>BSBM01000244.1:867500-1412500 GCA_027924585.1 Larix kaempferi | reverse complement strand
CACATGATCATCTTGATCATCGTCACTGCATCGTCCTGATGCACATCAACTGGAGCAACATCCTGAAGCTCGTCATCCATGATCATCCTGATCATACAATGCATCCACCTGATGCATATCATCTGGAGCAACATCCTGAAGCTCGTCATCTATGATCATCCTGATCATACAATGCATCCACCTGATGCATACCAAGTATCTACCTGATACATATCACATACATGATCTACTTGATCATATAAGTATCCACCTGATACATACATAAGTACATGATCTACCTGATCATACGAACCATCCAACATGACGCATATACAAATACATGATCCAATTGATCATATCAAGCATCCAACATGATGCATATACAAATGTATGATCCAACTGATCAAAGCATCCAACTGATGCAAATACAAATACATGATCAAACTGATAAAAGCATCCAACTGATGCATATACGGAGCAATAACTAGAGCATTGTCCTGATGCTCATCATCCAACGCTTACATCCACAGCCATGGGAAGGATCCTCCTCTCACCATGCTTGGAATGGCTCCTACAAATGTGTCCATCACTTCTTACTCGAAGTGTCATCAATTTGAAGAAAACCAAGCCTCTCTCTAAAGTACTCAAACTTCACTTTGGCTAGTGGTTTTGTAAACACATCTACAATTTGCTCATCCGTCGCAACATACAGGAGCTTCACTGCTCCTCTCTGCACCATATCCCTGATATAGTGATATTTGATCTCAATGTGCTTCGACCTGTCGTGGAACACCGGGTTCTCAGACAGCTTCACACAACTCTGGTTGTCACAAAAGATACTAGTAGCATCCAACGGGAGATCAAATAACTCAGATAGTAGCTTCCTCAGCCATACTGCCTCACAACTAGCCGAACAAGATGCAACATACTCTGCCTCGGCTATACTCAGTGCTACGCAGGACTGCTTCCTGCTAAACCACGAGATCACACCTGATCCCATACTAAAGCAACACCCATATGTGCTCTTCCTATCTGCAACACTGCCTACCTAGTCCGAATCAACATAACCCTGCAGGTTAAACTTTTGATTCACATCATACTTGAGCCCATAATCAATTGTACCCTTCAGGTACCTCAGAATATGCTTTACAGCAACCAGGTGAACACCTCTCGTATCCTTTAGGAACTGCCTCAATCTGTTCACCACAAAGCAAATATCTCGTCTCGTGTTCATCAGGTACATCAAGGACCCAATCATCTGACGATACACCATGACATCAACCGGATCAGATGAAGCATCACACAGAAGCTTCAGCTTCTATGCCATAGGTGTGGCCATGGCCTTGCCGTCCATCATCCCAAACCTCTTCAGGATTTCTACTGCATACCTCCCTTGTCCAAGGAAGATTCCATCTGCACTCTGCCACACCTCCATGCTTAGGAAATAGTGCATCATCCCCAAGTCCTTCATCTCAAACGTGGAAAAAAGATTCCTCTTCATGTCGACAATCAATCTATCATCATCTGTAACAAACAGGTCATCCACATACAAGAGTAGTATCACTAGATTGCCTTAATCAACCTTGTAGTAAAGGTTGGAATCTGCTTTACTCTTGGTAAATCCCAAACTAGATAGAAAGCTGTCTATCCTACCATACCAAGTCCTAGAAGCTTGCTTCAAGTCATACAAGGCTTTCTTCAACCTGCACACATATGACTGCCTGTCATGTGTCTCAAAACCAAGTGGCTGCTCCACATACACTTCCTCCTCGACTACACCATTCAAGAAAGCTATCTTGACATCCATCTGGTGTATCTTCCATTTCATCACTGCAGCCAGGGCGAGTACTGATCTGATGGAAGTGTACCTGGTTACAGGAGCAAAATTTTCTTCATAGTCTATTCCCTCTTTCTGGGAGAAGCCACGAGCTACAAATATCGCTTTGTACTTTTCTATGCTACCATCTGCAGCATGCTTGATCTTGTAGATACACTTGGAAGTCACAAGAGACTTCCCTTCAGGTCTTAGTACCAAATCCCAAACATGATCGATTGGTACTTCTCGACCATGGCATCCTTTTACTGTATCCTGTATCATGGGATCTTCATATTCTTCAATATATTCAATAGATAGTTTGAACTTCGTTGCTGGAAAAAATGTTGTAGTCCTTCTTTTGTAGGTGATGGTATACAATCTTTCCTACAAAGCAAGTTAAATTGCATGATTAGAAACATCTCATAGTTTTCAGAACAAATTCTTACACATAAAGAAATATGTCATACTGTCATGCAAATATTTTAGCCAATGCTTCAATACAACATTTATCCATATCCTGTAACTTTCTAGATGCCTTCCAATCTCTACCAGAACATTGTTAAGAGTGTGCACAACTCCCAACATGTCAGCAAAGAGGTTTCATTTTAGATAAGTAGCAATGGAATGTTGTACAGTTCCATAGGCCACTTAACCATCACATGCATATTAGTAGTATACTGTTCATTAATTCAATTATTCTAATATGCATAATACACACCCTAAGTCTAGGAACATAATCATATACATCATTGAGCAATATTATTTAAACAAACAAGTATGCAAGAAATGACAATTCAAATACTTATCTTTGTTTGGATGTAGGGTGGACTCCCGCTCAATATTTGCTTCCTTGCAGGAACTATTGGAGTGTGCTCCCTCTTGATCTTTGCTTCCTGGATTACCTGTCTTTGAACTTATATCCATCCTCGATCACTATGCATACTTACTAGTATCATCATTTTGTTATCCTTGAGGTCTCATACATACATTCATTAGTATAATATTAATACTATAAAAAACATTATGATTCTAAGTAATCTTAAACATGTATGGTCAAGATCATTTCATACACAGATAATTTATCATAATTCTTTTACTCATGCATATTCCTATTTGACCATAGGATTTTTCTGGTTAGTCATATCATCAACCAAAGTAAGAAGCATAATATGCCTAAACCCATGGTTACTAACTTCAATGAATAATCATTATCAATCATGCCATGTATACTTATATAAGAGATCCTAACACAAGGTAGGATTCTAACTTGATATAGGGAAAACATACCTGGATTAGCATGCTAGCTAGTTATGTCTAACATACCCGCATAATGTCTTCTTGTTCTCTTCAATGACTTGTGCTAGTAACCTGCATATCTCATAGGTTAATCATTATAGAACCAAGTTATACATACCTTGTAAGTAGATCTTCTATGTGATACATGACAATCGATGAATCTTTGTCTTCATGTCACCATGGTCATATGTTCTTGAACTAGAACATGATTTGTCTTTCTTGATGTACCTTTCATGTTAGCGGACAACATCAACCTCATACAACACCAAAATGCATTAGTACAATCATAAGTGTCAAAACCCTAATCAATGAATATCTTCTATTAAGGTGATATGAGAAGTCTAAAATCAATCAAGATTGTACTAATCTTAATGAAGACAAACATAAACTTAATCATGAACAGATTTCGAAACATAACCGTAAGTCATACCTGTTGAGTTTGCTTGTAATCTTCTTATGTAAGTTCTTACCCTCATATCCCTCTGAAACATGAACTTCTTCACTTATGTAGGTGACCAATCCATTCTCTTCTAGGATTAACCCAATCCACTTGATTTGTAGAAATTGGATCTCGAGCTGGATTAGGGTTTGTTAGGGAAACCCTAAAAATTTAAACTTTGAATTTCAAACTTCTGAAAGGATAGAAAGATGCGCCTTGATGAGCTAATCAATCTGGTATACTCAGAATTTGAAAACTGCAAAGTTTCACCCCTCAAATTTGCTTTTCAATCTTCCGGATTCACTAGGGAGGACCCTGAATTAGGGTTTGAGTTTCCCGGAGCTTCACCCAAACAAATAGTTTGATCCAAAGCTCTAAAATTCGATTTTTCCAAGGAGCTTCTAGCTATGGTCACAGATTTAAAAAATTCCCATTTTTTTTGCAGAAGCCCTAATTTTTCACTTTTCCAATCAAAGTCCCGAACTAGGGTTTGATCAAGCCCGGCCTTCTCCCCAACCGAAAAATTAGATCTTGGTCTCTAAATTTCGATTTTGATGAGGAGAATCCATCCGTGGTCTCTGATACAAAAAAATCCATTATTCTCCAAAACCCTAAATTCCCAGAGCCATGAATGAAGGTGCTCAAAATCCAATTCTGTTTTGATAGAAATATGCACCTGATTGTTTCTGGTGTAGCTCCAAAATTTCAGATCTATAGGGTCTGAAAATTCTTCCTGTGGTATCCTGACCTGTTATCTTTCCAACCCCATAGGTCTGGCCTCAAATGGATTCTTTGAGAGAGAGTTATGCCAAGTGTCGCAACGTGACCTGTTTATGGGATAAAACAGGAGAGCGAACTTGTACGGAGTGCCACGTGTCACTGGTTCAATTTCGGCCTCTGAAAATCGTACCTGTGAATGTATAGTCTGTTCCCTACCTGCCACTTTTTATGAAATTTCATTTGGAGCTTCCTAGCCCAAGTTGTAACCTTTTTTCCTAGGCCACCTATTTATGACTGAGATCTGGAAGAGACAAAAATCTTATATTGTACAGATCATAAATATGAAAGTACAATGAATTAGAGGCTCTCCTTCAAACAAAACGTACATGGGGATCTTATATTTGACCTGTAAGATTTTCATATCTTGAAACCTCTCTAAAATGGATTTATATCGAAAGTGCTACAATGATTGGTTTTTGCTATATCAAGCCCTACCTTCGCAAGTGCAACAAGTGTCATAAATGCCATATCATGCCTTCTTTTAGGATAGCTCTGATACCATGTTAGTTTTTTAGAAATTTCACTCTGATCTAGGATCTTAATTGAGATAATAACATGTACATCATATCTACAGCATATCAATCATGGACACAATAATGCAAGAACACAAGAGACCCAGAGTTTGACCGGGGAAAACCAAGAAGGTGAAAAACCCCGCAACTTCCTTAGAGATAGATAGAGCAATGATACAACCCAAGTACAAGAGATAGTCCTCCTAGCAGCAGCTTCTCCTCCTCCACTAGTGTGCCACTCTCCAATGAGTTTGTGAGTGAGAAGTGAATGATCAAATAGAGTGCCTCCCGCACTCTATTTATACTTGACTTGACTTTCCTAATAACCTTTACTAGGTCGGCCTTAACTTAACCACATAACATAATGCTGACAGGGCCAACCCCCAATAGGGTGGTCTAAAAACCCTTTAACCCACATGACTTATACAGGTCCAACCCCAACAAGGTGGTCTAATAACCCATCAAGTATAAGTTATGACACTTACAATATAAATGACGACACTTCCGTATAGAGGAATAATAACATCTCTATAGGAATACAATATACATATATGAAATACATTCCGAAGTTATAAATACATCAACATTGTCATCATCATCACCATCATCTTTATGTTCATCATCATCATCATCATATTTCTCATCATCATCATCATCGTCATCATCATCGTCATCATCATCATCATCATCATCATCATCCTCATCCTCATCATCCTCGTCTTCATCTTCATCATCATCGTCATCATCATCATCATCATCATCATCATCATCATCATCATCATCATCATCACCCTCTTCCTCCTCCTCCTCCTCCTCCTCCTCATTACCATCTTCACCATCATAATCATCATTGTTGTCGTCTTCATCACCATCATCTTCATGTTCTTCATCATCATCATCATCATCATCATCATCACCCTCATCATAATCATCGTCCCCTTATTCATCCTCCTCCTCCTCCTCCTCTTCCTCCTCCTCCTCATCATCACCCTCATCCTCACCCTCATCCTCATCCTCATCCTCATCCTTATCCTCATCCTCATCCTCATCATCATCATATGCATCACCATCATCATCATCATCATCATCATCACCATCACCATCATCACCATCATCATCATCATCATCATCATCATCATCATCATCATCATATGCATCACCATCTTCATCATCATCATCATCATCATTGTCATCGTCACCATCATCATCATCATCATCATCATCAGTGTCGTCGTCATCACCATCATCTTCATGGTCTTTATCATCATCATCATCTTCATAATCATCATCATATTCATCATCATCATCATCATCATCGTCATCATCATCATCATCATCTTCATCATCATCATCATCATCCTCATCATCATCAGCGCCATCATCATCATCATCATCATATGCATCACCCTCTTCCTCATCATCATCATCATCATCATCATCATCATCATTGTAGTCGTCATCACCATCGTCATCATCATAATCATCATCATCATCGTTGTCGCCGTCATCACCATCATTTTCATGGTCTTCATCATCATCATCGTCATCTTCATCATCATCATATTCATCATCATCATCATCATCCTCTTCATAATCATCATCTCCATCTTCATCATCATCATCATCATATTCATCCTCATCATCATCATCATCCTCATCATCACATTGTCATCATCATCTTCATCATCATCATCATCATCATCATCATCATCATCATCATCATATGCATCACCCTCTTCCTCCTCCTCCTCCTCCTCCTCCTCCTCATCATCATCATCATAATCATCATCGTCATCACCATCTTCATCATCATCATCATCATCATCATCATCGTTGTCATTGTCATCACCATCATCTTCATGGTCTTCATCATCATCATCATCATCATCATCATATTCGTCATCATCATCATATTCATCATCATCATCCTCCTCATCATAATCATTGTCCCCATATTCATCATCGTCCTCATCCTCATCATCCTCATTATCATCATCCTCATCCTCATCATCATCATCATCCTCATCCTCCTCATCGTCATCATCATCTTCATTGTTGTCATCATCATCATCATCATCATCATATGCATTACCCTCTTCCTCACCATCATCATCATCATCATCATCATCATCATCATCATCATCGTCGTCATCACCATCTTCATCATCATCATCATCATCATCATCATCATCATCATCATCATCGTTGTCATCATCATCACCATCATCTTCATGGTCTTCATCATCTTCATCATCATCATCATATTTGTCATCATCATCATATTTGTTGGTATCATCATCATCGACATCATCGTCACCATCGTCATCATCATCACCATCGTCATCATCATCTTCATCATCGTCATCATCATCATCATCATAGGGATCACCCTATTCCTCAACATCATCATCATCATCGTCGTCGTCATCACCATATTCATCATCATCATCATCATCATCGTTGTCGTCATCATCACCACCATCTTCATGGTATTCATCATCATCATCATATTCTCCATCATCATCATCATTGTCGTTGTTATCATCATCATCATCATCTTCGTCATGATCCTCATCATCAACATCATCACCCTCTTCCTCATCAACATCATCACCATCATCATCATCATCATCATCATCACCATCATCACCATCATCATCATCGTCGTCATCATCGTCGCCATCTTCATCGCCATCATCATTATCATCATCGTTGTCTTTGTCATCACCATCATCTTCATGGTCATCATCATCATCATCATCATCATCATCCTCATCATCTTCATCATCATCATCATATTCGTCATATCATCATCGACATCATCTTCATCATCATCGTCATCATCATCATCCTCATCATAATCATCGTCCTCATCTTCATCATCATCATCATCTTCATCATCATCCTCATCATCGTCATCATGAAGTGTTAGTTTATTAGTTGTCAATTGATAATGTAAGTAGATTTCTCTTTATGTTTAACCTTTTGAATAATTAGACTTGGAGATCGGTAAAGTAATATCTATTAAAACAAATACAATTTAATTTAACAAATAATTTAAATACAATTTAACTTATTATTTATGAGCTTAATATATTAATTATAAAACAATGCACACACATTTCCCAATGACAAAGAGAAAAAATAAAAGTAAAAAAATCACATATGGTACATAAAACAATACATATAATATATTAGTGTACAACATTTGACATTGATTATATAAAATGTTTAATCCATACTACACTACTTCTTTCTAAGTTTCTTCTAATAAAACACTAATTACACATAAAGAAAAACATACATCACGTGGTGGTAGTTTGTTAAGAGTAATATATTGCACTATGACACATGAAGTAAAAAACGTACATAAAATAGAAGAAACACCGTAAGCCCTAATGAGATTTTAAGGGTTTACCCATTATAAAAAAACAAAAGTAAGCTAACTCGTGAAAAAACAAAATGTCATTAATCCATGAGATCAGTATTAAAACAACAAAAAAATATAAACGTGATATTCTAAATGTTGGGAAAGAAATGCAAACTACTTAAGATCTATTGCCAAAACTTCTATCGAATTGTATTGTGGTATCTTTATGGTCAAATTGCAAGGCCTATTGTGGTATCTTTATGGTCAAATTGCAAGGCCTAATAACTTGTTCAGTTGTAAGGTTAAGCTTAAGAGTGCCCCCCATTGTTCTAACTATGTAATGTTACATTTTCCCTTAAGAGTTCCTTTCTAAACAATGTGGTGTTAATTATTTAAGACGTGGGCAACAAATTCAATTATTAAGTTATCATTTTTAAAACAATAGATGTTAGTGTGTGAAAAGTGACTAAGTTATAAGCTTAGTGTTGCGAAAAGTGAGACTTGGAGTAGTTATCAAAATATCTTACCATTAAAGGTTAGATTAAGCAAGGGATATAAGGGATATGTAGTTTTTATTATTTTTTTAAAGTAATGTTTTAAACCTAGTTTTAAGTTATTATTAAATATTTGAATTTTTTATTTATTGGTTACAATTACCTTTTTGTATGGATGTGAGGTTTGGAGATCATAGATAAGTGCCTCATTTTTTCATTCTTTCAAAATTTGGTACAACCCTATTATTGCTGTAGTGATCTTTCATGTCCTCATTTTCATATTCATCATCCTCATCCTCGTCCTCATCCTCATCCTCATCCTCGTCCTCATCCTCATCCTCATTCTCATCATCATCATCGTCGTCGTCATCATCATCATCATCATCATCATCATCATCATCATCATCATCGTCATTGTCATCATCATCATCATCATCCTCATCCTCATCCTCATCATCATCACCATCGCCGTTGTCGTCATCGTCATCGTCATCATCATCATCATCAGCATCAACATCATCACCATCATCATAATCATCTTCACCATCTTCGTCATCATCGTTTAATTCGTCATCACCATCATCCTCATCCTCATCCTCATCCTCATCCTCCTCCTCCTCCTCATCATCATCATCCTCATCGTCATCCTCATCATCCTCGTCCTCATCCTCATCCTCATCCTCATTGTCATCATCATCGTCATCATCATCCTCATCCTCCTCCTCCTCCTCCTCATCATCATCCTCATCCTCATCATTGTTATCGTTGTCGTCATTGTCATCATCATCATCAACATATTTCCGTTAGATTGCCAATTAAAATGGATTTAATTATTAACATAGATAGAAGAAATTTATATTTTCTGAAATCTTACCCTTAAATTTCTTATATGAAAATCTTCATTTTTTACTAAACTCATCAGTGGTTTAAAATATTAAATTTCCAAAACAAATCGAACTACTATGAAATAAAATCCATAAAATATATGTTTTCAATAGGATAAACTTATTGAACAACTTTGGATTCTTTACTCATCCATGAAACACATATTCTCTTAACAATTAGTGATATCTATGATGAAGTAAATTATTGTCCCTAGATAAATATTTCCACTAGAAATAACCATTTCATGAATCCATATAAAAGAAAAATAATGTCAATCTAGTAAATAAGGATATTATAAATTGAAATATCCTAGATACTTATTATAGAAGAATAACATCAACCTAGTAAATAAGGTCACTATAAATGATAATTTCATGAATTTTTATTACAAAAGAATGATTTTTACTTGGTAAATGCGCATAGTAGAAACCAAAATACATTTTATTCAATTTGACAAAAATAAATTCCATTGCAAGGATATTATTCTTTTCCTCGTGTCTAAAACCATACTCCTCTTCCCATGTCACTATCATCCATAGTGTGAATGGCTCCCAATTTTGTAGAATTACATACTCCTTGTTTGTTTCTACCCAATATTGGACACTAAGGGATGCATATTCATGAATTAGATTCCACTAGTCATTAATTTGTTCTCTAATTTGGTTTAATATTTTTCTTTGTATAATATTGCATCCATTCTTGTTACAAGAAATATTTCATGAGTTCATTATGCAACAAACAGATGAAAATTCATATTTTGTATCTTAGTTGAAGAAACACCAAAATAAAAGATTGATCATACCTAATGTCTTATACTTTATGATAAGTACATATCATGAAGCCACCATTGTTGTAAAAATGTATGATTGATGTGAATAAGGAAAGGATAACCATTTTTTTCCACATGATGTCATGATTGTACATAATTGATGAACACATTTGTATCAAGAATTGACTTAAGAATGTAATGTAATTAGCATCCTATCTTCCTCCTCTCTTTATTAGACACTTATTATCTTTCAAGTGATATTTAACAGTGTATGTGTAGTCATTTGGGACATAACACCACCATTTATTGAAATATTAAAAGAATGAATTATATCCAAGGGTTGAAAATATCCTACCACTCAAATTTTAAATTAATGGGCTAGTAATACAAGAAATGAAAATGCCACAATATCATGGACATTGTCATGCCAAATGAATATTTTAGCACTATAACAATAAAATAAATTTGTTAATTTAAACTACCAAAGGTCAACTTGGAATCCTTGGAACTTATACCCTCATTTCGTTGAACTACCAAAGGTCAAACCCTCATTTTGTTGAACTACCATTTCGACTTTCGCTTTGTCCAATACTCATTACATTGATATTTTGAGTTTAGAGGAGCACGTGAGGAGTAAAGGATCACGTAAGGAGTAGAAGAGAAGAGGAGAAGTAGACATGAGGAAGTTGTGGGTTGGTCTGGCTCTTGCTGGAGGTGTCTATTAGGGGAGTAGAGGAGCACACAAGGAGCAGAGGATGCGAGGAGAAGTAGATGTGAGGAAGTTGTGGGTCACAATGTTGCACAGAGAGAGTGGTCATGGATAGCAGAGAGAGAGAGAAGGGGCTCTACGAGGGTTTCACTTCCATTGCATTTGCACGAGCAGGAGAGCAAGGGAACTGTGAGGGTTTAACTTCAGAAGTATGAGCATGATAGTGCATAGGGGTTTCCCAATCGAGCAATGGCTTCGGTATGTTTCATTTTCTCACTCATGCATGAATCCAAGCGTGGCTTTAACATTTCAAAGTGAGCACAACCCTATTTAATCACCCACCTCCAAAAAAAATAGATACTCTCTTCCCAAAAGGGATTCTTAGATAAGATAAATGGAATCCCGAAGGTAGAAGGAAATGCTATTGATCCAAATCCTTGATAGTGGAAACAAGACTGCCAAAGGATTTCCAAGTGGAAGTGGGAAATTTTTTGGATTATTTGAAAGCTATCAAAGGTGGAGGTAATGAAGAAACAACTAAAACAAGGACCTGAGTTGACTCCTCCAATGTGTGCTTAGGAACATGAATGCTGAAGTGAGAGGCTACTTTATATAAATTCTCTTACCCGCTGTTTATTTCCTTCAACTATCAATCAACATAATTTGTTGAAGTACTTCAAAAATAGCCTTTGATTAGATGATAATGGCCAACTAATCCAAGGGTAAAGTGTTAGCTCCGGATAGAAGGCCATCTGTTTGATATTATTCAGAATGTCTAAAGATCTGGTAACCCGTTCCATGTTTACAGGTTGAAGGGAATATTTCAAAGAATACAATTGGCCTCCGAATATAACTATTTTGCCACTTTTTAATTGTTATTAAATAGAGATTTTTTACTGAAAACTAAAACAAATCAGGTAAAAACATAAAAAAGATTATATTCGATTTCACTATAGTTGCAGTTACAAGATTATTCTCAGCTTGACTGTATTTGTAAGCCACTGCAAAAGATACTCAAATGCCTTTATTTAATACCATTTAAACTGAATAATTGATTGACCTCCCTGTCAATCCAAACGTTTTGGTGTAGTGTTTCAAAGCTCGAGTACTGTCCTTTGAGGGTACAACCATACAAATTCATAAGCTATATGAGTTTACATCCTCGCCTTCAGTCATCCTCACTTGGACTTGATATTCATTGATTAACAAACCAAAGCAATCAATACCATTAAAATGTCATTAGAGAGAACATATACAAAATACCAAAACAATATCCACAGACCAGAACAGATCATTTTGACATCTGAGATCAAGTATAAACATCATCTGATGAAAGGCATATCCTGAAGTAACAAGGATGAAAAAGTAAGGAGATTAACATATTTAAAGCACAAGCTCAGAGTCCTACACAAATTCTAGGCAAGCATTGTTGTGTTCTACAACAATTATCTAGCACGCAAGAGTCCCAAGAGAATATGAAAAATAATATGCATGTCTAATCATATATCCACTTATTATCAATAAATATGACCCCTTTTTAATGAATGGGACCTAGAAAGAGTATACAATATCCATAAAAAAAAATTGAAAATTTCTAAGAATCCTTGGAATACCTTACATTCGCATTGGGCATGTTTAATTGTTTAAAGTTTCTCACATACACTAGCCATTTGTGAATTGAGACTAATGGAGCCTATCCTTGACTAAGATATTCTTGTTGAGGGTTGGCCAACTAAGAATTTGATGCACATTCCATAAATTTTTTAATCTTCTTAACTATTTCATACCATTATCATGTATAACTCATTTATGATGTGCATTCATTAATAAATCAATAAGGAGTATAAGGAAATGCGATCATGCCATAGTAGTATGATGTGTCAATCATAAGCAAAATAGGCCAAAGGTGTAGGTTCAACACCCACTATGAATCCCCAACATGACATAAAACTTCCAGATAACCTTTACATTAATTACTATAAAATAACACAAGCCTTGAAGGTGCCTCTGTACTGATAAAGATAAATTGGAAATCACAATAATGGGAACTACCTCCCATCACTATAAAGGATACCTATAAATAGCTTTAAATGGTAATATTAAATTATCTTTCATTTTCTATCCTTTTACTTAAATTTTTAACATTACCATTAATTGTTTTAGGATGTTTGAGAGGGGTTCCAACCTCACCGGACTTCAAATACCAAAAGTAGAATTTTTTATCCCATTCAAAATTCAACAGACTGAACAGTTTTTAGGATTTCAGTATTGCAATGTTTCCACTGGATTCTATAATGTATTAGGATATGGGATTGACATTCAATGTTTCCACTTCTCGCTCCCCGCTCCCAACAACATAGGTTCCAATTGACAAAAATGTTGAATTTTTTCCTTTATAGATGAATAACCATAGAGGTGTTAATGAAATCTATTAAAATTTTCATAATAAGGAGAATAATTTGGTGTGTAAATTTTTACTTGCATACATATGCCATACATCATCCACTAATATGGTCTCCTAATCCCCATGTGGGAGATGTCTAGTTGAGGGCATTATATTTTTGGGTACAAAATGAGGAGACTGGATCCATAAAAGCCTAAAGATACAAATAAAAGGAACTCAGCATGATCTTATGGGTGAGGGTTGAAACTTATGAGCTTATAGATGTATCCAAAAACTATGTTAATGGTTTAGATATGGAGATGATCCCAATTCATAAGTATTTTCCAAAGGATTGTAGTAGTTTTCACATTTCCGTTGAAAGTGAAGGTGGCTCCAACCACTAATTTCAACGCAAAAATTGGAGATCAAAACACGATTGCGGAAGCAAAATTTCTTACATAAATACAAAAGAAAGATGTACAAAAACTCTTATGTCCCAAATAGAATTGAAAACCCTCCATCCTATCACAATTGAAAACCTTATATCCTAACATACTCCAATGGTACTAACTTGAAAGACAAATTTGTTGTTGCCACTTTTATAATTTGATTCCCCTTCATATAAAAATTGAAAACATTGAACCAAAGTATCTCACCAACTGGGAGGTCGTAGAAGGATAGAGTAGATTGTACTCTTTTCAAATCCATCTCATATAGTTTTTGTATCCTTTTGACACTAAAATATATAGAGGAAACCAATGATCCTTTTACCTTGAATAACGTGGGACAGTTAGTAGGCCAAAAAGTGTTTCTTTCTAAGATATTGGATCTAATTAGTTTTTTTTGTTTATGATCATTTGCTACCAACCACCCAAATGCTTATCATCTTTCATTCCCTTCAATGACTCTCATAATACCTTAGGCATAAATAATTGTCCCGTTCAACATTGGATCATAGAGAGTTATAGAGTAGTTGTATTAACTTGTCACAAGCTTGATTGGAAGGGATCCAACAACACAAATTGTAAAACAATTAAAATTTTGCATTTAGTTAATGAGGCTTGGTTGGATGGAAATGAGTACAACTCACCCAACCAATGCAGCCAACTACAATTCATAGCTCATTTGCATAAAACAATAGGCATGTGATGAATCTAGGTGGATTTGAGGGGTTAATATGATAACTAGATGAAGGAGGGAATCTTCCTAGAGGAACTAAATCATGCCACATGTCCACATATATCAAATATCATAAATTTAATAATTTGGTTTGTCCCATATCTATCATACAATTTTGGATGATATTTCTTTATAACATGCTTGCTATAAACCATGATCCATGAATGATGTTTTTGGTATTGAAAATTCAACTACAACATGTTGTCTCATTTTAATGATTGTAGGTACCACCAAATAGGTACTTTTCAGTTCTATCTTCCTCAAGTGAGGAAGATAGACTAGAAGAGGTTGAAAGCGAGACATCTAATACAATATCTAACAGGTCAAGATCAACTAGAGGTGATAATGTAAGGATAAAATTTTCTAGACACATGGAACTTTTTGTTTCTGAAGGAGGATCATGTGAATATGATAATGAGAGCATAGGTGACATTGAGTTTCCCCTGAGGTATAGACATCTTGTCAAACGATGGATACCTAAGGAGCTACCCCAAGTGGACACGGATTTATTCCTCAATGGGAGGACTTATCGCATTGCTCCATCCTCTTTACATGGATTGAGGCTATGGATGGCATAAAGGTGGCATATATTGGAACTGAAACCGAATTGATGGAGTATGTTGGACCATGCTACAAATACAATGATTGTTTGTTGTTGGTCCGATATACGCGAAGTATGCGAACATACGGAGTGGAAGCAAATTATTGTCAACTAATGGACAACAATCTGAACAAATGAGAAACCGTGTATATTGATGGAAGGCCAAAAGCTTCAGGAAATATTGCAGGGTTTATAAATAGCACACGACCAGGGTCAACACATAAGCTACCCAATTGAGTATTTGAGGGGGGTGAAGGAAATCATGTATTCGTATGTGAAACAAAATCAATAGCTGTAGGTGAAGAGTTGTTGATCAATTACAGTTTGAATGGAATAGATGCGGGGGTTTCTATTATGGGGGTAATTTTCTTATACAACATTTAACTCAACCTTTGATCAATGAATTATTATTTTTATCTTGCAACAAATTTATTTATATGTCATGCTTTTTATAATATACACATGGTTAATTATATGTCATGTTTTTCATTAATCAATTTTAAGGGACATTGTTAAATATGTAATTTTTATTTTTAATATGTCTTAATTCTTATATTGTGGCAGGGTGATCATGGCCATATTCCACAAGCTAGCCGTGGAAAGTCACCAATGGTGACACATGAGGTAAATTTTAGTTTAATAGTACCTAATAGCATCAATGTAATAGTAACCACAATTCATGATTATATTACATTTGTTAACATTTGACCTTTTTTATGCTAATGAGCTCAATATTTCAATATGATATCATTATTATTGTATTGTGGCAGGGGGGTGTTACTCAGAGCACACCTACAGCTTCTAGACAGGTAAACGTGACTGTCATAGTAACAATAATTTTTTTTTACATTAATCAGGTTTATTATACATGGTTCAATTTTTACTTATCGATATGAACATGTCTTGCTTATTGTCTTGTGGCAAGGTGGCCGTGGCAAGTCACCAATGATGTCATATCAGGTAAATCATAGCGTAATTGTACCTAAACACAATTATAGTACTTATTTTTGTTATTATATGCATTATATTTTGTTTATGTGATTTTTTGTAATTATCGAAATAAATTAACTACTTTTATTGATTGACATTCGTAGAGCACACCACATCAAGATGATGAGGTGGTTGTTGAGGAAGATATATTTTATTCAACCAACCTAATGGAAACTATGAAGAAGGCTTTGAAAAAGTGCAATCAAGACCTTCTTAGACTGATTTTAATTAGACCCAGGTCTGAAGAAATCAAAGCATAAATTGATCAATTGAGGAAACAGATAGAACAATACGGGGTAAGTGGCATCTTTGAAAGTTTTTATGAACTACACATATTCATTTATGTTATTTTAGTTCTCTTTTTTTTATATGATATAATCAATTGAAGTTTTCTTTCTGTAGGAATTTTTGGAGATAAAACTCATGCATCGAGAACAAGCTGCATAGGTCGGTATTGGTAGTAGAGATGGTTCAACACATCGTCAATCTACCGTACCAACGAGGCTATTTTCCTCTCCTGAACAACAATGCAATTTAGATGCTACGACCTCACTGGATGTTGGAGGTCAACATGGCCCTTCAACCACCACTACTTCACAGGTTGTTAGAGAGGACAGTAGCATCAAATGTGATAGTTTCTATCGTAGCGCAGTACGTGTGTTTAGCAAGGGATCATTTCCCGTTAGCTTCTTGGTGGGACAAGACTGTGTTCCAATCAAGATACTGAATATTGCAGGTATTATTTAATTTATTCAATGTTTTTTTTCATGTAATTCAAAGCCACATAACTCAAATTAGTTTTAATTAATGATCATATTTTTTTTTGCAGAAAATAATGTTTTTTATAAGAACCTCCATGATAAGGAGTTGGATATTTTTGGTCCCACCATTTGTACATGGTGGAATGCCCAAAATTACAAAATGAAAGATGATTTGATGAACCACATGGTCATCTTGTTTGGTGAAACCTTCAGCAGAAAAGGTGTCATCGCAGCAGTTGGATTAAATTTGAAATATGTCAGGGAAGATTATAGGGACAATCTACAAATTAACCACATATGAGCATCCTCCAATGGTTCTAGAGAAGGAGTGGAAGGCTCTCATGGAGGATGAAAAGGAGAAAGCATCGAGAAAACAAGGAAATACCAGGCCAATTGGTTTAAGAAGGTATGACACATATCATATTTTCAATGAACAATGTTCATTTTTTTTTAAATTTAAATATATTTAAGTTGTAATTTCTAACATATTTGCAACCTTTCATAGGCTACCCAACACCTCTAAAGCGAAAAAGGAAAGAGTAGAAAAACATGGGCAGCAAAAACTGGGCCAGGGTGGATATCAAAAACTAAGGGAACGAATTGTAAGAATCAAATGATCATTATTACTCGCCAAGTTTTTTCTAACTGTAGCCAACAATTAATTGATTTATCACAAGAACGTTTCATGGTGTTATGCATTGCAGGGAAATTATTTTCAAGAGACATCCATTGAAGAAGACTTGAGGCCCGACTTCAAGTATAGTTTTCAGCATGTGCTAGAATGTCGAAAAAGCTTGGGGAAAACCCCAATTTCCCCATTGATGCACGCAGAGGTAAATAAAATCAATAAGGCCATCATTATAATGTACTTGCATAATCTATTCATGAATGATTAAATCAAACAATAAATGCATTTTTTTTTTTTTTAGGGTGAGACCAACAAAAGAGTGAGGGTATCTGTACCAAACCGGTACCACGCGATGGTGGGGAGATGCCTAGCCATTCAGGTATGTATGCTATAAAACAGATGTATTCAATATGATTTTAAATACAGAATTGATGACGTTTACTAATTAATTTTTTTATATGAATGGCAGATCATGTATCTTCTCATGCTTAGCCGGGAGGGGAACAATTGGTACAACCAATGAACACTCCAATTGAATCGGCTAGTCAGCCAACAGGTAAAGATCATTGTAATGATATTGGAAATAATGAAATATGTATCTCAATAATAACTGTGGATTTATATCTATATAACTATCTTTTTTTTTGCAGATGATGCCCCTCTCCATCGACCTCCACGCCCTGTTAGTCGACATACTATAAGTATGGTACAGGGGGGCATGTCCACACAATCAACAGAAAGAGAGGGCACAACAACTACAATAGGTCAAGAAATCGAAGATGAAGTCCCCCTCTTTGAATTTCTGAGAAAAAAAAACATAAAAAAATGTAGTTGTAAACATTTAAGATTTGTATTTGACTGAGTGAAGCCATGAAATATTTTTAGTTTTGTTACAAGTTTCTTGATCTAGTCAGTGCATGGTGATGTTTTAGAATTGAGTTTTCACATGTGTATGTTATTGCTCACTTCATATTTTGAATATGTGTGACATCTTTCGAGGACTATGGTTATCCTCAAGGGACTGGCCATCCCTTCCTGGTTTAACCTGAGGAAGATGAGATGACCATATCGTTTATAATTGGTTTAGATCTAATATACTTATGTTATTGTTATTTGAGCATCATTGTCTTTCATTAACAACTTAGATATGATATATATTTCTATTGTTATTACTGTTTTTGCTTTTAGTACTTTAATTATTTTTGTAGCTCTATGTTTGATAGTACTATGCTAATTAGAACAATTAATATAACTGTGTTTGTTCTTTTTGAAATTTATATGCGAAATGTTTGTTCACTTTGTTGCATAGATTATCTTTTAATATGTGTGACATATTTTGCGGACTATGGTTATCCTCAAGGGGCTTTACACCCCTTGCTAAGTTAACCTGAGGAAGATGAGATGACCACATGAGCTTCCTTCCTGTGATGATGATTATGAGCTTCCACTCTTTGCATGAGACACATGAGACATATGACCACATACAGTTTAGAAGGCTGGGTAACCTACCTTGATGTTGAATTTATGTGCATGAGCCTAGTATGACGCTGTGTTGCCTTGTTATGTTATGTTGTCTTGCATGTTTACTTGTATGTGATGTTTATCCTTGTGGTGACTCGTGATTGACCCTTGCATGGTAACATTGAGCTATAGAACCCTTAAATGTTGACATCCATGTTGTTGGTTACTAGCATGACCCCTTAGGATTGATGTTCACCCTTGCGTTGACCTTAACAAACCTCCTTAGGTGCCATCCAACATAGCTCTACCTTACGTGACTTTTTTGGAGTACTTTGCTGTCGTTTTTTTATTGTGTGTTGGTCATACTGTTGTGTTGCTAATGTTTATGATTTGTGAGGGTTGGATGATCTATTTTAGGGTCTTTTCTAGTTCTGGGTTCTCTCCTTTCACAGGTATGTTGGTCTAGTTGAGTCTCATGCAACTAACCTAATGCTAAGAGGTTGAAGTTTGAGGATATGGGAAGTCTTCCCCAACATCTGATGTTGATTTTATAATTGGTTCAGATCTGATGTATATTTCTATTGTTATATAGAGATGGCTATTGTTATTACTTTTATTGTTTTTAGTACTTTAATGGTTATTGTAGCTCATTTTTTTGGGGACAGGATGGACTTGAAGGATATTGAAGGATATTGAGGTATGGTTTCTGCATTGCTAACTCTAGATATCATTCATTAAATATAAGTACTCTAGCTAGTTGTAAATAAAAATATTCAATAATGAATATAGCATTGTCCCTAAAAGCATTGTCATATTTGGATTTTAGGAAAGGGACACAGTGATTCTGCTTTAGAAGAATCTATGGATGGAATCTGAGGAAATATTGGTTTCCATTAGGTGGGAAATGAAGCACATTAAAGAAGAGATGGAGGCATGGAAGCAAGGAAAAATTGATAAAGGTAGCTTGCAATAATTTGATATTTGATTATATAAATCATAATATTGTTTCACTACTTGTCTATACAACATAGTTTTCTCCTTTTTGCACTTAGCCACGGATAAAAATTTCAATTTCCACTAGATAAGGTGATTAAGAAACACTTTCTTACTGAAACTCTTGTAATGTCTTCCAGCATGGTTTTTACATATCCTAGATAAGGTGAGAATAAAAGGATTTGTTTCTATAAGGTGAGAATAAAAAGGTTGATCTTATGCTTCTCTATTACTCCCCCTGTCTTGTTGACTTATCATCTTCCCCTGGGCTTATGATCACATATTTTTCTAGTAGAGAAATATATCATTTTATCTGCTCCCCCTGAGCTTGAGCTTACTTCCCTTGTCACAATGCCTTGTCTTCTTTAGTTGTTGTATAAGTTCTTAAATTATGCTTCAATAGATTACTCCATTGGTTCACTTCATGCTTCCTTTAAGTTTACTTCAAATTCTACTCCAAGGGACTTTTACAACTCATCAAGCTCATCATTGCAACTTTATGCTTCTAGGATTTCATGACGAATGCATACCACTTGCTTACTTCAATGAGAAACATAAGAGACCATTTTGCTCATCTCCAAAGCAGTTACAGATAATGATTGATAAATAGGGTTGTTTTTCTGCTTTTATAAATACCATAAGAACTTACTGCCAATTGTCATAAAGAATTCCAACTTATTTATCCTACCAAAAGGATCCTCACATAAGTTATTCCTTTTCTCGTTCAATAATAATAATAATAAATTAGAGGTAACTGAAAATATTGACATTAAATGAAACAAAACTTTGTCCTTGTATTGTACAATGCATTCTCAGTAAATGGAAAACAACCCGCTTCAATTGATCTTTGGTTTGGTATGTCTTGGTCTTCGACAGGAACAACAGTACAACTGCCACAACAATGAATCCCAATAGATTTTCCATATCAAATTGTAATTCTACTTGTCATTGGCATCTGCAATGAGTAGGGTACAACAGAGTAGCATTTGTGGTCTCTAGAAACATTGGGATGCCTCTTCAAGCATTGAAAGTGACCTCATTGATTATACATAATGCATGTCTTCCACTGTTGCTGCAACTACCCCTGAATATTTGATCTCATCATCGAGAATGATGGTTTTTCATGCATTGTGCTTTCACAGGGAAATAATTTTATCATTGATGCAATAAACTTAATGAGAAACTGAGATTTATTTTCTCCAGAAATAAAAATGTTGCCATTGATTCTAAGAGTAGATTGATTAGCTTGACATAGACAATGCAAGGGACAACTTGATCAATATAAGGTACATAACAACCAATGCATTCCAATCATCTTACAATTGCAAAAATCCAATCTAGTGAAAATGCATGACAATGCCTTATCATTGGTGTTGCCTCTAGTAGTAACTAATGAGATGCTTCTAACTATCAATGCCACAAAGAGTTTTCTATGTAGAGTAGCTTGATCTAGCTTTTATCCCTTTGACAAATTTTCTAAGAAGAATTTATTCCAACCTGGATAATATTTTAATGAGGACCTTATCCAAACCCTTGATCTAATGCTTCTTCCTTATAGTCTTCATATTTGACAATCATCTTCATCTTCATTCTTGTTTTCTACAATCAACCCTTCTTTGTTTCTCTCTAGAGTTGTCCAAATATTACTTCTTGTGCATTCTTAGTTATTGGTCTGTAAAATATAATGAGAGCGTATTTGACTCTCATTCATTCAAATATGTAACAAAGGTTCTCATACCAATTAATTACACTCTTTGAAGTTCCAGGAATTCATTTTGTTGCCTCATTGTAACCTGTTGATGTTTTTTTTTATTACCATAGACCTCAGTTCATAGTCTTTTGAAGATTGTAGTTTGACCTTTGGAAATTCCATGTATTCATACATTAGAACTGTTGTTATGGCCTATAGCAGTGCTCATGTAGATGAGAACTTTGTTGTCTCAACCTCACTGTCTGCCCATGGATTGTATGACCAATACCAAAAATATTTCTTCTTTATATTGAACATTTCCTTCAAGGTATCTCCAAACTTCTCAAGACCCGATGCCTTCAAGTATGCTTTGAGCTTCATATAAAAAATATTCAATAGCTATGTCATCCCAAGTTAAAATTTATGTTCTAATGCCATGACACTCCATCATTCCTTTCAGAGTTGTCATGGATCGATATTTTGTACTATTGCTTCAATATTTCTTCCATGATTGTAGGTGCCATCATTCAAAGATTTTCAATAATCCTTGTCAACAATCCTAGTTATTGACAATAGGTCTATTACAATTTCAACACATATTTGGAAGATATAGTCCTTTATACAATATATGTCCATTCAATGTGGGAGCAATAATTTCTTGGGATTTTCTACTTATACACAATGACAACTTTTTGTTGATATTTTCAAAGATATTTGCAAATTTCATTCAAACTTGACACTAGAGTTCTTTGTTCAACACACTTTAATTTCTCAATCAAAATTTTGAATTTAATCAATCTTGAACTGCATTCAAGATCACTTTAATTTTCCTCGGTCCAACTTCTTTCAAAATATTTTTAATTTTTCTCTTGATGTTCACCAAGTAACCCTAATATACCATCCAGAACCATCAAACTTCACTAATTTGAACTTTTGTTTTTTACAATGTTACATAGCTATCCAATTACTTACACAACTACTCTACAAAAAGTGTATTCCAAACTAATCTCTATACTCTTCTATATATCCAAATAACTATGTAATTATTAGTATTACAAACACTCTCTAGATGAGACACAATGAACAAAATATGGTCAATATCATTTAATGATCTACTCTAAGGCATACACTTTGAGGAGCCCTTCCATCAAGATTTACATAGATTTTTCCAAGCTAGGATTCGACAAATGACAATTGGCCAGTTTTACTATATGTCTCCAGTTACTACCATACCCCATCTCAAACATCCCTCCCCATTATGTATGAAACAATTCAATTTTAGTTGTAAAGGAAAAAGCTTTGTAGATATCTACCTATCATTGTGAGTTGATGAGTATATATAAGTGATTATGATATTGGATTGATGTCTTTCATGTTGAATTTAGGGCCTTTGTCACTCTTTGAAATCTATTTTACTTATTATGTCTGACCTTCGAAGAAGGATATGCTTAAATTTGTTTTACTTTTGAAAGAAAGGGGATAATAATTTCATTATGTAATTAAGGTTCCTTCATATAGGATAACAACCCTACATGATAAAATCCTTGATAAAAGCATTGTACATCACTTCTCAGAAGATATACTATAACAACAATTCATTTTGAGGTAAATATTTGCATTTTGAGCAAGATATAGGACATGAACAACTCTAAAATGTAGAGCTGGGTAATTTTAATGAAGTCTGAGACTTGAGCAGTAGTGAGCTTGTAAGAATATTTGAAGGAACCATCCACTTCTGGAAATCATAATGACAATCCTGGATCAGACTTAAACTCAACAAACACCAAGGGAAGACCCTGTAGCAACTCATCTTTTTAGAACCATGGCATATTGAGGGTCGACATGATAATAAAAATGAAAAATTTATATAGCTAATACAACAACATTTGTTGCATGAAATTCATCTAACATCCTTTGAAATAGCCTGTATGCTTCATCAATATTGTGTTGATTGCCTAAATCATCAATCAAAGAGTAATATGTTACTGCATCTGGCTTACAATCCGTTTCTTTCAAACTCTCAAAAAGGTTGCAGGCATCATCCAACCTCCAAATCTTGCACAACCTATCAATCACGATGTTAATTTTCATTACATTTGGAAAAAGACCTGCATGTGCCATTGCCTCTTGCATTTTCTAAGCATCATCTAATCTATCTTCCTTGCATAGGATATCAATAATAATATTTTAGAAAGAGAGATTCAGTTCTGCATCTTATTTCATTTCAGTGAAAAGACTATAAGCATCGTCTACTCTACCTCTCTTACCAAGGAAAATAAGGGTACATGTATATGTTGTAGCATTAGGTTTGCGCCCCTTTCTGCCATTCTGTCAAGTAATTTGTAAGCTTCATCAAACTTACTAGCATTTCAAAATCCCATGGGCCATCATTAATGTGTTATACGCATAACTAGATGGAAACTTTTTGGTCAGTTCTATGTTCTCAAACATTTCTACTGCTTCATCCAATCTATTTGACTAGAACTCCTATTTTCATGCCAAACTCATTATAAGGTTTCACCAAGAAACCCTAATATAGCATCCAGAACCATCAAACTTCACTAATTTGAACTTTTTTTTTTACAATGTTACATAGCTATCCAATTACTTACACAACTACTCTACAAAAAGTGTATTCCAAACTAAGCTCTATACTCTTCTATCTATCCAAATAACTATGTAATTATTAGTATTACAAACACTCTCTATATGAGACACAATGAACAAAATACGGTCAATATCATTTAATGCTCTATTGTAAGGCATACACTTTGAGGAGCCCTTCCATCGATATTTTCCACAGATTTTTCCAAGCTAGGATTCAACAAATGACAAATGGCCAATTTTACTATATGTCTCCAGTTACTACCATACCCATCTCAAACATCCCTCCCCATTATGTATGAAACAATTCAATTTTAGTTGTAAAGGAAAAAGATTTGTAGATATCTACCTATCATTGTGAGTTGATGAGTATATATAAGTGATTATGATATTGGATTGGTGTCTTTCATGTTGAATTTAGGGCCTTTTTCACTCTTTGAAAGCTATTTTACTTATTACGTCTGACCTTCGAAGAAGGATATGCTTAAATTTGTTTTACTTTTGAAAGGAAGGGGATAATAATTTCATTGTGCAATTAAGGTTCCTTCATATATGATAATAACCCTACATGATAAAATCCTTGATAAAAGCATTGTACATCACTTCTCAGAAGATATATTATAACAACAATTCATTTTGAGGTAAATATTTGCATTTTGAGCAAGATATAGGACATGAACAACTCTAAAATGTAGAGTTGGGTAGTTTTAATGAAGTCTGGGACCTGAGCAGCAGTGAGCTTGTAAGAATATTTGAAGGAACCATCCACTTCTGGAAATCATAATGACAATCCTGGATCAGACTTAAACTCAACAAACACCAAGGGAAGACCCTATAGCAACTCATCTTTTTAGAACTGTGGCATATTGAGGGTCGACATGATAATAAAAATGAAAACTTTATATAGCTAATACAACAAAATTTGTTGAATGAACTTCATATAACATCATTTGAAATAACCTGTATGCTTCATCAATATTGTGTCGCTTGCCTAAATCATCAATCAGAGAGGAATGTGTTACTACATCTGGCTTACAATCCTTTTCTTTTAAACTCTCAAAAATGTTGTAGGTATCATCCAACCTCTAAATCTTGCACAACCTATCAATCATGATCTTAATTTTCATTACATTTGGAAAAAGACTTGCATGTTCCATTGCCTCTTGCATTTTCTAAGCATCATCTAATCTATCTTCCTTGGATAGGATATCAATAATAATATTGTAGGTAGAGATATTGAGTTCTGCATCTTATTTCATTTTAGTGAAAAGACTATAAGCATCGTCCACTCTACCTCTCTTACCAAGGAAAATAAGAATACAGGTATATGCTATAGCATTAAGTTTGCCTCCCTTTTCTGACATTCTGTCAAGTAATTTGTAAGCTTCATCAAACTTGCCAGCATTTCAAAATCCCATGGGCCATCATTAATGTGTTATACTCATAACCAAATGGAACCTTTTTGGTGAGTTCTATGTTCTCAAACATTTCTACTGCTTCATCCAATCTATTTGACTAGAACTCCTATGTTCATGTCAAACTCGTTATAAGGTAACTAGAACTCGTATGGTCTCATAAGCGAGAAATTTTGTAATTCTACAACTCAAGATACAAAAGTTTTGTGTGTTTTGTCTCTAAAATTTAATTTTTTGTATTTTAAAACTCATAGTTTATGTATCTTGATAAGGTTTTTGATGGGCCTAGAAATAAATCCAAAAATACTTGACCATATTATATTGATGAGAATCACATATAAATAGAATTTGATATGACTTTTGAGTTCATCCTCCTAGAGGTTTTTTGGACTTCACAATGACTTTTCACACTCTTGGAAAGGTGGGTTACATCATTTTGATAACAATTTGATGATGCCCTAGCTACTATTGGTGGACTAATGAGTCCTTCTATCCCTATGCAAGGTAAGAGGATCCATTATGGGCAAGTTGCATCCCTAAAAAATGATGAGCATTGACAACTAGAAGCATGTTTCTCAATTCCATGCATAATTTATGAGGTTAATGGTCTTCATTCTGGGTTCTGAACTTAATTCCAACATCAAAATTCCCTATTACTCATATCTGGGAAGGATTTTCCATGAAAGAGGATTTATGAGCATTTAACCAGTTGTAAACAACCCCAATTTATGAGTTATGGGATTGGAAGGGGCATATATATGTTGAATCAACAATTCTGCGTAAGAAAACAACATGAAAAATTCAAATTATTAGGTATGTATGCAATTATTTGGCATCAAAATCTAATTTTGGTCATTTTCCTTAACATTTATTAATACTTTGACCCCAAAAAACAATGAAATTTAGCCCTAGAACAAATCTGGGTGCTTTTAAGGTAGTTTTGAGCATCAATAGTGGTGTAAAAGGAAATTGAACTTCAAAATATGGGCATGAAAATCCCTAGTTTGATAGTCAAATGACGTGAAATTCATATAACAATAGTAATGGGGAAATTATGTGGGTAGATTATGCAATCTCTGAGTAATTTTAGGTGGTTTGAGTAAATTAGGGCATGGAAATCAACCCCACAACAAATATGGGCAATTTGGAAGTGAATTTGTGGCAAGAAATACCATGAATAAGCACTTTTGAGCCATCACAAGGTCTAATTCCACTTTCCTTGCCCTTACAGAAAATTGTTTAAGCTTATAGAAATGTTTATAAGATTATTAATCTTGTTGATGCGGCTTCTGGGCTTACCTTGGTTTTGTTGATAATTTGTTACTTTTGAATTAGATCATTCTATCTTTTGCTTTCATTTATCTTCTAGTTAATTTCTTACGTGAAGATCCTTTAACTATATTGGCCACTTTCCCATGTTTCTCATAACATAGTTTTGTTCTTATGGATTTGGAGTTGAGGTTTCTTCTACATAGTCACAGTGCAGGGCTCATATGCCTCCAAAATGTCAGATGTTATTGTCTGATACTTTCACGAAAAGTATTCAATTTAAATTTATAAATAATTTCAAGCATATGATATGTTTGATGACATCCTCTATCCTTTAAAATTTTTAATGACAAAACGAAGTTAGATGGATTGGGATGATGGACCATGGCATTAAGCGTAAATGGTGAATTAGGAATTATGGGTAGGAAATCACCCTTGTTGTTGATGCCTTGGTGGTCAACCAGTTGAGGTCCTCCATGAATACTCACTCGATGTGTTCAATGGTCTAATTTGATATTGGATCAACATCTTCCAACTCAATTGTTGTATAATTGTTACATCATTAAAACAAAATAGAATTAATTGAGATAAATAAAAAAATGCAAATACTAAAGTAAACATTGAGAATAGACTAAGTGAGGCATAAAAAACAATGTGAGAACAAGCTTGGATCTTACCTCTTGATTTCTCCAACAATGTTTGAATTTGATTATGGAACCCTTCAATATCCCCTCCAAGTTCTCACAAATCTCCTCTTTAACAACTAACAAGAATCCCACTCAAACCATGACAAAGATGAGTGGAATGAGTGATAGAATGAGAGAAAATGTAGTGAAACAAGGTTTTTATATGTCCCGCTGAGTTGTCCTATACAAAAAATTCTTATCAATTCTATGTTTTGAGTTTGTGGTAACACTGGAATATTGACTTTTTCATGGTGGTTCCAGATGAAGCTTGATTTTGACTACATGCGAAGATTGTGAAATAACTATGTGACGGAATTAGGATGATCTTATTGTCTCCATAGAAACTTCTTCTCTATGGGTTTCAGTGGATGTTCCTTCTGCACAACATCTTGGGTTGTATGAGGGGGAAATATTAATCACCATTGTGAAGCCTGATGCAGAGTAATACTCTAGCTTTTTCAATTGCCTTCTAGAGGTTAGTTGGTATTGTTGATAGTTAATGTTTCTCAATACAAGGCTAGTGTTTAGGATTGCTTGTTTATTCCTTGTACATGGTTATAGGAGTCTTGTATGCTTTGTATTTCACTTCCAATATCTAGGATTCTTATGAGATATATTTTCCTTGAATTAATGATTAAAAGTGAATGGATATTTTTCCTTGTAGCTCTACAATGGAAGAAGTAGGTGATATTGATAAACATGAAGTTAGAAGAGGCTTGGAGGAGAGTCTCTGTGTAGTTGAGTCTTTACATGAAAAAACACAACATGAAATGGTAATTTATAAGATTTTTTAATTTCTTTGATGCTTTTGAATAGTCTAACTACTAAATTTGAAGGTCTTTATGTACTAGTAAATGTATATTACTAGTACAAAATGTATATGATGTTATCTCTAATTTTGTATTAGTAAATGTATAAAATTAGAGAAGAAGATATATAGGCCGTGGCAATATTACTCACAAAAAATAAGTTCACAGTATCTAAAATAATCAAATTTATTGAATCTGTAGAAGCATCTCTTTTAAGTGGCCGATAACCACTTCAACTTATTCAACCTTTACTTCTAATCTAGAGTATACCTATTCTACCTAATCAAAACTCTTCTTATTTCTAAATTTTTTCTTCATCTTGATAAACTTTCTCATGCATTGAACCTTGCTCTCTCCAGGCACTGCAATTGCAACTCTTTCCCATATCTGAGTTGTTTCTTTGGGAAATGTCTTTAGCACCTAAATAAGAGATATTTATTGAACATCAAACTAAGCATCCTATTCGTTGTATACTGTTGATCCATTTTCACCTAACTAGATACTTCCACCAGATAGCTCTTTTCCATTAGCACTCCAATTGCTCCCACCACTCACTTGCTTCTCATTTACACCCTTTTCTTTCTCCCCATCAATTGTAAGAAGGACACACTCATCTCTAGTTGTCAAAGGAGACATTCAAGGAGAGAATCAAATGATTTGTAGTATGAGGCTTCTGCAAATTCTCTTTGTTTGTGAGGCACGATGTTGATCACTCCATGCCCACTTTTAAAATTTGGAAAGGAAGAGGCCATTTTCCAAGTGCATGTTCGTTTGAAGGTGGGCAGTTAGGCTACGTGGTGCCAACATGAATTTTTCCAACTGCATCGGTCATGTTTATCTTCTCGGTGTTTAGTTTGTACAACCCTTGTACATAGGAAACTATGCTTTTGTTCCTTTCTAGTTGCAATTGATTCAATCATATTACTTTTCCATTTGAAAATATTATTTTTTACACAACTTACTTTGTAATATTTATTGCCTACATAGTGCCTTGTCATCAAAGGGTAGCTAATTGGTAAGTAATTTCTATAGTGTTTATTGAAGTTAATTTCAAAATTTTGAGATGTGCATAAATATAATTAAATAATTAAAATTAATCTAGAATATGATTTGTAGGCTAAATTCCTTAGCATGCATAGGCAAAATTATCATTCGGATGTCATGTACATATATATTATATATGGCATGGGGAAGTTCATATGATATTTATGTGCATATATTCATTTTCTAAGTAATTTCCACGCATTTGTTATAGTGATGTTAAAAATGGCCATTATGAATATCTGAGTGCCTTTTATGTATATTTTAACAGTTTTGGAAATTGATTTTGTGAATGCATTATATTGTTCCAAACTGATGAGTGGGTGGAATATGCAGCTATCTTTTCAGCTGGAGCTGAATTTGAAAAATATGCACGTATGTGGATAATATATTTCACTGCAGACATTTCTGGTTGAAAATATTTTATCTATAGCCGATATAGCAGCTTGGTTTGGTATAGACGTAGACTATCAATTAATTAGTGTTCTTTATACATTTTTATCCATCTTTTTTTATAAATCTGTTGACAATTGAAGCACACGTTGGTCATATGCAGAGGTACATGATGACACATGCTAAATAGAGACTAGTTTGTATCTCTTTCTCTTCTAATAAGTTACATTAATTTGTTGACTTCTATTGTTCCTAGGCACCGAGCAATGATGGGAAATATCTACAAACTAAAAAAAATTCAAAATCTGGTTCCGTGGTTTAATTCAATATTGTCACAATATTCAGTTTTGAGTGAAGCATTTCAAAAACATGTAGGGAGAAGAGGAGTTGGCTAGCCATGGTTGGTGAACATGAAAGAGAGTGATGGTACTGGGATCAAATGCAAAACAAAGAGAAAGAAAAAGCATAGGGTTCTTTTGACATTGATCTAATAGATGTTGACAAGGGAAAAGTGTGTACTTGGATCCCACCTGAGCCCAGTGGGTATCTCCATATTGGGCATGCAAAAGTTGCTTTTCTAAACCAATACTTCACACAAAGGTATAAAGGGTGCTTGATCATATGCTTTGATGACACAAATCCTTCTAAAGAAAACAATCAATTTGTGGAGAACATTCTGAATGATCTTGATATTCTAGGCATTAAAGGAGAAGGACCACATATACTTTAGACTTTTTCCACACTTAATGGAGATGGCTAAGAAATTGATATATGAAGGAAAGGATTATGTAGATGAAACACCCTGAGAGATAATGCAGAAAGAGAGAATGGATGGATTAGACTCAATAAACATGAATAATACTGTACACAGATATATGGCTTTATGGAAAGAAATGGTTCCTAGAATTGAGAGGGGAAAGCAATGTTGTCTTAGAGGGAATATGGATATGCAGGACATAAATAAATCACTTCAGGGTATTGTTTATTATAGCTACAATCATGTATTTCATCATTGCACTAGGTCCAAGTACAAATATTATCCAACATATGACTTTGCATGCCTATTTGTTGATAGCGTTGAGAGTGTAACACATGCTCTCCATTCAAGAGAATTCCATGATCACAATGAATAATATTACAAAGTCTTAGAGGATATTGGCTTGTGCAAGGTTCATGTATGGGATTTTAGTTGTCCAAATCTTGTTTACACACTTCTGGGCAAAGGAAAACTAAAATGGTTTGTAGATAATGGAAAAGTAGAGGGTTGGGATGATCTTGAGTTCCCAACACTGCAGGGAATATTAAAAAGGCTTGACAACGGATTCCTTGAAGCAGTTTATTTTGTCTCAAATAAGACTATATTGGGGTTCATTTTTCTTGTATGTTTGTTCCATTGTGTCTGTCCCTGTTATCAGTGTATGATTGGACCAATGTTTTCTTATACTCTGGATTTAGTAGGGATTTATGAGTTTTTTTCTAAACTATTGCTTTAGGGAGCATCGAAAAATATTAATCTTGGATTTAAGGAGAGTTCCCTACCTTTCATATATCTGGGCCAACCTTTGACATTGAGAATATTAAAGATCCTAAGACTGCATTCCTTTACTAGATGTGATGAACAAAAGAGTTAATGGTTGGAAGGGTAAGTTTTTATATGACACGGGTATACTAGAATTGATTACATCTTCACTTTCTAGGATGCATATATATGGGTGCTCTACTTTTAATCTCCTAAGGAAGATCATACACTTAATGAATAAGGCTTTTAGAACCTTTTTCTGGTTAGGTGCAAGGATACTTTTAGGGGTGAAATTTAGCCCATGGGCTATCTTTCCATGTTTTTTTCCAAAAAAAGATTCGCCAATTTGCATTTTTTGAAGCCCCATTTCGCCCAATTTTGATGGGGTAAACCTTTTTCACTCTAAAAATCACCAAATTATTATATAAACTATATCAATTCCTTATAAATTGAAATAATTTTAGAAAAATATCGTCAAATATTTAATAGTTGACATTTTAAGAATTGGTAATATTCGCCAAGGTTTATACACTTTTAAATAAGTATATGTCCTTAAAATTATCCCTGGTCAAGTGTCGAGTAAAGGAGCTAGTCCCATACTATCAGCTGGGAGAAAATCTGTCATTCGAAGGAAGAAATTGGCTTGGGCGTTATGTGTGTGGAATATTGGAACAGAATTGGGAAAATCAAATTTTTTTGGCGATTCATGAACAACAGAGACTCCCTATGGATTTAATGAAAGGGTCATGACTAAGTATCTCAAAAGAGGCACTATTTGGGATGTGGATATATTGGTTGACTTCTTGTGGTGTTGGTGTAGCATACTCTATCATAGGTCATTTTCCTGCATGATGATAAGGTAGTAATTCATGGTACTTCTATTGGATTTTTCTCATTTCCTTAGTTATATAATGGACCTATAGTTGACCAGTTCCAGAGTGGTATCAGAATCAAGATTGGGTTTCCTATGCAATCTATGGTTGATGGTGTGATCTCAGAAGGCAGATGGTCTCTTCTAGCAACAAGGTGAGTTCTATGTTCTCAAACATTTCTACTGCTTCATCCAATCTATTTTCCTTGCAAAGTATGACAATCATAGTTGTATACATTACATCATATGGAAAGATATTTTGTGCCTTCATTTCAAGAAATAACTTCCAGGCCATATATATTTTACCTACCTTGCCAAAACATATATGTTGACATTATACAAGACAATATCAACACCCAATGCAATGCTTTTCATTTCATTCAACAAAGACAATTTAACATCAAGATTTCATTCAACGTCCAATGTTGGTGGAAATAAATCTAACCCATGTCATATTTCCTTGATTGCAATATGGAGATAGGAAGTCAAATTTACATATAGAGGATATGTAACTTTTATAACAATTAAAAAGTTACAAAATAGTTATATTCGGAGGACAATTGTATTCTTTGAAATATGCCCTTCAACCTGTAACATGGAATGGGTTACCAGATATTTAGACATACTGAATAATATCAAATAGAGGGCCTTCTAGCTAGAGTGATGGAAAACACCTAATTTTATTTTTAAACCTACACTCACCGCTATAGCGACGACAAACACTTAATGTTGGTTCATCCGGTGATGACTTACCATGGCTATAGCGACAAAGTGTTCATCAATATAGCCAAGCAACCGTCATTATAGCGATGACTGCTTGGAGCACTTATCGACGAACTTGCTATACAAGCGACAAAATGTTCATCGCTATAGCCAAGAAAATATCGCAATAGAGACGGCTGCTTGGAGCACTTACCGACGGAATTGCTATGCAAGCGATGAAATGTTCATCGCTTTTATAGCAAGTCCGTCAGTAAGTCCTCCAAGCAGTCATCACTATAGCGATGACTACTTGGCTATCGCAACGAACATTTCGTTGCTAGAGCCATGACAACTCGTCAAAGTATGAACCAATATTAAGTGTTTGTCTTCGCTATAGAGACGATTTTTTCGTTGCTATAGCGACAAGCTACTGTTGCTATAGGTATGGTTTAAAGTTGCAATAGCGATGTTGTTTGTTTTTTTACACATAACCCACACATGCCATGTTTCGTGTCTTTCCTGTTTCTATAGCGACATAATTTTTAAAGTGTTTCTATAACAACGAAAAGTGTTCCACGAAAAAATGGGGTCATGTTTGTCACTATAGCAATGCACAAGTGTTGCACTAGCAACAATTTTCCGTGGGAAAAATGTGCACATGTATTAGTGTCCCCAAACATATAGCTTTATTGTTTCCTACTAGGAATGGAAAAAATACATGGTGAATCCATCTAGTACTGGCACTTTTCCCAATGACATATCCTTGACCACTTTCTACACCTACACTAGGATGATTTATCATAAGAGCATTTTGTTTTGGTCTATAAAGACGAGCTGAGGAATGTGTTGAGTGGTTTGGTTGATGGCCTCTTCTAAATTAACTAAGAGCTCCATAAATCAGGAATTGAATACTGATTTACTTCTCTTTCCATATCCACATGAGATGTAAAGGAGTCCCCCTTATTTTTCTATATAGTGGTAATTCTATTCACATGCCGATGCTGGATCATAGAATTGTGAAACAATTTCGAGTCACATTCACCTTCCTGAGCCATGTGATGTGGGGTTTTTGTTCCTATATAATTTCTTCGTCATTGATTCATTGAATAAGTTGATTTTGGATATTTTTCTCTTCTCTTTCTATAAACTCAATTCTTCCTTCTAGAATAATTATTTGTTGAAGTTGAACCATCTCATTTTCTAGCTTCTTTTTTTCCTCCAAGATGTTCCCAAAAACTTCCTTTTTCCAAATTCAAATCTTGTGTTTCAAGTTCTTGATTTGTCATTGGAATTTGAACATTTTGGTTCCTTTTATTACCACTTCTTCCTTTTTCCAAGTATCAACGTTTTCTATGAAATATTGGTGTGTTAGCCAAAAAAATTCAAACCTAAATGGTATTCTCTTGGCCTTGTCATCCACAATAAGTTTTGTTGATGTATTTGTAACTTCAGAATGTATTTCATATATGTATATTGTATTCCTATAGAGATGTTATTATTCCTCTATACGGAAGTGTCGTCATTTATATTGTAAGTGTCATAACTTATACTTGATGGGTTATTAGACCACCTTGTTGGGGTTGGCCCTGTATAAGTCATGTGGGTCAAAGGGTTATTAGACCACCCTACTGGGGGTCGGCCCTGTCAGCATTATGTTATGTGGTTAAGTTAAGGCCGACCTAGTAAAGGTTATTAGGCAAGTCAAGTCAAGTATAAATAGAGTGCGGGAGGCACTCTATTTGATCATTTCACTTTCTCACTCTTACTCTCATTGGAGAGTGGCGCACTTGTGGAGGAGGAGAAGCTACTGCTAGGAGAAGACTATCTCTTATGCTTGTGTTGTATCATTGCTCTATCTATCTCTGAGGAAGTTGTGGGGTTTTTCACCTTTATGGTTTTCCCCAGTGAAACTCTGTGTGTCTATTGTCTCTTGTGTGCTTGCATTATTATGTCCATTATTGATATGCTGTAGATATGCTGTACATGTTATTCTCTCAGTTAAGATCCTAGATCATATTGAAGTAAATTATGAAAAACTAGCATGGTATCAGAGCTAGCCTGAAATAAGGCATGGTATGGAATTTATGACACTTGTTGCACTTGCGAAGCTAGGGCTTGATATAGCAAAAACCAGTCATCGTAGCACTTTCGCTATAAATCCATTTTGGAAAAGTTTCAGGATCTAAAACTTTTACAAGTCAAATATAAGATCCCAATGTACAGTCAAATATAAGATCCCAATGTACCTTTTGTTTGAAGAAAAAATTCTAATTCGTTGTACTTTGTGTTTTATGATCTGTACAATCTAGGGTTTCTGCCTCTTCCAGATCTCAGTCATAAACATGTGACCTAGGAAAAAAGGTCACAACTTGGGCTAGGAAGCTTGAAATAAAATTTCGTAAAAAGTGATAGGTAGGGAACGGACTGTAATTTCACAAGCCAAAGGTTCAGAGGCCGAAAGCGAACCAGTGACACGTGGCACTTCCTACAAGTTTGCTCTCCTGTTTTATCCCATAAACAGGTCACGTTGCGACACTTGGAATAACTCTCTCTCAAAGAATCCATTTGCGGTCAGACCTATGGGGTTGGAAATTTAACAGGTCAGGATACCGTGGGTAGATTTTTTAGACCCTATAGATCTGAAATTTCAAAGTTACACCAGAAACAATCAGGTGCATATTTCTGTCAAAATAGAATTGGATTTTGAGCACCTTCATTCATGGCTCCGATAATTTAGTGTTTCGAAGAATGTTCTAATTTTTTGTATCGGACAACACGGATGGATACTCCTCATCAAAATCGAAATTTAGAGACCAAGATCAAATTTTTTGGTTGGGTAGAAGGTCGGGCTTGATCAAACCCTAGTTCAAGACTTTGATAAGAAAAGTGAAAAAATTAGGGCTTTTGCAAAAATGGGAATTTTTGAAATCCATGACCATAGTTGGAAGCTCCTTGGAAAAATCAAAGTTTAAAGATTTGGATCAAACTATTTGGCTGGGTGAAGCTATGGGAAATTCAAACCCTAATTCAGGGTCCTCCCTAGTGAATCCATAAATCTAAAAGGCAATTTTGAGGGGTGAAACTTTGCAGTTTTCAAATTCTGAGTATACCAGCTTGACCAGCACAGAAAGGTGTATCTTTCTATCCTTTCAGAAGTTTGAAATTCAAAATTTGAATTTTTAGGGTTTCCCTAACAAACCCTAATCCAGCTCTAGATCCAGTTTCTGCAAATCAAGTGGATTGGGTTAATCCTAGAAGAGAATGGATTGGTCACCTGCATAACTGAAGAAGTTCCAGTTTCAGAGGGAGATGAGGCTAAGGCCTTACATAAGAAGATTACAAGCAATCTCGACAGGTATGACTTACAGGTATGTTTCGAGATCTGTTCATGAATAAGTTTATGGTATGGTTGTCTTCATTAAGGTTAGTACAATCCTGATTAACTTTAGACTTGTCGTATCACCTTAATAAAATTATGAATGTAGATATTCATTGATTAGGGTTTTGACACTTATGATTGTACTAATGCATTGTGGTGTTGTATGAGGTTGATGTTGTCCGCTAACATGAAAGGTACATCAAGAAAGACAAATCATGTTCTAGTTCAAGAACATATGACCATGGTGACATGAAGACAAAGATTCATCCATTTTCATGAATCACATAGAAGATCTACTTATGAGGTATGTATAACTTGGTTCTATAATGGTTAACCTATGAGATATGCAGGTTACTAGCACAAGTCATTGAAGAGAACAAGAAGACATTGCTAGACATAACTAGCAAATATGATATCCATGTATGTTTTTCCTATATCAAGTTAGAATCCTACCTTGTGTTAGGATCTTATACTGTTGTATGGTTGATAATGATTATTCATGAAGTTAGAAATGTAAGTAATCAAGGGTTTATGCATATTATGTCTCTTACCTTGATTGATGATATGACTAACCAGAAAATTCATTTGGTCAAATAAGAATATGCATCAGTAAAAGAAGTATTCCCTGAAACCTTGAATACTAATGTTTATTATCTATGTTTGAAATGATTATGACTATACATGTTTAAGATTATTGTGTCTTGATAGTATTGACATTATACTAATGAATGTATGTATGAGACCTCGAGGATAACACAATGATGATACTGGTAAGTATGAATAAGTGATCGAGGATGGATATAAGTTTAAGGATAGGTAATCCAAGAAGCAAAGATCAAGAGGGAGCACACTCTAGTAGTTCCTGCAAGGAAGCAAATATTGAGAGGGAGTCCACCCTACAAACCAAACAAAGATAAGTATTTGAATTGTCATTTCTTGCATATTTGTTTGTTTAAATAATATTGTTCAATAATGTATATGCTTATGTTCCTAGACTTAGGGTGTGCATTATGCATATTAGAATAATTGCATTAATGAACAATATACTACTAATATGCATGTGATGGGTAAGTGGCCTATGGCATTGTACAACATTCCATTGCTACTTATCCAAAATGAAACCTCTTTGCTGACATGTTGGGAGTTGTGCACACTCTTAACAATGTTCTGGTAGAGATTGGAAGGGATCTAGAAAATTACAGGATATGGATAAATGTTGTATTGAAGCATTGGCTAAGAGAATTGCATGACTGTATGACATATTTCTTTATGTGTAAGAATTTTTTCTGAAAACTATGAGATGTTTCTAATCATGCAATTTAACTTGTCTTGTAGGAAATATCATATACCATCACTTACAAAAGAAGGACTACAACATTTGTTCCAGTAACAAAGCTATCTATTGAAGATATTGATGTTCCCAGGATCTGGGATGAAGTAATGCCATGATCCATAGATCATGAAGAATGATGTTTGGGATGTGGTCCCAAGACCTGAAGGGAAGTTTGTTGTGACTTCCAAGTGAATCTATAAGATCAAGCATGTTGCAGAAGGCAACATAGAGAAATACAAAGCAAGCGATGAAATGGAAGATACACCAGATCGATGTCAAGACAACTTTCTTGCTTGGTGTTCTTCAGATTGATGATACTTCAAGGAAGAAGTGATGGGACACATTTGCAGAAGCCATTCCAAGCATGGTGAGAGGAGGATCCTTCCCATGGTTGTGGATGTAAGCGTTGTGTGATGAGCATCAGGACAATGCTCCAATTACTGCTTTGTATATGCATCATGTTGGATGCTGTATATGATCAGTTGGATCATGTATTTGTATATGCATCATGTTGGATGCTGTATATGATCAGTTGGATCATGTATTTGTATATGCATCATGTTGGATGCTTGATATGATTAGTTGCATCATGTATTTGTATATGCATCATGTTGGATGCTGGATATGATCAGTTGGATCATGTATTTGTATATGCATCATGTTGGATGCTGGATATGATCAGTTGGATCATGTATTTGTATATGCATCATGTTGGATGCTTGATATGATCAGTTGGATCATGTATTTGTATATGTATCGGGTGGATACATTGTATGATCAGGTGGATCATGTATGATGACATGTATCAGGTAGATACTTTGTATTCATCAAGAGGACGCAGTGTATGATTAGGATGATCATGGATGATGAGATTCAAGGTGTTGCTCCAGATGATATGCATCAGGATGATGCTGTGATGATGATTAGGATGATCATGTGATGATGTATCATCAGATGATTGAGTCCTTGATGTACCTCACGAATACGAGACCAGATATATGCTTTGCGGTGAACACCTTGAGCAAGTATTTGATAGATCCAAGACATGTTCACCTGATAGTTGTAAAGCATATTCTGAGGTACCTGAAGGGTATAGTTGTCTATGGGCTCAAGTATGAGGCAAATCAAAAGTTTAACCTGGAGGGTTATGTTGATTTGGATTGGGCAGGCAGTGTCATTGATCGGAAGATCACTTCGAGGTGCTGCTTCAGTATGGGATCCGATATGATCTCTTGGTTTAGTAAGAAGCAGTCCTATGTGGCACTGAGTATAGCCGAAGCAAAGTATGTTTTAGCTTATTCGGCTAGTTGTGAGGCAGTATGGGTTAGGAAGCTACTGTATAATTTGTTTTGATCTCCAGGTGAGTGCTACTTGTATATATTGCGACAACCATAGTTGTGTGAAGTTGTTAGAGAACCGGTGTTCCATGACAAGTTGAAGCACATTGATATCAAGTTCTACTATATTAGGGATATGGTGCAGAGAGGAGCAGTGAAGCTCTTGTATGTTGAGACAGACGAGCAGATAGCCGATGTGTTGAATGAGTACTTCAGAGAGAGCCTTGGTGTACTTTAAATTGAGATTCCTTCCAAGGGGAAGTGATGAGTCCAAAGACATAGATGCACACGATCCATTCTCACATAGTGGTAGGTAGATCCTCCTATGGTGCAAATGTAAGGGCTGGGGCCATTCACACATGGTGGTAGGTAGGTCCTCCCATGGTGATATGTAAGGGCTATTGGGATTTTTTGACATGATGGTAGGTAGTTCCTCCCATGGTGACATGGTGGTAGGAGAGTCCTCTCATGTTCATTGATGTAATTGCCGGGTTATTCCGACATGATGGTAGGTAGGTCCTCCTATGGTGGCATGGTGGTAGGAGAGTCCTCTCATGGTCGTTGATGTAATTGTCATGCCTTTACGACATGATGGTAGGTAGGTCCTCCCACGGTGACAAGGTGGTAGGTAAGTCCTCTCATGGTCATGATGTAAGTGGTGTGCCTTTCCGACATGGTGGTAGGTAGTTCCTTCCATGGTAACATGGTGATAGGAGAGTCCTCCCATGGTCGTGATGTAAGTGTTGTGCCTTTCCAACATGGTGGCAGGTAGTTCCTTCCATGGTGACATGGTGATAGGAGAGTCCTCCCATGGTCGTGATGTAAGTGTTGAGCCATTCCTGGATGGTGGTAGGTAGGTCCTCCCATGCCAGTGTATATAAATGTTGTGTGATGTGCATTTGGGTTGTGCTCCATGGACGATGACGATGATCTGAAGATGATGATGTGACAATATGGTACACAGGTTTTGCAAAGGAATATGATCAGTCTTGAGATGCTCTTATAGGTTTTGCAGAGGTAGTGTAATCAGTCCTGGGAGATCTTGCAGGTTTTGTAGAGGCAGTGTAATTAGTCCTAAGGTGTACCTAATTGATGGCTTGGTCGTTGAGATGACATGATCAGTATGATCATGAGTATCAGGATGATACTATGTGGCCGTGGATAGGTTGTGCAGTGGCATGTAAAAGGTCCTGGGAGATCCAATAGGTTGAGAAGTATGCTCGTAACCAGTCCTGGGATGCTCTTTCGAGGTTTTGACTTAACGCACGTAATCAGTCTCAAGGATTCCACAGTATGGCCAGTGATGATGAAGACCTACAGGTGGTGGGCCTACATCCAGTATGAAAAAGGACTGGCTCTTTAGAACTTCCTATGATGAGTAGATTGGAGATTGATTGAGATAGAAACAACAGTGACGATGACGATGATCCAGAGAAGAAGACTTGTGCTAGCATATCTGTATCGAGAAATACCTTCCTAGTTAAGAGGGAGTGTTGATGTATCTGTAACTTCGAAATTTATTTCATATATGTATATTGTATTCATATAGAGATGTTATTATTCCTCTATATGGAAGTGTCGTCATTTATATTGTAAGTGTCGTAACTTATACTTGATGGGTTATTAGACCACCTTGTTGGGGTCGGCCCTGTATAAGTCATGTGGGTCAAAGGATTATTAGACCACCCTATTGGGGGTCGGCCCTGTCAGCATTATGTTATGTGGTTAAGTTAAGGTCGACCTAGTAAAGGTTATTAGGCAAGTCAAGTCAAGTATAAATAGAGTGCGGGAGGCACTCTATTTGATCATTTCACTTTCTCACTCATACTCTCATTGGAGAGTGGCACACTTGTGGAGGAAGAGAATCTACTGCTAGGAGAAGACTATCTCTTATGCTTGGGTTGTATCATTGCTCTATCTATCTTTGAGGAAGTTGTGGGGTTTTTCACCTTTATGGTTTTCCCCAGTGAAACTCTGTGTCTATTGTCTCTTGTTTGCTTGCATTATTATGTCCATGATTGATATGTTGTAGATATGTTGTACATGTTGTTCTCTCAGTTAAGATCCTAGATCAAATTAAAGTAAATTTTGAAAAACTAACAAGTTTTAGGTAAATGGGCTAATGATTCGAACCTGCACAAGGTAGGATTGAAGCTTCAATATAAACACTAGGGTTGAGAACATTGGTAGAGATGCAAAAGAGATCCAAGTAGGATTCAATTTTATGTTTCCCTCCTCTCTTGTTGTTCCAGGTGTGGAGACCATTCAAGGTAGCATAGTCCACAAGGATGAGAGTTTGTATTGTAGCTTTAAACATATCACTAGTTGGTTCCAATATTTTGATGCCCCCCTTTCTCTCACTAAGGGAGGTGATGAGGTTGAAATCAACCCCCAATATCCATATGTGACTAGCTACATTTTCCTAAATATGATACAAGGATTGGATGAAATAGGTTTTTCCCTCCACTACCAGGGGGCCATACACACTGGTCAAGAACCTTATTTCCTTTGTTCAAATATTTTGATATTGAGTTGTTATAAATCAATATGTGGAGAATAAGTCCTTCATATCAATGGTTTGAGGGTTCCATATGGAACTGAATAGACCTCCAATAGATCCTTTGGTATTTAGAGTAGTTACTTTAGCTCATTTCTAATTGTGTTCTATTATTTTACTTAACATCTATGAGCTACATTTAGTTTTCTGTAACATGATAATGTCTGGTTGTTAAATATAAATATTATTTCAAAGGATTCTCTTCTTACCTTTTCCATTGAGGCCTATGATATTCCACGAGAAGATATTCATGATTGATTGGATGTTTGGGGAGAAATAAACTTATCCATCATTAATATATATTGTCCCGAGTTGACGAGCCTTTAGCCAAGCTCTCGCAGGAGTTGTGTATTTCATTATTTTCATTTCTTCTTGTCCTCCTTGAGAATACTTGAGTGATCCTTCTATACATTTTTTTTACTCCAAGGGATGTTGCAGCTAGGTTCTATTTTGTCTTGAATCATGCTTAATGATGTTTGGTGAGGTGAAGAACATTCTTGAATAATTGGAGTTGTTGATATGGGATAGATTGGGGGTTTTGTTGTTCAAAACTTTCATTATTTCTTATAGATTGGACTTTCTAGATCCATATATTTGTCAGAGATATGGATCTAACTAAACTAGCTTACCTATCTATGCAAAACAATAATATATCAACAATAAATACAGAAAGAGAGCAAGAGAAAAGAGTACACCAGATATACGTGGTTCACCCAATTGGGCTACGTCCAAGAGAAGGTAGTCTTCTATTATATCCAGAATATATCCTCCAAGCTTATAGAGATAAATGCCAATAACCCCAATACAATATGATCCATAATGTATGAATGATTCACAAATGAAGGATCCTCACAAAAGGATAAATGTGAGAGACTCCCTTGACTCTATTATATACCAAGAGATGAGGAGGAATTACTCGCACATATTACATGTGGGATAATATAATTCTCCATAATAACATCTCTTTATATAATAATGAACATCAAGAGTATATTTTACCATAATGAATATGGGATAAATGTATTACTCTTTTACATAAGATTGTGGATATCTTCCCACATAATACAAAAACATTATTACCTTCCAAGGAATATAAAATATTCCAACAACCTTATCCTTTAGAACTAGGAAAGTTCTATTTATTCCATTATAATTTATATGGTTCATAAAATTTTACCCACTTCTACCATGTATCTTAAATCATTACAAATATTAACCAAGGAATCTCAAAAGATGCTTTCTTCGATTGGCTAGAATTGCATACATGATTTTGAAAACATTATTTTTTATTGTTAAAAGGTAGTTGAGTCAAATTATGGAAAATATTTTAACTTGAAAAAATGAAATCAGGCCAATTTTCGATCGATATTATGGATTACCCAATCGGTTTTTTCAAGCAAGCCTAGTTACCCAATCGAGAATTATAACCAATAGTGGGTTTAATGTAGGTTAATCCTTTGGAAAAAAATTATTGCATTAAATAACCCATGATTCAAAGTGTACAACTTGCAACTAAATTAATTCTTTATTTCTAAGTAATTAAGATGGGCCCAATTTATAGCATATCTATACAACACATATTATTTTCCATTAATATGAGGGTGGCACGATTATGGTGGAGGAATGAATTTTATTGGCATCCAACAATCTATTTACATGGCAGGTAACTTGAATGTTTTTCATTTTTCATGGATGAAATATATGAATTTGAAGGGGGGTGTTTTTTTAAAATGTAACTTTGCTTCCTTCTCTACAACCACCATACTCACAGTGTCGTCTCACACCAACTTATCCACATAATTTGTTTTTCTCTTCAAACTATCTCAATGTATGCGATATGTGTGCAATGCACTTCAAAAACATTGATAATTTGCCTTCCAAAAAAACTGTAGATTGCACTTAATTTTATCAATATCGAGTTAACAAACATTTATACCTCTGATGCACACCACACTCAGCCGATCACACTTGCATAAATGAAATTGTAGATATGAAATGCTACTGAGTTCAATTTGGTCACTAGACTTATATTTCAATCATTAACCACATTACTTTGCTTGACAAGAATGAACATCAATTGATTTTATGATCACCTATCACATTTATTTGGTATACATTATGAGCATCAACTAGTCTTATGATCACTAAAGAAACTCAGTCTTCAATGTCTAAATCTATATGGAAACAACAATTGTAGAAATTGAAAGAGCATAAAAGAATGAACAATAAATGAAATGAAAAAATAATGAAATAACACCACACAATGAAAGGAAACTATTTAGGCAGTGTATAATAATGAGACAAGGCCTTGCCTCTCCTAACATACACTACCAAGAAAGACTATAACATGAAGTTTTTGGATTGCAGCAACAAACTCTTTATTCTAGCATTCAAGAGATCACAATGATCTTTATTTATCCTCTCCATCATCTCACTCTATAACCCTCTAACCTCCAACATCTAACTTAATGATATCCTCTCTTATTTATACAGATAGCTCAATATTTATAAAATGAAAAGAGGTTACATCAAGATAACATCAAATCCTAAATAAGTTGATCTACAATTAACAAATATTAGATCCCAAATATGTGGACCTATTCACCATAAAATATTGGATTTTGGTATAAGGTGGTTTGAAGAGAATAATAACATCATAATCCATAAGGTCCATGTGACGAAACTTGTCCATAGGGGTTGCAACCTTGTCAAAGCACTTGATTACTGGAATTATAGGTTGGTTACTGGAATTATGGAAATTGCTATAATGACCAGTTTTGGAAATCTAAACCATACACTACTTGTTTTTCATTTTTTGCAGATTTCCCTTTCTAGACGCATAAATAACCCTATTATGCACAAAACCCATGTTTTATATTTTCATGCTTCGGCTCCATCTGTTTGTAAATGACATCATATGTTTGACTGCTGAAATCTCGGAACTTCCAACAATAAAATGGTTTCAGATGATAAATGGCTAACTAATGGAACTAAAAATTCTCATAATTCATTGCTGAACTTTACAAGTAAGTTAGGAAACCACAATATCTACCCTAAGTAATCATCAAAACATGAGAAATCAATCATTTTAGTGCATACATGCCACATGAAGCTCATATCAGGTAGAAATGGACAAACGCGGGAATATGAATGATGAAAGGAATGAGGATGAAAATATAGAGTGAGTGAAAAATGGCTAAATGACATCATAAAATGTGTCAATTCCGAGGTCCAACATCATTTTAGATTTTTTTTAAATCTTTAAAGTTGTGAGAAACAAAAAAATAGGAGGGGATCTTGTATATTTGTATTCTAGAATTTTTTAGATAGTAGCAAGTTTTAGAAACTTATTCAATGGTAGCTAGTGAATTTTTTGGACTATCTAGTGCAAAATTGATGAGAAAATAGAATTTTTGACAAGACTTTTTGGAAACGTTTTTATGTATACTTTGATTCACTCTTATGAATAACAAGTATACATTTTTTTTTTCAAATGAAAAAGGGTCATAAATAAGTTTATGTGTTTTTTGAGATCTTCAGGACACATTTCAATAAAATGTTATAATTTACATTATATATATAGTTCGTATCTCTTCGTTAAAAAATAAAAAAATATTCATTATTAAACTATAATATATTTTATCTAATTCTTTCATCAAATATTACAAATAATTGTTTGTAAGGTAATAGCTAAGAATACTTTTTATGATTTTTTCAACCATTTTAGATGCTAGAAAATCAATTTAATATGTAATGTGTTTATCTATCTAGTTTTTTGTATTGATTGTATTGAAGGGTTCATTGAAGATCAATTTCATTTCATCAAAGAATACACTAAGAAAACAATTTATTTTAGTAAAATATAAATATTAATTAAATTTAAGATATTGCTACTAAAGTAATTAACTGAGAGGTTGTAATTAAAATAAAATATTTAATTGAACATTAGATTCCACATCTCTAATTTAAATCAAGGATACATCTCAAATTTGGTTTCGAAATAAATAAATCAATAATGATGTTAATTATTAACATACACAATACTTTTTATAAACAACATCAACATCAACATCAACATCAACACGCCATGAAAATACATAATATACATGAATTGTAACCTCAAAATTAGTATATATGTCAGATATACATGTCAAATATGTAAAATAGGCCATCTCAAATTTAATTTAAAATTAGAAAAAAACATTAATAATAGAAATCGTTAACATACAAAGAACATAATATTCAACGAATTAAAAGACATTGAGATCAACATGATAAGGATATGGAAAATAAATATGATGAAGATATGAAATCAATATGTGGGTGTTTGTGCGCGCGCGCGCGTGTGTGTGTGTGTGTGTGTGTGTGTGTGTGTGTGTGTGTGTGTGCATGTGTCTACCAAAGGAACTAGAGGAATCAATACCTGAACCATCAGATCTAGATACGTGATCATTTCCTCTATCACCAGAGCTAGAGGCAATATCAATACCTCCACCAAATAACAATGTAGTAACCAACATATGGTATATTTCTTCACTAGGAGTCATATAACCTGTGGTAGAAAATTATCCATGTAGACAGGTAGAACTTATATTGGATATAAAATGGTTTTCTAATCCAATATAGAGGTCAACAAATGGACATTAACATCCTCCTAGATCTAAATTTCATGCATACAACAAGACAAGAAGGGAAGAGGGTAAGAAAGGATAGATGACCTACCTCTTTCCAAATGGTTTTCCTTTCTACTCCATCCTTTGAACTCGATGCCCAAAGCTCCAAAGCATAGAACAATCCTACAAAGGAGACATAATACTTCCTCCTTCCCACAAAGTGTTGTTAAGCAAAAAGAGATCTATCTACTTTGAATGCAACAAAGTAGAACATAGATGCCATTTAACACAAGTATGGGAGAAATAGGACAAGTTTATATTACATGGAAAGCCATAAAGAAGTGCATATAAGCATATACTTGACTTAGTAGAAACATCTCCTCCATGCTCTCCTTTCATATCTCTTGAGAATTAGACTAGCATAAGTATGGCATCTTCAAGCTTTATTTCCATGTTTGAAATCCAAAGAGTGAGCTTAATTTATAGGATTTGGGAGGCAAATATACTTGGAGAAAGGATTGGATCAAGGGAGATTGAACTTGCTTGGAATGGAAAAGGGAGTTATACTCTAAGGAAAGACCTATCCACTCAAGATCTTATCCAAATATCATTCATAGATCCATTCCCAAGTAATTGGATCAAAATTATCGCTCCCCCAATGAAGGCCACAGGGATACAAAGTGGGAAATTATCACCCCCCTAACACTGGAAGTTGGATTTTATCCCTCCCCGCACAAGGGGAATGGATCGATAATTCTTAACCAAATCTCATTCTAGGGTTTAGGAAGGTGCATTTCGACCCCCAAATTATAGGATTCCTTCCCAAACATGGCTAGGAAGTGGAATAACCATATGATGGTGGGTCCTAACACAACTAGGGATCATATCAATCATACTTCTCATGGTGATGAAGCATGAAAACCAAGAATGAAACGTGAGGGTGCCATTTTGAGGTGAAACGAGTTCCCCCTACAGTGTGAGGTCAAAAGGTATCTGATGGCCAAAACACTTTATCATGATATAGGTACAAAGGGATCTAGAAGAGGAGAGTCGGATGGACACTGCAAACCAAGATCAAACAGTATATCAATATCATCCCCAATGTAGGAATACCCATCCTCGGAATAATCCAACTCAAAGCATGGTCGCCGACCAATATATTGTGGACCCACAAAAGTATTGACTAAGGATATGGCCACCAAACATACAATGTGGATCCATATTTGCATGACTCTAATAGATTGAAGCCACAAAATAATACAAAGTGGATCCATAATACAATAATGACACAACCACGGACCAATACAAAGTGGATTTGTGCAATAGAATATACATCAGCGAGATCACTAGTATAATATCTATACTATAATATCCTCAAACAGTCTCCATCGCAGCTTGGCTGAAGTACACAACAAAGGTAGGTGCAACAAATTTTCCTAGGGCCTTCATCTCGATCCCGAAATTATACCATTCTAACCCTGTGAATAGATGTAATGACGTTGAACATGGTAGAAACCACTTGATTACTGGTCATTAATGTAAATTGTTAACAAGTCACAAGTGTGAGGGAAATCACTAATGATGGCAATGAATCCCAAGGTATCCTAGTACATTCCAATGAATGTGAATAAATGAGATGAATTCGAACACACATGGAATCATTCGATCATAGGATAATGATGTAAACCTACTATCGAAAGCAAGGAAACCTACCATTGAGGCACATAGGTTCCAAGTTAATAATTGGTGTCTAAGTCTAAATCCTGGATGAAGTGTTGAAGTTGACCGAACAAACTTGTCGAAGGAGGGCCATGTTGTATCCCACATCATCAACATGAAACGAACATAGGAAAGTGATGTAAGAAGATAAAAAAAAAGTAGATACTGACACGAAGATGGAAGGTCAACAATATTGCAGAAAAAAAGACTCAGGCTAATACTTCCCTTGAAAATAAGATGGAACGACAAGTGACTTGGTAGCATTGACTCAACAAGTTATAGACTAAAACATAGTGTGACATTAACCAGGATCTTCTTTGAATGAGTTGAATAAAACATATTGACCCACGGGATTGTTGTAACTCAGAGGAAAGCAGATTAACCAATTGTAAGACAAGATGCAAACAGGTGACATGATCAAGGGTGACAACAAACGACTGCCATAATATGAAACTGACCTATTTTTCCCAATTTCCCCTCATAATTATCAATGAGTTGTTAAATTTTCAGAATTTACTTCAATCTGATCTAGGATCTTAACTAAGAGAACAACATGTACAACAAATATATAGCATATCAATCATGGGCACAATAATGCAAGCACATAAGAGACACAGAGTTTACTTGTGGAAAACCATAAAGGTGAAAAACCCCAATAACTTCCTCAGAGATAGATAGAGCAATGATACAACCAGAATACAAGAGATAGTCTTCTCCTAGTAGCAGAGCCTCCTCCTCCACAAGTGCGCCACTCTCCCAAGTGTGAGTGAGAGAATAGAATGTGTAAAATGAGAGAGACACACTCTCTATTTATACACTAACTTGACTTGACCTTTACTCAACTAGGTCGGCCTCAACTTAACCACTTAACATAATGCTGATTGGGTTGACCCCCATTAGGGTAGTCTAATAACCCTTTGACCCACATGGCCGACCCCCAATAGGGTGGTCTAATAACCCTTTGATCCACATGACTTATACAGGGCCGACCCCAACAAGGTTGTCTAATAACCCATCAAGTATAAGTTACAACACTCATAATATAAATGACGACACTTCCGTATAGAGGAATAATAACATCTCTATAGGAATACAATATACATATATGTGAAATACATTCCAAAGTTACATATACATCAACACTCCCTCTTAACTAGGAAGGTATTTCTCGACACAGGTCTTCTAGCACAAGTCATCTTCTCTGGATCATCGTCACTGGATAATCGTCATCGAGTCATCATCATCGTCACTGCTACTGCTATCTCAATCAATCTCTGAATCTACTCGTCATAGGAAGTTCTACAGAGCCAGTCCTTTTTCATACTGGATGTAGGCCCACAACCTGCAGGTCTTCGTCATCACTGGCCATACTATGGAATTCTCAGGACTTATTACGTGCATCACAAAACCTGGCTGCAGCATCCCAGGCTATTACGAGCACACAGCTCTACTTGTCAGATCTCCCAGGAGCACATTACTTGTGACCCATCACAAAACCTGGATGAAGCATCCCAGGATGTCACGAGCACACAGCTCTACCTGTCAGATCTCCCAGGAGCACATTACATGTGATCTCACCACAAAACCTAGCTGAAGCATCCCAACCTGTTACGAGCACACAGCTATACCTATCGGATCTCCCACGAGCACATTACATGTGGTCCACCACAAAACATGGCTGAAGCATCTGAGGCCTTTTTCATCCTATCCAAATCTCCCAGGATCAAATTACATGTGGTCATGGAAAAACCTGGCTGAAGCATCTGAGGCCTTTTTCATCTTGTCCAGATCTCCCAAGAGAAAATTACATGTGGTCAGGCAAAACCTGGCTGAAGCATCTGAGGCCTTTTTCATCCTGTCCAGATCTCCCAGGATCAAAGTACATGTCATAGGACAAAACCTCGCAAGAGAATCTCAGGATGTTACGGGTACACAACTCTGACCTGAAGATCTCCCAAGGCACAAATTACATGTCCTCCCAGAGCAATGTCTCGAAAGAGCATCCCAGGCTATTATGGGTATGCAACTCTGACCTATAGTATCTCCCAGACATGCTCATCTACACAACTTGATCCATGGCCACAAAGTATCATCCTGATACTCACCATACATCATCCTGATGTATACATGATCATCCTGATCATCATCACTGCAACATCCTGCTACATGTCATCTGGAGAAGCTCGTCATCTGCGATCACCTTGATCATACAATGCATCCATCTAATGCACACCAAGTATCTAGCTGATACATATCATCATACATAGTGTATCCACCTGATACATAGATACATGATCCACACAATGTATCCATCAGCATACATGATCTACCTGATCATAAAATGTATCCACCTGATACATATACACAATACATACAAATGATCCAACCGATCATATCCATCATCCAACATGATGCACACATACATATACATATAAATGATCCAACTGATCATATCCAACATCCAACATGATGTGTACATACATATACATATAAATGATCCAACTGATCATACAAAGCATAAACTAGAACATCATCCTGATGCTCATCATCCAGCGCTTACATCCATAGCCATGTGAAGAATTCTACTTCCAACATGCTTGGAATGGCTTCAGCAAATGTGTCCATCACTTCTTCCTCGAAGTGTCATCAATCTGAAGAAAACCAAGCCTCTCCCTGAAGTACTCGAACTTCACCCTGGCTAGTGGCTTCGTCAACACATCTGTAATCTGTTCATCCTTCGCAATGTACAGGAGCTTCACAACTCCTCTTTGCACCATATCCCTAATATAGTGATATTTGATCTCTATGTGTTTCGACTTGTCATGAAACATCGGGTTCTCGGACAACTTCACACAACTTTGGTTATCACAAAAGATACCAATAGCATCCAACGGGAGATCAAATAACTTAGACAGTAGCTTCCGTAGCCATACTTCCTCACAACTAGCTGAACAGGCTGCAACATACTCTGCCTCAGCTGTACTCAGTGCTACGCAGGACTGCTTCCTGCTGAACTAAGAGATCACACCTGATCCCATACTGAAGCAGCACCCATATGTGCTCTTCCTATCTGCAGCACTGCCTTCCCAATCTGAATCAACATAACCCTGCAGGTTAAAATTTTGATTCACTTCATACTTGAGCCCATAATCCACTGTACCCTTTAGGTACCTCAGAACATGCTTTACAGCAACCAAGTGAACACTCCTCGGATCCGTCAGGAACTGGATCAATGTGTTCATTGCAAAGCAAATATCTGGTCTCGTGTTCGTCAGGTACATCAAAGACCCAATCATTTGACGATACATAGAGACATCAACCGGCTCAAATGAAGCATCAAAAAGAAGCTTCAGATTCGATGCCATAGGTGTGGCCATGGCATTGCAATCCATCATCCCAAACCTCTTCAGGATCTCTACTGCATACTTCCCTTGTTCAAGGAATATTCCATCTACACTCTGCCACACCTCCATACCTAGAAAGTGGTGCATCATACCCAAGTTTTGCACATATATGACTCCCTGTCATGTGTCTTAGAACCAAGTGGCTGCTCCACATACACTTCTTCTTCAACTACACCATTCAAGAAAGCTGTCTTGAAATCCATCTGGTGTATCTTCTATTTCATCACTTTTATATTTCTCTATGCTGCCATCTGCAGCATGCTTGATCTTGATAGATCCGTATGGAAATCATAACAAACTTCCCTTCAAGTATTGGGACTACATCCCAAACATCATTCTTCATGATCGACGGATCATGGCATTCTTCCCATATCTTGGGAACTTCAATATCTTCAATAGATAATTTTGTTGCTTGAACAAATGTTGTAGTCCTTCTTTTGTAGGTGATGGTATACTCTCTTTCCTACACAACAAGTTAAATTGCATGATTAGAAAACATCTCATAGTTTTTAGAACAAATTCTTACACATAAGGAAATATGTCAGACAGTCATGCAATTATCTTAGTCAATGCTTCAATACAACATTCATCCATATTTTGTAACTTTCTAGATGCCTTCCAATCTCTACCAGAACATTGTTAAGAGTGTGCACAACTCCTAAGATGTCAGCAAAGAGGTTTCATTCTAGATAAGTAGCAATGGAATGTTGTACAGTGCCATAGGCCACTTACCCATCAAATGCATATTAGTAGTAAGCTGTTCATTAATGCAATCATTCACATCCTAAATCTAGGAACATAAGCATATACATCATTGAATAATATTATTTAAACAATAAAATATGCAAGTAATGACAATTCAAATACTTATATTTGTTTGTTTGTTGGGTTGACTCCCTCTCAGTCTTTGCTTCTTTTCTGCAACTCCATTCTTATGTGGATTGTGAGAAGTGGTCAACTCCCTCTGAATATCTGCATCCTTGCAGAAACTACAGAAGTGTGCTCCTTTGCTTTCTTGCAGGAATAGCTAGAGTGTGCTCCCTCTTGATCTTTGCTTCCCAGATTACCTATCCTTGAACTTACATCCATCCTTAATCACTATGCATGCTTATTAGTATCATCATTGTGTTATCCTTGAGGTCTCATACATAATCACACATTTATTAGTATAATCTTAATACTATCAAAGCACAATAATCTTAAACATGTGTATTCATGATCATTCACAGATAATAAACATTAGTATTCAAGGTTTCAGGGAAGTCTTCTTTTACTCATACATATTCTTATTTGATCATAGGACTCTTCTGGTTAGTTGAATCATCAATCAAGATAAGAGATATAATATGCATAAAACCCGTGATTATTCAAAACTATACCTTCATGATTCTTTTAGTTAGTCATATCATCAATTATGGTAAGAAACATAATATGCATACAACCATGATTATTCAAACCTATGACTTCATGAATAATCATTATCAACAACATAACAGTATAAGATCCTAACACAAGGTAGGATTCTAGCTTGATATAGGAAAAACATACCTGAATTAGCATGCTAGCTAGTTATGTCTAACATACCCGCATAATGTCTTCTGGTTCTCTTTAGTGACTTGTGCTAGTAACCTACATGTCTCATAAGTTAACCATTGTAGAACCAAGTTATACATACCTCGAAAGTAGATCTTCTATGTGATCCATGACAATGGATGAATCTTTGTCTTCATGTCACCATGAGCATATGTTCTTGAAGTAGAACATGATTTGACTTTCTTGGTGTACATTTTGTGTTATCAAACAACATAAACCTCATACAACATCACAATGCATTAGTACAATCATAAGTGTCAAAACCTTAATCAATGAATATCTTCTATTAAGGTGATATGACAAGTTCAGTAATTAATCAAGATTGTACTGTAATGATATGAAGACAAACATATGATAAACTTAACCATGAAACATACCTGTAAGCCATACCTATCAAGATTGCTTGTAATCTTCTTATGGAAGGCCTTAGCCTCATCTCCGTCTGAGACAAGAACTTCTTCACTTATGCAGGTGACCAATCCATCTTCTTCTAGGATTAATCCAATCCACTTGATTTGCAAGAACCAGATTTGGAGCTGGATTAGGGTTTGTCAAAGAAACCCCAAAAATTCAAACTTTGAATTTTAAACTTCTGAAAGGATAGAAATATGCACCTTGATGAGTTGATCAAGTTGGTATATTCAGAATTTGAAAACTGCAAAGTTTCACCCCTCAAAATTGCCTTTTAGATTTCCAGATTCACTAAGGAGGACCCTCAATTAGGGTTTGAGTTTCCCGAAGGTTCACCCAACCAAAATATTTGATTCAAAACTCTAAGCTTCTATTTTTCTGAGGAGCTTCTAGCCGTGGTCACAGATTTCCAAAATTCCAATTTTTGCAAAAGCCCTAATTTTCCATCTTTCCGATCAAAGTCCCGAACTGGGGTTTGATCAAGCCCGGCCTTCTGCCCAACCAAAAAATTTGATCTTGGTCTCTAAATTTCGATTTTAATGAGTAGCATCCAGCCATGGTCTCTGATTACAAAAATTCCAACTTTCTCCGAAGCCCTAAATTCCGGAAGCCATGAATGAAGGTACTCAAAAATAATTTTGTTTTGACATAAATATGTACCTGATTGTTTCTGGTGTAACTCTGAACTTTTTGATCTACAGGGTCTGAAACATTTTCCCTAGATATCCCGACCTGTTATCTTTCCATCCCGGTAGGTATGACCTCAATTGGATTCTCTAAGAGAGAGTTATGTCAAGTGTCGCAACGTGACCTGTTTATGGGATAATATAGGAGAGCGAACTTGTACGGAGTGCCACATGTCACTGTTTCAACCTCGGCCTCTGAAAAATTTTCTTGAGATATCTCGCCCTGTTGTCTTTCCATCTTGATAGGTCTGACCTCAATTGGACACTCTGAGAGAGAGTTATGCCAAGTGTCGCAACATGACCTATTTATGGGATAATACAAGAGAGCGAACTTGTACGGCGTGCCACATGTCACTGGTTCAACTTCGGCCTCTAAAAAATTTTCCTAAGATATTAAAGTCTGTGTACTACCTTTCACTTTTTACAAAATTTCATTTGGAGCTTCCTAGCCCAAGTTATGACCTTTTTCCCAAGGTCACCTGGTTTTGACTCAGATCTGGAAGAGGCAGAAACCCTATATTGTATAGATCATAAATCCCAAAGTACAACGAATTAGAGGTTTTCCTTTGGACACAAGGTACATGGGGATCTTATCTTCGACCTATAAGAGTTTCAAATCCAAAAACGTCTCCAAAACAGATTTATAGCCAAAGTTCTACGATGACTAGTGTTTGCTATATCAAGCCCTAGCATCGTAAGTGCAACAGGTGTCATGCATGCCATATCATGCCTTCTTTCAGGCTAGCTCTAATACCATGTTAAATTTTCAAAATTTACTTCAATCTAATCTAGGATATTAACTAAGAGAACAACATGTACATCAAATCTACAACATATCAATCATGGACACAATAATGCAAGCACATAAGAGACACAGAGTTTACTTGGGGAAAACCATAAAGGTGGAAAACCCCAATAACTTCCTCAGAGATAGATAGAGCAATGATACAACCAGAATACAAGAGATAGTCTTCTCCTAGCAACAGAGCCTCCTCCTCCACAAGTGCACCACTCTCCCAAGTGTGAGTGAGAGAATAGAATGTGTAAAATGAGAGAGACACACTCTCTATTTATACACTAACTTGACTTGACCTTTACTCAACTAGGCCGACCTCAACTTAACCACTTAACATAATGCTGATTGGGCCGACCCCCACTAGGGTGGTCTAATAACCCTTTGACCCACATGGCCGACCCCCAATAGGGTGGTCTAATAACCCTTTGACCCACATGACTTATACAGGGCCGACCCCAACAAGGTGGTCTAATAACCCATCAAGTATAAGTTACGACACTCACAATATAAATGACGACACTTCCGTATAGAGGAATAATAACATCTCTATAGGAATACAATATACATATATGTGAAATACATTCTGAAGTTACATATACATCAACATGAGTACCTTTTTTACTTTTAACGAGCTTGAGGAGGATAATAGATGCTCGGCATAGCTCATCTTAGATGAGTCCCTCATCATATGTTTAACAAACCTGAAGAAGGATAGGTTCGATCCCACATGGGTCCCTTTGATGCATGGTCTTACAAGCCCAAAGAAGGTGAACTCGGTGATCTTTTCATGTTTAGATATTTTTAAAAGAGACTAAAGAAGAATCCAAGGTGTATTTTTTGTATATTTATTCTGCTACGCCTGAAAAGGGATAAAACAATACGAGGGATAACTCTTTTATTCAATGGTTGACTAGAGTATACCTTTTTCATAACTGGTCCACTTGGCCCAAAAAAGTGGTAAATGTATCATACCAAATGGACATTCTTTCAAATCCTTTCACAAGCGTGAAAGAAAACAAGCTCCCTCGGCGATATTTTCATATTTAGGGAGTCCAAAAAGAGCTTAAAGGAGAGTCCAAAGAGTTCCTTTTTCGTAATTAGTCTCACAAGATCGAAAAAGGGATACACTGTCACTCGAAAGATGAATTTATCATGGTTGATAATTGAGTATGACAAAGACTAAAAGTAAACTCGGTGCAGTTCCTTTTCTGTAAATAGTCTAGTGAGGTTGGATAAAGAGATAAAACTATACTCATTATACACTTCCTCATTATTTTATGAGTATGAGAAAAGAAGACTAAACTTGACACCTTTTTTTCTTAATTTTAAGGAGCATGACTAAGGTATCAAAATTGCTCGGAATATTTTTCATGTTTTAACTAGAGCATGAAAAAGTAAAAGGTAAGATCAACACCTCTTAATATTTTATAACGAGCTCGAATATAGGTGAAAAGAATGCTCAAAGTGTCTGCTTCATTTTTTAACGATATTTAAATAGAGAATGAACTATGCTCGAAGTAGTTGTTTCATTTTTTAATGAACTTGAAGCCAAAGATAAACTATGCTTGGAATGATATCCATTGGTGGGTTTTGTGTTAAATTTTTAGTATTAAATCACAATACTATAGGATCTTTGCTGAGAGAATAACATCTATAGTATATCAATGCATGACAATCATAATATGACAAGCATCACAAGCATCACAAGAATCAAAAGCATAGAGACAAGAGACACAGAGTTTCCGTGGGGAAAACCCTAAGGTGAAAAACCCCACAACTTCCTCAGAGATAGAGAGAGCAATGGCTCAACCAAAATACAACCAAATAACACTGAGATAGTCTCCTAGCAGATGATCCTCCTCCTCCTCACTAGTGCGCCACTTTTCAGAGAGAGAGATAGTTACTTTTCCGAGTGAGTAAAATAGAGATCTCCTATCTCTATTTATACTCACATTTTTGCCCAGTGACTTACTGGGGCCGACTTGTCTACTTAGATACACCCACATTATATTATATATTAATCAGGGCCGACCCCATAAGGTGGTCTAATAACCCATCGGCAAGTACACACACTTGCGACACTTGTCAATCCACATGACGACACTTCCTTATAGAGGAATAACACATCTCTTATAAGGGTACAATAAATATATATATAATATATAGATGAAATACATTCCGAAGTTACATATACATCAACACTCCCTCTTAACTAGGAAGGTATTTCTCGACACAGATCTGCTAGACAAGTCTTCTTCTCTGGATCATCGTCATCGATGCATCGTCATCATCATCGTCACTGCTGCTACTATCTCAACCAATCTCTGACTCTACTCATCATAGGAAGTTCTACAAAGCCAATCCTTTTTCATACTGGATGTAGGCCCACCACCTGCAGGTCTTCGTCATCACTGGCCATACTGTGGAATCCTCAGGACTTATTACGTGCATCACAAAACCTCGAAAGAGCATCCCAGGATGTTACGGGTACACAACTCCGACCTGTAGGATCTCCCAGGGCGCTATTACATGTGATCCCACCACAAAACCTCGAAAGAGCATCTCAGGATGTTACGGGTACACAACTCCGACCTGAAATCTCCCAGGGAACAAATTACATGTGGTCCACCACAAAACCTAGCAAGAGCATCTCAGGATGTTACGGGTACACAACTCCGACCTGAAATCTCCCAGGGCACAAATTACATGTGGTCATGGAAAAACCTCGCAAGAGCATCTCAGGATGTTACGGGTACACAACTCCGACCTGAAATCTCCCAGGGCCCAAATTACATGCCATAGGACAAAACCTCGCAAGAGCATCTCAGGATGTTACGGGTACACAACTCCGACCTGAGATCTCCCAGGGTGCTATTACATGTCCTCCCATAGCAATGTCTCGAAAGAGCATCCCAGGCTGTTACGGGTACACAACTCCGACCTATAGGATCTCCCAGACATGCTCATCTGCAAAACCTGATCCACGGCCATAGAGTATCAACCTGATACTCACCATACATCATCCTGATGTACTCATGATCGTCCTGATCATCATCACTGCAACGTCCTGCTGCATGTCATCTGGAGCAACATCCTGAAGCTCATCATCCATGATCATCCTGATCATCACTGCAACATCCTGCTGCATGTCATCTGGAGAAACATCCTGAAGCTCATCATCCATGATCATCCTGATCATCACTGCAACATCCTGCTGCATGTCATCTGGAGCAACATCCTGAAGTTCATCATCCATGATCATCCTGATCATCAATGCATCCACCTGATGCATACCAAGTATCTACCTGATACATATCATCATACATGATCCACCTGATCATCAATGCATCCACTTGATGCATACCAAGTATCTACCTGATACATGATACATATCACCATACATGATCCACCTGATCATACAATGTATCCACCTGATACATATACAGATACATGGTCCAAGCATCCAACATGATGCACATACATACATAAATGATCCACCTGATCATATCCAGCATCCAACATGATGCATACATACATAAATGATCCAACTGATCATATCCAGCATCCAACATGATGCATACATACATAAATGATCCAACTGATCATATCCAACATCCAACATGATGCATACATACATAAATGATCCAACTGATCATATCCAAGCAGAAACCAGAACATCATCCTGATGCCCATTCTCCAGCGCTTACTTCCATAGCCATGTGAAGGATCCTCCTTCCAACATGCTTGGTATGGCTTCAGCAAATGTGTCCATCACTTCTTCCTCGAAGTGTCCTCAATCTGTAGAACGCCAAGCCTCTCTCTGAAGTACTCGAACTTCACTCTGGCTAGTGGCTTCGTCAGCACATCTGCAATTTGCTCGTTCGTCGCAACATACAGAAGCTTCACAGCTCCTCTCTGCACCATATCCCTGATATAGTGATATTTGATCTCTATGTGTTTCGACCTGTCATGAAACACTGGGTTCTCGGACAACTTCACACAACTCTGGTTATCACAGAAGATACCAGTAGCCTCCAACGGGAGATCAAATAACTCAGACAGTAGCTTCCATAGCCATACTGCCTCACAACTAGTTGAACAGGCTACAACATACTCTGCCTCAGCTGTACTCAGTGCTACGCAGGACTGCTTCCTGCTAAACCAAGAGATCACACCTGATCCCATACTGAAGCAACACCCAGATGTGCTCTTCCTATCTGCAACACTGCCAACCCAATCCGAATCAACATAACCCTGTAGGTTAAACTTTTGATCCACCTCATACCTGAGTCCATAATCCAATGTACCCTTCAGGTACCTCAGAACATGCTTTACAGCAACTAGGTGAACACTCCTCGGATCTGTCAAGAACTGGCTCAATGTGTTCACAACAAAGCAAATGTCTGGTCTCGTGTTCGTCAGGTACATCAAGGATCCAATCATCTGACGATACAAAGAGACATCAACCGGCTCAGATGAAGCATCACATAGAAGCTTTAGATTTGATGCCATAGGTGTGGCCATGGCCTTGCAATCCATCATCCCGAACCTCTTCAGGATCTCTACTGCATACTTCCCTTGTCCAAGGAAGATTCCTTCTGCATTCTGCCACACCTCCATGCCAAAAACAAATAGTGCATCATCCCCAAGTTCTTCATCTCGAACTCGGTAGTAAGCTTCCGCTGCATGTCGGCAATCAATCTATCTTCACCATACCAAGTTCTGCACATATATGATTTCCTATCATGTGTCTCAGAACCAAGTGGCTGCTTCTTCTTCAACTACACCATTCAAGAAAGTTGTCTTGAATCCATCTGGTGTATCTTCTATTTCATCACCTTTATATTTCTCTATGCTTCCATCTGCAACATGCTTGATCTGAAAGTTCTATTTGGAAGTCACAACAGACTTCCCTTTAGTTCTTGGGATCGCATCCCAAACATCATTCTTCATGATCGACGGATCATGGCATTCCATTTCTTCATCCCAGATCCTGGGAACTTCAATATCTTCAATAGATATCTTTGTTGCTGGAACAAATGTTGTAGTCCTTTTGTAGGTGAAGATATACGGTCTTTCCTACAAAACAGGTTAAATTGCATGATTAGAAACATCTCATAATTTTCAGAACAAATTCTTACACATGAAGAAATATGTCATACAATCATGCAATTATCTTAGCCAATGCTTCAATACAACATTTATCCATATCCCGTAACTTTCTAGATGCCTTCCAATCTCTACCAGAACATTGTTAAGAGTGTGCACAACTCCCAACATGTCAGCAAAGAGGTTTCATTCTAGATAAGTAGCAATGGAATGTTGTACAGTGCCATAGGCCACTTACCCAACACATGCATATTAGTAGTATACTGTTCATTAATTCAATCATTCTAATATGCACAATACATATCCTAAGTCTAGGAACATGAGCATATACATCATTGAACAATTTTATTTAAGCAAACAAATATGCAAGAAAATTAAAATACTTATCTTTGTTTGTTTGTTGGGTGGACTCCCTCTGAGTCTTTTCTTCCTTGCAGGAGCTGCTGGAGTCCTTCTACACCTTCTTGTTGTGGAATGTAGAGAGATGGACAACTCCCTCTGAATATCTGCACCCTTGCAGAAACCACTGGAGTGTGCTCCCTCTTGATCTTTGCTTCCTGGATTACCTGTTCTTGAACTCATATTCATCCTTGGTCCCTATGCATGCTTATTAGTATCATGATTGTGTTATCCTTGTGATCTCATACAAAATCATACATTCATTAAAACACAATAATCTCAAGTATGTACAGTCATGATCATTTCAAACAGAAATAATAAGCATTAGCATTCAAGGTTTATATAGGACTCTTATGGTTAGTCATATCATAAGAAACATAACATGTCTAAACCTATAATTACTCAAACCTATGACTCTTCTGGTTAGTCATATTATTAATTAAGGTAAGACACATAATATGCATATGCCCATGATTATTCAAACTTATGACTTTATGAACAATCATCATCAATCATGCCATGCATACTTATATGATAGATCCTATGATATAAGAAACACATACCTGGTCACCATATTTGCTAGTTATGTCTAGCAATGTGTTCTTGTTCTCTTCAATGACCTGCATAACTCATTAGTTAACTTTTGCAAAAACAAATTATACATACCTCTATGTGATCCATGACTATGGATGAATCTTTGTATTTATGTCACCATGGCATGTTCAGGTTGTCCCTTCAAATTGTACAAACCTCCCTCTTGCTTTCCAATCACTACTGCATCATCTATGGTCTTTCCCTTTGGCCACATTAGGACTTGGCCATCCACAAATGCAACCCTCATACCTTTTGCATCTAATGCAGAAATGGAGAGTAAGTTCTTCTTGAGCCCAGGTACATAAAGTACTTCCTTCATCTTCAATGATTTTCCAGAATCTAGGTTGTAGGAGGCTTCACCACTTCCTTTGATTGGGTATTGATAATCATCCCCAAGTTTCACCTTATGGGGTGATTCATGTTCAGATAGGTTCACAAAGGATTCTTTAAACCCAGTCATGTGTTTGGAAGCCCCACTATCAATCAACCAATCATTACATCCATGGGAGATGGTACCTGTAAGAGCAGAAATTAGAACATATTCTTCTTCACTTGATGAGTCATCATCACTACTACTTTCTGCCCTAGCCTTCTTCTTTGGAGGTTCATCATCTTCGGCAGCATGAGCATGAAACCTTCTTTTGTTGCCCTTCTTCTTCTTACTGGAGTTGTTGTTATTATCCCTTTTGTTCTTGGGACAATCTGAAGCAAAGTGACCCTTCTCATTGCATGTGAAGCATCTTAGGTCCTTCTTACTCTTTTGATGGAATCTTTTGGGGTGAGGGTGATCCTTCTTGGTTTTGCTTCTTTTGGTGTGGGCTGCAAGAGCTTGATCTTCTCCTCCCATCTTTTCCTCGCGAGCTATAAGTCTAGCTTCTTCTTGAGAGCATTCTTCCCTCAATCTGTTGAACAAGATCAATTTCTTCCTTGCACAAATTCCTTGAATAAAGGAGTCCCATGACCTAGGTAGGCCATTTAGAGTAGTCATCACCACCTCACCATTCTCCACCATTTCATCTACTGCTTCTAATTGTTCCTTGATCTGAGAGACCCTTGAAAAGTAAGATTGAATGGTTTCTCCATTCTGAAACTTTACTGCTTTCAATTGGTTCCGCAGGGTCATCTTCCGATTTATGTTCTTTCCTTCAAATAGCTTGGTCAAAGATTCAAACATCTCTTTGGGTGTCTTGAGAGAAGACACATGGGGTATGAGATGATCTTTGATAGAATCAACAATGATTCTCTTTGCCTTGACCAAGTTCTTCTTGTGCAATACCTTGGCCTCTTCATCCTCTGGGATAGGGATGTCTTCTTTCACATATGAGTCCAACTCATTCTCTTCCAGGATTAGCCCAATCCTATACTTCCAGGCTCGGAAGTTATCAGCCCCTTCAAGCTTATCCTCAAGCTTGGTGAGAAGAGACATCTTTAAGAGTACTTCAAATGGAAATAGAAAAGATTTAGAACTTACCACTTGAAGTGCTGAAAACTGGATCTGGTCCCGGATTAGGGTTTGTCAGAGAAACCCTAAAAATTCAAAATGTGAATTTCAAAATTCCGAAAGGATAGAAAGATGCGCCTTGGAGAGCTGATCATCCTAGTACATTCAGAATTTGAGATCAGCAAAGTCTTGCCCTTCAGAATTGCCTTTTTGTCCTCCCGGGTTCACTGGGGAGAGCCCTGAATTAGGGTTTGAGTTTCCCGGAGATCTACCCAGCCAAAAATCTCGATCCAAAGCTCAAACCTTCGATTTTTGCAAGGAGCTTCCAGCTGTACCTTCAGTTTCCAGAAATTCCTATTTTTGTGGAAACCCTAATTTTTAGGGCCAAAACTGAAAATGCTCGGAACTGAAATCTGATTGGACAGAAAGATGCGCCTTGATGAGTAGATCCAATCTACTATACTGAATTTCAAAAATCTGTGGAGAGAAACCCAATAAACAAGGAATACAAGCTTCCGTCACTGCAAAATGTCTTCTTCTCAGTTAGGCTCTGACTCCATGTTAAATTTTTAGTGTTAAATGACAATACTATAGGATCTTTGCTGAGAGAATAACATCTACAGTATATCAATGCATGACAATCATAATATGACAAGCATCACAAGCATCACAAGAATCAAAAGCATAGAGACAAGAGACACAGAGTTTCCGTGGGGAAAACCCTAAGGTGAAAAACCCCACAACTTCCTCAGAGATAGAGAGAGCAATGGCTCAACCAAATAACACTGAGATAGTCTCCTAGCAGATGATCCTCCTCCTCCTCACTAGTGCGCCACTTTTCAGAGAGAGAGATAGTTACTTTTCCGAGTGAGTAAAATAGAGATCTCCTATCTCTATTTATACTCACCTTTTTGCCCAGTGACTTACTGGGGCCGACTTGTCTACTTAGATACACCCACATTATATTATATATTAATCAGGGCCGACCCCATAAGGTGGTCTAATAACCCATCGGCAAGTACACACACTTGCGACACTTGTCAATCCACATGACGACACTTCCTTATAGAGGAATAACACATCTCTTATAAGGGTACAATAAATATATATATAATATATAGATGAAATACATTCCGAAGTTACATATACATCAACATTTTGTCCCATCATCATATCCAAAGGTTGGTAAATTTCCACCAATATCCGTTTCATCCATTGATTCTTCTTCTGAACCTGATTAGACTCCTGGATACTAATAGGAGTAGGTTCAACAGAGAGGGAGGAAGAATGAATATTAACTAACACAAGTGGAGAAAATGAAGGTTTAGATACCAGTTCTAGTAGAAGACTTGACCCAATTGTAGGGGGGTCTGTTTTATATTTTAAAAAGCTTGACATAGACAATGAACTATGCTCATGGCTATCTGTTTCATTTTTTAACGATATTGACACAGAAAGCGAACTATGCTCGTGATTATCCGTTTCATTTTTTAAAAATATTTACATAGAAAGCAAACTATGCTCATGGCGATTGGACATGGCTTTCAAGCGGTATTCGGTGGATGGAAGAACGATACCCTGGAAATAATGTATGTCACTAAGTGATTCAAGTCCATATGGACTAGGTACTATCCAAGGATCATATGATTTGGGGGGGTTTTGTACCGTAGATGAGACCATATTAACAGAGGAAACTTGCCATGGGATATCTAAGGTAGATAGGGGAAATACTCCTATGAGCAGAGAATCCTTAAGAATACCTACCTCCACATATTTTTATTGGGGTTTAGATTCTACCAAGAGAGGGACATTATTGGTAGTGTTGTTGTGGATATTGGGTGTGCATTGGTCAATAGTAACATTTTTTCCTTGGTGAGGAAATTGCGCCAGGAGAAAGACCGAGGATGTAACAGCAGTCATCGCATAAAACCAATTATTACTAAAAAAATATATTGTAATCCAAAGGTGCGTCGAATACCTCCACATGAATGGAAACAATATTCCCCCCTAATTCCATGGATAAAGATGGTAAAATTCCATAAGCATAAAAACCATGACCATCAAATTCCTTAAGTGTAGTGGGAGACTAGTTAAATTCAGGAGATCCAATATCACTCCAATAGGATAAACACGTAATATAAGTTGAGACCCTTTCATCCAAAATGGTCCGATGGATATTTTTACCACAAATGGTCGTATGGATTTGGAATGTAATTTCATGGGAAAGACTCATCTTAAAGTATTCTAGATTGAACATGATGGTGTTGGAAGTCTCAAGGTCCATAGCTCTGAGAGATGACAACATTGTTCTACGTTGAGTCGGAAAATTTTGTAGATATTTGAGAGTTAACATAGTGCAAGGTGCTTGGGACAAATCCTCAACAATATTTTAGTTTTGAGCAAGACAGGCACTTGGATTAAATGTCAATTTTCAAATTGTTCTTTTTGAAGGGAGAAACATTATTTTAGGAATTGTCTTCTCTATTTGAAGAGCACCAAGATGTGGAGGGGTAGTGGAGGTGGAACTTTTATCTGTATGATTTCTATTGTGATTCTTTTCTAGAATAGGTTGATAGGTACATGACCTAGCGGTTAAACCAACTGTATCATTGCACATGAGGACCTAGGAGGTTGTGGAAGCATCCCCTTGATGAGAATTTCTCGTGTTTCCCCCTTGTGGAGGGTCAGGATTGTGAGAAACCATTTGTTGTTGTTGAGGTGGGAAAGGGTCAGTTAATACTGCCAGTTGGGAATTCCCTTTGAGGAATTTAGTGACCTCATCATGGCGAGGACAATACTTCATGTAGTGGTCGTCTCCACAGATTAAGCAGGTAAACTTATCCTTTCTCTTTGGTTTAGTTTTGGTTTCCATTTCTTGTGATTTATTATTCTCCTGTTGGTTTGAATATTTCTTGGATTTACCTTTATTTTTCTTCTTACCTCCATATGGTTGAGATGAATTTGATTGGACCAAATTCACCTCGGAGGATTGTGTGGGAGAAGGTGTGGTCTTGGTGTTAACAATAGTATGTGATGAATATGGGATAGAAGTCGGTTGGCTTGGTTTCCTAGTTGATTGAGTCACAAACTATGTTATAACAGATCCTACGACACCATAGGCATGGGAATCCATGGCTGGTCTTGATGGGTCAATAGATCGATGGGGGGAATTGGTGCTCAAATTGTAAAATGTGTTAGACTGGGAATACAATAAATATAGGTATTGTGCATGAGTTATCGCTTGCTCTTCTGTGATGGCTCTTCCCATGGAAACATATCTGGCGATGGGCGGTAAGAGTGACTTCATGAACCAATCTTCCAAGGGTTGGTCCAAAATGGTGGCTTTGATTAACCTTCTCCACTGCCCCCATATGATCCAATATGTGGGTGGAGGTGGATTTCCAAAGTGAATTCAAAATCTTAGTCTTGGTTTCATATCGAATAGGTAGTTGGAAGTGAGTAAGAAATGCCATGGCGAGGGAATTGAAATCACCAAAGAATTGTCACAGTAGCTCAACATACTATTTGGTTGACGAACCTATAAGGGTTCTTTGGAAAATATGCAAATGAATGGATTCATCCATCAAGGAGTTGAACAAACACCAAATATGGAAAGTCATCACCTGGTTATTGGGGTCTTCTCTAGGTTTCCCATGAAATTTTTGGACGTCGGATGATAGTTTGGCGGGGATAGTTAGCCAATGTGGGGCATGTTGAATGGGATCATTAATTAAACATGATATATCAAGAATATCTATTGTTTCCAAAAATGGAAGCTATTGGTTTGTCTGTGGAAATTGGTAATATTGATTCAACATCAAAATACCAGAAGGACCATAGGTTGGTTATTGTGGTGTGTTGTAACTTGATGGTCCTCCCATGTATTGGGGTTGGGTGGGTGGAGTTCCTTGTGGAGGAAAACCTATTGGGTATGGTTGGCCCCATGGAGTGCTGATAACTCCGAGATATGGTAACCCTGTATAGAGGCCCTATGTAGAGGTGGGGGTAGCTACCTAAAAGGTTTCCCCCCCAACGGGTGGTTATCTCTCAAAAGGGAATTCCCCCCATATAGGTTTTTTCCCCCGAGTTGAATTTTTCCCCATGGGAGGGGGTTTCCCTATAGTTGTAATTTCCCCCCAATAAGAGACATAGCTGGATTCCCTATTGAAATAGTTGTGGGTATAGATAGGAAATTTTGTGTGACTTTCATGACATTAGCTGCTTGAGGGATGGAGGTAAGACCTAATTTATGCATAATAGGACCCTAGGGAATCCCACTGTGGGTCACTTGATTAGAGGGGTGTTATACATGGGCACCAAGGAGATCAATTGGTGTGAGCATCAATATAGTTCTAGAAGCATGACCAGGGTCGAATGTAAGACGATTAGTGGGAATGAAAGGTGGGGTTGTATTCATTTGACCTAACTGGGGAGTGTTTTGGTCCAATGAGATTCCCCACAAAGGAGAAGTTCTAGTAGTGGCAGTATGGGATACAGTGTTTCTTGTAATATCATCCAATATAGTGGCATTAGGAAAGGGATGTCAACCGATTTGAAGAGTGAGATGGTGACAAAATCATATCTGAAGGATTCCTATTATATGCACCCATCAGCGAACGATAGGACAAAAAAATTATCAAAATACCTAGTAGATGGTAACTCTATGAGTATCGGATCAGTATTTATAGTGAGAGGGGTATTTACCAAAGGGACGGGACCTCATCTTCAAGATGATCATTGAAGGGATCTACAATTTCAACTTCATATGGATTTGTTCAATAATAGTTCCCTCATTCAAAGAGTGGTGTGAGTCTTGTGGATGTGGATACCCTTTCTCGTCAGAGTCCAACTCATTTAAAGGAAAGGTATGTAATGGTCTCAACCTCATCTTCAAGATGATCATTGAAGGGATCTACAATTTCAACTTCATATGGATTTGTTCAATAATAGTTCCCTCATTCAAAGAGTGGTGTGAGTCTTTTGGATGTGGATACCCTTTCTCGTCAGAGTCCAACCCTTGCATTCTATGAGACCTTCACAAAATTGGGTAGCCCACATTGAAAATGTAATAAAAACAATGACTCCTAGGGCCAACTACAAATGTAATAAGAACACATCCCTAAAAAAAGAACTAAAGGAAATCAACAAAGTAAACAGTGGGTAAAGGGATCTTTCAGAGATGGGATTTCTAACATCAATGAAGAAACGAACAACAATTATGATAACCTCCATGCAAAAATACCCCAAGGTGCAAATAAATTCCCATAAGAAAATATCCTTCGAGTTCTTTGAAGCTTAGATTAAACATATGTCGCAGGTACCGTAAGGAACCTTCTTTACAAAAGGAATCCCCCTCACAATCACATGTGTTAAAACCTAAAGTAAATATACTATGGTCACCAATTCACAATGGATGGCCGAGTGGGTACAATCGACAAGCAAGACTAGCAAGTGGGCATGGGAATGCTAGACACACATCTGTGACCCAAACACTAAGAAGAAAAAAGCATCACCCCAAGGATCTACCAGTTCTTCAAATCCCCAAACTTGAAATAGCCCCACTAGGCAAACGGAAGACGGGAACTCTCAACCGATCACTTTGTGTGACCTCATGTTTAACTCGTGTGTTAGAAGATCTTTCTGACCATGTAAATTGCTACTACTGGATTTTCCACTCTTTAGTGTTCTACGGTCTTGTTTTAGTAGCTCTTGGACAATTTACTCACTTTTCCTAGTCCAAAATCTCTAATCCCTATACTAACTATTGTTGGTGTTCTATAAAAAAAATTCTAATTGATTTTATTAGCATGTTGGTTGATTTTAAGGCTATTTTTTACTTAGTAGGGTAAATGGAGGTGAAACTAACGATGTTTTGACTTGAATCGAACACCATGCAAGAATATGGAATGTAATTATTTGTATTTCAATGAAATCTATCTACTAGTGGGAAAGGATTTATTTTTTGTTTCAAATGCAAATGAATGCCCAAACACAATGCAATATTTTTCTTTTCCTTTTAATGAATGGGGAGAGCAATGCCAAACTATGAAATACACACTTTTCAAATCCCAAACAAAATGCAAGACAAACCTTTTTAATAAGCAAGAGAGACTAAAAAATGCCCGAAACAGAGGATTATAACCCTTGTAACCTCACAGATAGAGATATAAAAAGAGTTTTATCACCCTCTAATAGACTAGTAGCGAGGGATAAAATTGATTTTATCTCCCCCTATAAAACTAGTAGGGAGGAATAAAGTGTTTTTATCGATTTGTAAGCTTCTTTGGGGGAGGGATAAAGTTTGGAAAAGCTGGGTAAATGTCACTTCTTTCTCACATATCAGGGTGGATCAAGTTCTTGAATAAAGGAGCTTCCCAATAATGATCATGGAAGGTATAAATTGAAAATAAAACACACACTTGAAGAGATTCAATCATCCAAACAAGCACTCAAAGGGCTAGTAAATATAGGGAAAGTCCCCAGTGGAGTCTTTAGTTTTTGTGGTAGAAAATTATCCCTAAGGACATGTAGAACTTCTCTTGGATATAGAATGGTTCCCTAATCTAGGAAAAAGGTCAAGAAATGGACACTAACATCTTCCTAGATCTAAATTGCATTCATACAACAAGAATATAAGGGAAGAGGGTAAGAAAGAATCGATGATCTACCTCTTTCCAGATGGTTTTCCTCGCTGCACCATCATTTGAACTTGATTCCCAAAGCTCCAAAGCATAGAATAATCCTACAAATGAAACACAAGACTTCCTCCCCCCCACAAATTATTGTTAAGCAAAAAGAGATCTATATCTACTTTCAATGCAACAAAGTAAAAAATACATGCTATTTAACACAAGCATGTGAGAAATAGGCCAAGTTTATATTAAATGGAAATCCATAAATAAGTACATATAAGCATATGCCTAAATTAGTAGCATCATCTCCTCCAAGCTCTCCTTTCATACCCCTTGAGAATTAGACTAGCAAAAGGATGGAATCTTCAATCTTTCTTTCCATGTTTGAAATCCAAAGACTAAGCTTAATTTATAGGATTTGGGAGGCAGAACTACTTTGAGAAAGGATTGGATCAAGGGATATTAAACTTGATTGGAATAGAAAAGGGATTAATAATCGAAGGATAGACCCATCCACTCAAGATCTTGTCCAAATCTCATTCCTAGATCCATGCCCAAGTAGTTGGATCAAAATGATCACTCCCCCAATGAAGGCCACATGGAGACAAAGTTGGAAATTATTGCCCCCCTAACACTAGAAGTTGTATTTTATCCCTCCCAACACTTGGGAAAGGGAGCGATAATTCTTGACTAAAGCTCATTCTACGGTTTAGGAAGGTGGTTTTCGACCCCCAAATGATAATATTCCCTCCCAAACATGGCTAGGGAGTGGCATAACCATATGATTATGGGTCCTAACACACCTTCGGATCATATCAATGATACTTATCATGGTGGTGAAGCATGAAAATTAAGAATGACACTTGAGGGTTCCATTTTGAGGTGTAACACAACCCAATCAACCATCTTGTCTAAACTAGTAATGACTGCACTAGGTGTCATCGTTGGTGCATTGACTACTAGAATATGGGGGTGGTCAGTCAGCTAGTGGACGAGGAGATGGTGGCCAGTCAGCTTGTGGATATGGATTAGCATGTGGAGGAGTATATGGTGGTAGACCAACTTGTGCAGTGAAAATTTTAGGGGCGAAATTCAGCTCATGGGCTAATTTTTGACCTTTTTTGCAAAAAATGATATGCCATTTTCCATTTTTTTCTAACTTGATTCACCCAAATTGCATTGGATAAAAAAATTAACTCTAAAAATTGCCAAAATTTTCTGGAAACTATATAAAACCCTTATAAGTTTGAATTATTTTATAAAAATATCACCCAATGTTATAAGGTTGGAAATTTAAAAATTAGTAAGATTCACCAAGTTTTATACATTTTAAGAAAATTATGGATCCTTAAATTTTCCATAGACTTGTGGAAGTGGGTTATCATATGAAGGAGGAGTGGTGGTTGGTTGACACGCATAGGTGGATTGAACTGTGGAGGAGAGGGTGTTTGTTCAAGTTGTAGAGGAGGAGGTTGAGATCGACGAGATGGATGATCACCATCTGAAGGAGACAAATCAAATGAAGAATACTAACTACGATGGTGACCCCTCATCCTTTCAACAAGGCTAACCACACCAAAAATATGATGCATCAATAGCATCATATCATGCATAAGGTTCACCCTTTTCTATGAGATATATGGGTCATGTTTGATTTGGATAGCACGTACGACAGACAAACAGTGCCAAACCATCAATCCACATAATTCATCGATCACGTCCTGATGCAATCTATGATTCGCCATGCATCATATTTTAAACTACTATAATTGAGGTATATCATCAACCTCAATCATATCCTCATCAAGTTGGAGAGGTGCTTCCCCATCATATGTCTCAATATCTAAAATATAGTAGACAATGGTAATTAGAAAATTGAAATAAAATGTTACAATAAATCACATGTGCATTAAATAAGTTAATAAAATTCAACTAAGTTAATCAGAACATAATTCTAATATTACCTTTGGAATTTGGTGGCTCATCCTGGGTAAATCATATGCTTGGACATCCTTTCTGATACATCCCCACATAAGGGTACCACACAAGGTCCATGGTATCATCATCCTCATTGGAGAGCATCTCCAATATCTATGGAGTGATCCTACATGTGAAATCTAACTGGCCCCTCTTGGGAAAAATTTACCCCCACATATACATACGTACATCGGTCCTTGTCCTAGGATGCTAAAACACCTAATACATCTAGGTCTTTCGACTAAGGAACCTACTCAATACAAAATGGGGCAAATAATGTGCTTCCCATCAGAGGTTTGGTGGTCCATTTTAGTGACTATACGTGAGAGGGACATAAACTCCTCTGCACCAGACACGTGTAAATCAAACCAGCCACTAGAAAATTGGAAGCTAGAAGGAGTAATGATGTCTGGATTGAAATATCTCTAAACATATGATGGATAAATATCTCTAGAAATTCCAAGTGGAAAATTGGGGAGCTATGGAAAATCCTCCCCTCCCTTGGATAGACCAATAATGAAATGCATGTCCTCCTCTATGGACTAAAACCATAGATTAAGACAAACTCTATTTCTTGCTTGGCATGATCCTAGTGACGGCTGAAATATCTCAATTATGTGTTCTTTCCTCTGAGGGATGTTTCCTCCTCATAAAACTTGAGGAAGAAAACATCATACAAGAGCTATTTATAATGAGACGTAATAGGGTGAGATTGCAAATCTATATTCTTCTCTCTAACCTCTCACTCTTGTATAACATTGTACCAGTCGGTCTGGCTCTGCTTCTTGTTGTTGTTTTTGTTATCTCTATTTAAACTAAAAATTTAATGTATTAGTAACACACACACATACTTAAAAAATGTTTTAGATGCCAATTTTATATTTATCTTTGAAAACAATGTAAAATTTTTTTATCGTTCTACATTAAAAACATTAACGAACCATAAACAATGTGTAACAATCCTTCCCACACCACTCATGGAATTTCAAAACTTAAAAGGCACTTGTATTAGTTATATTGTTATAAGTTCTATAAAACACTTGGTAATAGGTTGTGCAATATACTATCTAATAGGTCGCACAATATATTTTTTATCAACTTGTACAATATAGTTTGCATTAGCTTGCATAGTATTTTGTATAGTGACTTGGGAAATATAAATATAGGTTAAGGATAAGTTAAGTTAAAGTAGAATTCGTTAATATTAATTAAAATATGGTTGAGAAATTGATAAATTTGATATTTTGTATAAAGTATTAAAGGATACCATTGGTTTGGGTTCGTTCCTATATGCGACCTATGATTGGGAATATAGTGTGAAGGAATGGAAAAGAGAATTACCATATGTATTGTGTCTATCATTGATGAATGGATAATTGTTTGATTGAGATAATGCTTTTTGTGTTATACTACGTATGATTATGCTATTGTCTATAATGTTATATTAAACTCATGTAAGTTATGGTGAATGTATTGATGTGGAATGCTTATTCATCCTTAGCCTTATTTCAATATTAGAAATCCTTGTGATATTCTCGGGTGAGACTTTACCATTTTCGGTATTTAATATGATGATTCTCATAGGGTATTTTCAGTATTTAGAACCTAGGGTCATATTTTTATACCAACAATTGGTTCCATTTCTAGGACCTGAAAAGGTTACTATTTGAAGAAGCATGAGTTGAAAGCCTACATGGGAGAAACTATAGAACTAGTTGACTGACAAGGAAGATGAATTTGCACAGAAGGAGACTCAAAATATAAACATAGATCCTCACTTATGGCTACAAATGTACATCTATTCAGATGCATATGATTTTTTTTTTCTAAATTTCCTTGTCTATTGTATGAATGGGTAAAAAGATAAGTAGAACTTAATGTGGTTTTGAGAAGTCAAGAAGTGATTGTATGGGATCAAGAAACTAACGATAAGTTGAAGAGTTTAGATAAAAATTGGACGAGTGTTATAGATTTGTGGTTTTACAAAATTAAAGGGTTATATAATAGATTTTTCTACCGAGTATAACAAAGCCTTTGATTGTGCAAAGGGGAAATATGAGATGAATCCTAGGAAGATATTGTTAGCAGAGATCCCGACTTAGACAAAAATGTTGTTTGTTTAAAAGGGGATTATGCACATGGAGTGATATATGATGGAAGAGTAAACCCCTTGTGCTGGGGGCAATGTGGAGAGAGAAGGGGAAAATCCATGAAGTAGGGAAGAAGAAAGAAAGTAGAGATGGAATCTAATGAGAAAAGAAGAAGAGGAGGATAAATATATGAGAGAAGGAATGGGATGAAGGAAACTATATGGAATATTATGATGGATAATATGGGGATTGATAGAGAATATGTCGAAGAAAAGGGTTTTAGTATAAAATAGGAAGAGGCACATGCCATAGGGTAATGTTGAAGAGAGTGGAGCACCCAAGGAAGTCATAATGGTGAAGGCGGAAGAAGGAGATAGGCCAATGAAATGTAGAAGAGGAAATATCAGAGGGAGATGTGAAAGAAGAGAAGGTGATTGATGTTGAAACCTAGTGGAGAGAATATGATTTAGATGAATAAGAGGAAAGTGATATATACTTTTAGTGGAGTGATATTCTAGAGAGTTCTTCTATAGAAGAATCAATAGATGATAAAGATATTATGGGAATGCTATAAGTATTTAATAAATTGATACTTGAGGATTCATGTAAATACAATAGAGAAGTGTATGGAATAGTGATTGTGTATGATCCCCTTCTTGAACCACCCCTCACCCCCATGTGTTTTTCAAAAATAAGCTAAAATTTTAGTCAAAGCAGAAGTTAAGAATATTCTACATCATAGATTACAAGGAATAGGGAATCAAAGGAGAAGTGGAATATTGGTGAGAAGGTTGAACATGGAAGGAGTTAAGAACAAATCGATTTTGATATTTCTAGTATTTTATGGGAGTGGAAGGGATGATGCATGATAGTACTAGTTTACTTGTGATGTAATGTGGGATATGAAGGAAGTAACTGATGAAAAAGAGAAGATAGAGAAAATGGAAATAACATTGAGAGATAATGTGTTGACTTGGTATGTGAAGTATAAGAGTATAGCTACGCAAGGAGTTGTGTAATCATTGGATGAAATTAATTAAGTGATGTTGAAATAATTTTAGAAACCTAAGTCGTGTTCTCTATGTATAACAGAGATAAAGGAGATAAAATAGCAGCCGGGAGAAAAAAATTGGGACTATGACCAAAGATTCAATATTTTTTGGATAGACTTTCATTTGAGAACAGTATGTGTAACATTGAGGATGGTTTAATGCAATATTGTTGTCACATATGCTGGTTCCTCTAACAAAACAAAAGGTTATCACACAATCTAATGCATAGGATATTGTGATGTGGATGGATTCTACATGAACGGGATAATGTTAAATGTATATGGTGTAGGTATAATATCAACTTGCCACATTGATTGTGCACTTTGCAACACATAGAAAAATGGAAATAAGTGCATGAAAATGTTTGGTGTACACTTTGTTGCATAGAAGGACACCACCAGGATGAGTGTCCTATGATGTGAAATTATATAGATACTAGTTCCCTGATTCCATTCCCCACAAGACCTCAGGAGGAATGTTGTGAAATATGTAAGAAATGGGTTCATCCACCTCCCTGGTGTCAAATTTTGAAGAAGTATCAAACCACAACTAATACTCCTTTATGCAATGTTTGTAAATAGGTTGGGCATGACATCATGGATGTTGTGCATTAGAGTTGATGAAAGAGAATTCAACCGATGCTTATAGAGTGAAGAGGACTGAAGAGAACACTAGATTATGTATATGTGGTGGCTTTTGAGGAGGTTTCATAGGCCGATGATGAGGATTTGGAGGAGGTGTAAAAAAAATTGTTTTCTTCAACTATAGAGAACGGGAGCACATAGTGTAGTTATATACATAGCCTAGAGTTTTGTGTAGATATTATCATAATGTAGAATATAACACATAATAATATATATATTTGATATCAAAATGGGAAGAGAAAATACCACACTATAACATGGTAACAACATAACTATGCAACGATCAAAAGATGAAGGAACCTGTAAATGTACAAATTGCAACTAAAGGAGGCACAAGAATGGGAGAAGATTGTGGTAATTAAGGATATGTTGAGAAAATGGTAGAAAATAAAATAAATAAAGAAGTAAAACCATTTCCCAAATTTGATGATGCACAACATAGACAAATCTTATGCGAGGGACGAGAAGTAGTGGAAGATGCTAAAAGGCATGAAGAAGAAGTATAGTATGATGTTAATACATAAGTTGAGTCTAAAAGTAGAGTTAGTGAATTCATTTGATGTTGTGTTAAGATCCTGAATTATATTTATACATAACAATGAATTTAACACAAATGTTAACTAAGATTATGGCTATGAAAGAAGCATGGTGTTGAGGTGTAATTACTGTCTTTAAGGAATCACCAAAATATTTAATTATCGACCAGGGTTGGTAATATTAGAGTTGTGGCACAGTATATGCTGAGGTAGAATGGCACCTACGGTTTCGGCTCGACAGACCTTAGAAATGTTTTAATAAAAAAAAGATCTTTCAAAATGAAGAACCGAGTCAAACTTCTAGAAAATATATCTACTGAACTAGTTAAACCTAACTAAACCAACAAATCGGAATAGTATCAAGCTATACTACTCTATTCTATGGATAATAATAAAAAAGATAAAAACAACAAATATTATTCTAGGAAGCAGGACTTAATAAAAAACAGAACTACTTTAATGAAATTGAAAACTACTGATAAAGCTCTAATCTAAGAATTAGAAAACAACCGTTAAATGAGTTTAGAGACTTATCTGTAATTCATAACTAACTATGAGACAAAGAACTATATTAACTTAAAGAAAAACTATAAATTACTTAAGAAATTCAACAACTATTCATGCATTCAATTAATACTTCAAGATTACACTAAACTACCTAATTCCATTCTCCCTGATGTTGTACATCGAATGTGATAGGAACTGGGGTGAATGTATAGTAATGAATTTCGAATGTAACAGAAAAACAAAATGGAAGTAAATCTAACCTAATTTCTACAAAGAGATGTAAACTACAAAGAGACCAATTACAATTAACTTTAAACATTATGACCTATCTTCTATCCATAAGCAAATGAATTGGAACTAATGAAATCTAGAAGCAAGTAGAAAATTTAATAAAGATATTTACTTGAACTGAACTTGATTTGGAAGCAAGTAGAAAACTTAGTAAAGATATTTTATATAGAATCAAGTAGAAAACTTGATAAAGATGTTTTATATAGAAGCAAGTAGAAAACTTGATAAAGATATTTTTTTCTGAGCCAAATCCTATTCTATGAGCATCTTTATTAATTGTATGAATGGGAAAGTTGATCCTATGCTTGAACTGAGAAACTATTCAAACTAATGTACTTTGGAGAATGAAATTACTAAGTCTAATCTGAATTAATCTTAACAACATATGATAAACTACACTAAGAATAAAACTGATAAATTCTAGAATAGTAACATATTAGAAAATCAAACATGAAAGACATAACTTGAAAAGTATTTAAAACACAGTTAAGGAAGATGGAATGGAAACTAAGAACGATGATGAAACTAAATTAAAACTCTATGTAGTGTGAAACAAGATCTTAATTACAGTTAAGAATTCTAATTAAATGCAAGAAATATTACAGTTCGAAGACCTAAGAAAACTCGATTCTAATTAAGCATAAAAACAATACATAAAGTATTAAGGTCCGTATGATGATTCGGATGACTATCCGAATGATAGTCTGGATCGAGGAAAATGATTTAAACTAGGGAAAGAAGTAGTTTGGATGATCATAACTACCAGTTGGCTGATGCATATGAACCTACAGTGCAAGGAAACAATGAATGTATTGTTCAAGAAATCTACAGAAAACAGACTACACTATTCTATGTTTGGGAAGGGAAACTAGTTCCTAATGCATAATAAAGCAAGACTTGAAAGGGAATGAACTAAACTACAGCTACAACACACTTAACAGAACTGAATCTAACTAAGAATGAACTTGGAATGTTAATCTAACTAAACTCTAAGTATTTGTAAATAACATGACTAAAAACAAACGAATCAAACTAAACAAGTTATGCAAACTAAGTGTGATCGGCCACCAATTACATTCTGAAAATATCATTAACAGGAACAACAAATAAGATATACATATCATAAAACAGAGACATCATTTATATAAGTAGAAAAACAACATATATATTCCAAGACAAAGATATCATATACAAAATAAATACATAAATTAAACAAATAACACAACTTATCTGCAGAAGACAGACAAATTATATACACAGACGGAAGACCACTGGTTGTTGAGGGGCCCTTCTCAGCAATCAGAGGCTGCACCTTAATCAATCAATCACCATGCACTCTACTGAGCTTTCATAAAATTAGAACGGAGGTATATTAAATTAAAACAGACTTACACCGTTTCTATGTCTACTTGCAATTGGAAAGACTAACTCGTCTCAGTCACGAAGACGTCTATATATACAAAATTACAAATGAGAGAGCAAGTCAACCCTTTAGTGGTCGATTGCTCTAATAATAGGCAGTCTTAATGCCAGGAAATGACTCTGTTTAACAACTCATGATAGCACATGGCCAAGGAACGACCCCATAACAATTTACGACAGCACATAGAGCATCTACTAGGTTCCATGACATTGGTTTCCTTCACGTGGTCGTTGAGACTTTGATCCCCCTTTGAAGTGGGTAGAGAAATGTGTTGTCGAGTTGAACGTGCAGGAAAGACGGAACTTCTGGATTGTTGACGTGAGCTGCATGTGTCTTGTCAAGCGAGGCGAGTAGGAGGGAGAATCTTCTAGAATAGGGGCTCACCAACTGTTAGGATATTCCTATACTCCATCCTAGTCCTACCAACATTTTAAGTCTTGCATGCATTCCTACATACAGTATGAATTCTACATGCACTACATGCATCCGCATGCTGCCCAATCATCAGGTTGACACCTCCAGCACCTAGTCCCTAGTCTTCCAGCACTCGGGAGCTTATTTCCACTCAGATTGAGCCCTCCTAGCCAGGGATGCGCCCACATCTCACCATCCACTTGACAAAGGCGCCCTTCTTCACCTACTAGTCCCGTTTTCTTCAATTAACTGAGTTCTCTCCTTGATTTTAGGCTTGACTCGCTCTTAACTGACCTTACCACTCCGATGGAACTCCAGTGTGACTAGACTGCTCATTCTGACTCCAGTTAGCTCCTCATGCACCCTCCACTGAGCCTCCTTCATTAAGTTAGTTCCAGTTACACTCAATTACACCTACCACACTCAGTTAGACTCAGTTTTACTGATGGTTGACAGTTACTTGAGCATTGATGACTCCACTAATGATGAGATAGACTACTAGTTGTGCTCCGATGACACTCCAGTGATCTTTTGATCACTCCATGAAGTCCAATTCGAATTGCCACCTTGGCATTCGAATTCCTCATGCATTGTATTATTTATTTGTCCATTTGTGATTAATGAATTAGTGTGTGTGAAGTTATTTTGCTTCTATCCAAGTTCTACTGTATTATTATTGTGTTGCTCATTTTACCTCATTGACCACTCTTAATCTTATTCCTAGTCTTTCATTGTGAGGTATACATCAGCTCTTAGATCTTCTATGAGGATTTTCACATGGTATCAGAGCATGTTGAGAGTATTGTTTATCTCCATTCCTGAGAGTTTTTTGCAGGTTATTATCAATATTTTGAGTGCAGCAATTGCAGCAGTAGTAGTTGTAGATATTTCTATTGTTTTTGCAGGTCTTCTATAGCTTCCATGTATTCAGAAGAAATCTATCCTCCTTCATTCAACTATGATCTTCTTTCTCCATTCAACTATGATGAATGGAAACCAAAGATGATAGCACATTTGAAGAGAAATGGTCTCTTTGATTATTGTTTTGAAAGAGAGTTCAAATCCTATGAAGAAGAGATTGATTGGTTAAATAAAGGTGACCATGTCCATGAAACCATGACGTTGGCTATGCCTCGATGCATGGTACACCAATACATTGATGTTGAATCTCCAAAAGAGCTATGGGCCCATCTAGATGAAATATTTGGCAGATAGAATGAAGGGATTGGTCCAAACCCTTTCAAGAGCAAGAAAAGTGATGCATTCTCCCTCCTTGATGATCTCATTGATCATGAATCAGTATCAAACATATATCATATTGAAGTTAGCCACAAAGAAAAAGAACTTGCAGACTCTACACACATGCTCCAAATTTCTTCTATTTCGAATTCTATGCCAGCTCACACTCTAGAAATTGCAGAAGGTCCTAAATCCTCTCTTGCACCAGAGTTTGTTGGTTTGCATCATGATCACATGAATGTTTCGGAGGTAAAATCAACCATTGAAGGTAATGCATTCGCTCTCCCTGATCAATCACCTCTTATTTACTACTATATGATCATTATTTCATGCTTTCAGAAGGTTATTGAAGATTATGGCCATTTCCATTCGCTTGGGATAATTTCTCATGCACTTACTGGTTTTGATCTCACCTCTAATGGTTCAAAGGAGATCTCAAGAAACAATGATTCAAGTCTTGGATCTAATTTGGATTCTAAGAAATCACTACTTGGGATAATTTCTCATGCATATGATGGTTTTGATCTCACCCCTGTTGGTTCAAAGGAGATCTCAAGAAACTATTCTTCAAGTCTTAAATCTGATTTGGATTTCAAGAAATCATGTGATGGTTCTTTTTGGCATAATCTCACCCATGATGGTTTGAAGGAGAATACAAAAGACTATCTGCACATTCATAGATTTGTTCCTACCTTAGCTGTTTCGAATCACAGGTTCAAAGATCAACCTCATACTTTTGGATTTGTTCCTACATCAGCTGATTCGAATCATAGGTTCAAAGATCATCCTCATACTTTTGGATTTCTTCTCATCAGATTCGATCTGAAGAGCAAGTACAAGCACATGCTTTCTGAGCATAATCCACTTCTTCCCAAGAAGAAGATACCTCCAGACATATGACCAAGCATTACACTTGCTTGAGTTTGGAGCATTTATTTTTCTGTGTGCCTTACAGTCTATTTTGAGGGGGGTTATTTTTCCCATGAGGTTTTCCCCATTTCCTCGGTTTATTGACTGTTATTATTATTCATTGTATTGGGTGACCTTTGGTCTCAGTTACCAAGGACCAGGATGGATTAAGGGGGGGTGTTAGGATATTCCTATACTCCATCTGTTGTTCAGGATTTCTACCTTATAGCGAGGAGATGGACACTACCAACTTCTGGGGTGATAGGTAAATACATTGATCATATCAAATAGGTTTCTACAAAAGGAAATATATCAAGATCCTAGAAGGCATACCTTATTAATGACATTCGATCCTAGCTTTTGCTTGATCCTCTGCTTAATCCTTCACTTGATCTTTCGTTCGATGAACCTACAATACAAGATATACCTTCCTCAGCGTATCTTGACTGATATACAATGATGAAATTGAAATGCAATTTAGACATAAAATACAATCAATCATTTAATCCAAACAAATATGCAATCCATTAGACATTTGATTGGGACAGGAAGGGTATTTGAACCTTTATTGTCAAAAGCAAATAATTAGTACAATTATACCTGATCATTCAGAGTGCTTGTGCAACCAGATTCTGGGATCCTTCTCTTCATACTGACTTTGGAATTCCTCCAGCATAACAACCCTGAATGCATATTTTCTCCTCCCTTCTCTCATCTATCCCCCTTGTATTTATGGGACAAGGTAGGCAATTTGGATCGAGAGGTAGTTTGATTGGGAAGTTGGGGAAGTTGCAAACCAACTTAAACTAATCATAATTTTTATTACATTTTAAGATGTGCGCGTGTTTTTCATAGTAAAGTAGCACACAATATGCAACTTCAATGCTTTACAACCAGCATTTGCAACTATTTTTGAGGTGTGTGCTAGTTTGCTTAAGTAAGTTAGGGCATACTCGCAGGTGTGTGCTACTATTATGCCTGTAGAGTAGAGCACACTTCAAGAAATGCGCTATTATCATGCCTGTAGTTAGCGCACATGTCAAAGTGTAGGTTAAAATAGGGTTTTGTCAGTTGCTAAGGGGTAAACCAAGTCCATGCATCATCTAGGGCAATCTTTCTCTTCAATCCATGTTGTCCTTTTGTGTGATTGACATCTTAATGTTATAACGGATGGAGAAGTATAGATTTGACCTATAACAGATTCCCCATAATGTGTGAGGTCAGAGGGAAAACGATGGCTGAAATACATTATAATTCCAAGTCAGTGGAGGAGAAAGAAACCATAGAACCAAGTCACAAAAGTACTTGAAATAAATATCAAGGGCAGCAAGCAATTACAATATTGACATCATATAGATGTGAAGCATGATATAACATGATCTCGGATACATAACTAGGAAATGTATATATAGCATGGCCACTAAAATAGAAGTGTGGATCCATGTCAGAATGAGAGATCATAGCCATAACAACAAACTGGATCTATGTCTCATGGAGAGCCAAAATGAGTGAGGCTCAGTCTTGTGCAGCTTGGGTTATAAAATAATGAGGTAATGATATAAAAATCCCAAGGTCTTCATCCAAACAACCCAAGGTACAAACCCTAACCATGTGAATAAATGAGGTGAAGTCAAACATGGGGGGAATCATTTGATTATCGGTCATTGATGTATACTGTTAATAAACGCCAGGGCTTCAATCGATAATGATAATGGGGCCCAAGGTACCTAGTACGATCCAACAAGTGTGAATAAGAGGACTTGAAGTCGAACACTTGAGGAACCCGTCGAATAAAAGACATTGATGTATTCTCATTATTCGACAACGAGGGAAACTGCCACTGATGACTACAATCCCCAAGGTACTAATCGAAACTCTAAACTTCATTCCCAGAGAAAAATGAGTTGATGTCGATGGGAAGAAGTCCATTGGAAGAGAGGCCTTAAGGCATCCTCCATCATCCAACACGAGGAAAACTCAAATGGAATGAGCTAATGTGGAGTAGTACAATTAACAAGACTGACACTAGGATGGCCGAAACATGAGGTCAAGATAAACGGCAGAATGACCGACACAGGATGTATCCTTGAACAGTGAGCATGACATAAAGTGACTTAGGCAGTTTTTAACATGATGGGGAAGTGATATAAGCCTGCAATGTAGGATACATTAGCAGACTCTCCATATGGTTGGAAGAATAACCAACCGGGGGAGTAAACAACTCGGACATCATGTTCACCCTAAGGTCAAAAAACTAAACCCAATTGAAATGATGGACTCAAGTAGGTGCTGTGTTCAAGGATAGGACTGACTGAACTGCCTTTGAAACTGCAAGATGTGATATACCCTTCTTATCCCTTATTCTTTTTAGATAAAAGAATACCTTTCTTGTTGTTTTAATGATTCCAAGAAAGAATGAAAACTCGATAGATCCAACCATGTAAAGAGTTTAAAGAGCCCATGGGAGGAAGAATCAGGACCTTCTTCACTGTTTACAAAGTTCGAAGAAGAGATAGAAGAATACTCTATAACACTGATCTCTAGATTTTAATATCGAGTCGAGATCTGTTCTTGCTCACCAGGGCTTTCAATTTTAAGGAGTCTGAAAAACTTAAACAATATACACCTACTCGTGGATTTTAATATCAAGCCCAAGTAGGTTAATGCTCATCGGTGTTTTCCTATTTATAGAGTCTGAAAAACTTAAACAATCCTCTATTTACCCTCTCGTGGATTTCACATCGAGCCCAAGTAGGTGAGTGCTCGCTTGGTGTTTTCATGTTTCGAGAGCCTGAAAACCCTAAAGAAGGATCCAAAAGGTCCTTTTTCGTAAAGTTAGTCTCCTCCCCCGAAAAAGTGTAAAACAATGGAAGAAGAACTCTTCTAGCCACGAATGACTAGAGTATTCCTTTTTCGTAAGTAATCCGTAAAAGTCCGAAAAAGGGTTAAACGTATACTTAAGGAGATGGGCCTTCAATTCCTTTAACGAGCTTGAAGAGGACAAGTCTACTCGGCAATCTTGTTTAGGTTTCAATAGTCCAAACAAGAGCTTAAAATGACTTTAAAGACAACTTCTAGGATCACGACTCATTACCTGCTAAAGACTAGGATCTCAACAACCAAGTTAGTATTAATGACAAAAAATCTTCAATGACATAAAATTTCAACTATAAAGTATTGAAAATGATCTGTCGGTAAATCCATTAAGTCATAATAGATCGATGCTACGAAAATCTATTGAAAATTTGAGAGACATAGGTTGAAATCATTCTACCAACATTTGTAGGTATTTAATGATTAAATAGAATATTTTATGCAATTTGAAACTATAGACTTTTCACAAAAGTGGGTAAAAAATCAAATTCAAATTCATATATGTAATTTCAACTTGAAAACTCAAATATCACATTTGGAAATTTGTAGGGAAAGATTTTGGAGCAAACCCTTGATCTTCATCCATTCATAGCGATCAAATCGGGAAACCATTTGACCTCTTTCCTCCACCAAGTAAGTAATTTTCATACCAACTTGCATTTTGATGCTTTATTTATCAATTTTCATGCTTAAAAATCATTTTGGAGCCATGCTTAACTCTTGAGGTGCGTGTGTGCTACTATCTAAGAAGGAAAGTAGGGCATACTGGAGGTTTGCGCTACTCTTCCTCAAGGACAGTAGCACCCAAACGTGACTGTCTTACTTGAAGAGTAGCGCACACCCCTCAAAATGGCTAAAAAATGTCGAGGGCTAAAAAATTGACTTTCTTTTGGCAGGATGGTGCTTGTTTGGAGAGAGAGGGAGCATGAAGAGATGGATAGGTTGGCTATGCAAGACCCGACAACTCTACATGCACTCCGAAGGTGTGGTTTGTTGAAATTCTATAGAAACGTGAACATGAGGGCACTTAACTGCTTGCTTCAGAGACTCATTTAGTATTGGGATGCAGATGCCAATGTGTTTAATGTCCGGGGAGAGACCCTAGACCTCACTATTGACGACATATACTTTATTACAGGACTCTCTAGGAGGGGAGATCTTGTAAACCTGAAAGGGTCCTCGTGCAATGTGGGTGCCATGTTCATACAAGAATATGTGATTGCATACTGTGTGGCGGGGACTGAAAAATTAGGAAGTCGGATTCTTATTTCTACTATTGACAGCCTCCCTTTGAAAGTTATTGTAAGTATGTTAAACTGAATGGGAGGGAGTGCCACACAACACATAGCCTCGAGGGACTACATGCATATTGGTATCAAATGCTTGCAAGGTCACGTGTATGACTGGTGCACTAGTCTGTTAGCAAACATGAAGCTTCAACTCTCGGGGTGTAAGACCGGGAGAATGAAGAACTTTGGATATGGCAGCATTCTTTGTACCTTCTTCTTTGAGAGGGTTCCTGATCTTAGTTTGGGCATGCCGTTTCCCCCATTCATTCCTCTTGAGCCGAGATTAGGCTGTTGGGGTGACATTTTTCTCCGCCAGGGTGGTGGTGAAAGCCACTTTTGCTATCACACCGATGATTGCTAGGGATGGTGGGAAACACAGGTGCTAGCATTTGAGAAGTTTCCGGATGCTGGTTTAGAATTCCGTCATGATCCAGAGCTAGTACTTCCTCCAGGTGGTGCCTGAGGAGACATAAGTATGTTTATGTTTTGAAAATTATTCAATTTTTTCAATTTTTAAAGTATATTATTTTTATGATGAGTTTGAAGTACTAAAACAAAGTGTCATATCCAGATGTTGGACCAGTTCGTCCTGAGGGACATCCTACTACTTTTGTGAGGCCAATTGATGTGGGTGTAGATGATGCTACGCTAGGGGCTATAGAGAGGAAGATGAGTCGATTGACTCATGACATTCCCACATATCGCATTGAGAGGATGCCCATTGACATGCAGGAGGATGTAGTCGGTGTTCCCCCAGCCTGGATTAGATTGCTGCAGAAGGTAGCTAGGATGGTCATATGCTACTGAGAGGTAGTGGATGCTGATGAGGCCCCACCTTCTCCATAGGAGAAGGATATTTTATGTATATTTTGAGGCCATCAAGCCCAATTTTGTATCTTATGACATGACTCTGTGATAGACTTATGTTCCAAACTCATACTATTTTTGGATACAGTATCAGATATATATATAGTATTGGCTTATATTTACATGTGTGTGTTTAACTTTATGTGCAATGTTTATTTATGGAAGTGTATGATACAAATGCCAATCTAGAACATAATTTGCAAATGAATCAGCTAATGCATTCAAATTTCTTGGAATATGTTGATATATGGTGGAATCAAACTGTCTTTCCAATAATTTAACTCACAAAAACTGTCGTCGCAAAACAGGATCTCTAATATGATAAACACCTGTCAACTAAAATACAACTAGTTACGAATCAAGTCTTACCTCCAAATATGAAATGCCCTAGACAAGAGCATCCCGGAGAAGTTCTATGACCGCACTATACTTAGCTACGTTATTTGTTGTGGGACCCAAACAAACCCCCCCGAAGAAACCAATTGGCCAGTCGGTGAGTAAATGACCCAAGCTGCTGAAGCCAACTGTCAGGTGTGGCGACTGGCGCCATCAGCAAATCCTAAAAAGTGTTCAGTTGACATCTGAAACACGAAGTGAGAAAACATACATAAGGTCAACTAACGATCACAAGCAAAAACTAGTTCTACAAAATGTACAAATATAATACATGAAAAAACACAAATGCCCAAGCGTAGTACTTCTTTAGGTAGAGCCCATTTCTAGGCTCAGGCAGCTTATTACCCTCATATTTTGTTATCTCAGAAGCACCTTTATTCAGTACCTTCGAGATTATATAGGGACTGAGCCACATGGACTTGAACTTGCCTGCCCCTAAAGGTTCTTTGTCCTGATCCCAAAGTAGAACAAGGTCTTCTTCGAGAAATACGCTAGGTCTGACAGAATTATCGTACTGTCCTTTGACTCGTTTCTTATGGATCATGTTTGCTGTGAGCGCATCATGGCACTGCTCGTCTAGATGCTCTAAATGTAGCAAATGTTCTTCTAGTACTGAAGTTTCTTGTAACAGTTGGACAGCCAACTTTAATGAGGGAATCTCACATTCAATTGGAACGACTTCTTCTATCCCATGCACAAGTTGGAAAGGAGAGAACCCAGTAGCAGTATTTACATTTGCTCGATAAGACCAAAGAGCAGGATACAACATGATGTGCCAGTTATTATGACTAGCATTAACAGTTTTTTGTAGAATTGTCTTCAAAGTCTTGTCAACCGCTTCAACCTGGCCATTCTCCTTGGATAGAATGAGGACGAATGCTCCTAACGAAAACGTAGCATGGTATAAAGCTCGGTCATCATTTTGTTCTGAAAATGACAACTGTGATTCATCACAAACACTTTGGGTATGTCAAACCTTGCGATAATTTGATTGAATACAAAATAAGCGTTGGTTTCTCCATCCTCTTTAACAACAGGCATTGCCTCAGCCCACTTGGTAAAGTAGTCGACGACAACGATAATATAACGATGGCCTCCAATCGAAACTGGATTACTAGTCATATAATAAACCCTCCATTTTTTGAAGGGACTTGCTGTGATCACAGGATGAAGAGGAGTTGGATGTGCTCTCATTTTTCTCATGAAAAACTAACACGGATGGCAACGTTTCACAGCTTCCACACAATCTTTAAATATTGTAGGCCAAAAATATCCGGCACACAGTATTTTCTGAGTTGTCTCCAACCCAGAAAGATAACCCCCACAAGCTCCACTGTGAGCATCATTCAATACTGATTCTGCTTCTTCTAAAGTTAAACAACGTTGTAAGATGGAGTTTATCCCATGTCTGTACAAAGTATCAGAGATAATGAGATAGTTTTTCGCATGACTTTTCAGTTTGCATCGTTCCTCTCTAGAAAAAGTGGTAGGACACCTCAAAGTCTAGACATATACTAAGATATTCCCATACCATGGGTTAGAGGAGGCAATAAGGAAGATATGTTCATTCGGGAATGATGACTCTTCCTCAATATGCACTAAGTCACTTGGAAATTCTGAAATTAATTCAGTGAACACTAGTGATTTCTTCGACTTGGCAGACTGAAAAACCAGATCAAACTCTTGCAGGATTACAATCCATTTATTGTATTTCCCACTGATGATACATCAAGTGAGAACATATTGGAAAGGATTTACCTCTGCAATCATAGTAGTGGTTCATAAAAGGATATAGTGATGAAGCCTGTGCACCTCATAGACCGCAGCTAGTGCTAACTTCTCAACATGTGAATACTTAATCTCAAGAGCTATCAATGCGCGCGAGAGATAATAAATGACATGCTCTTGGAGCATGTCGTCCTCCTGAGCTAGTACTATGACGATTGTGTATACGGACGCCACCAGATATAAGAGGAAATCTTTTGTATAACCAAGCGGGCTTAACAAGGGGGTTGATAGTAATGCCTTTTTCAAGGCCTCAAACGATGCTTGAGCAGCCTCATCCCACAAAAAGTAGGTATCTTGTTTAAGCAGTCTCATGAAACCCTTTGTAATTTTGGCATTGTTTATGATAAAACGTCCTAGGAAGTTAGACATGCCTTGCAAACTTTGGAGTTGTCTCAAGGTTCAACGAGGAGGCATATTTACAATCACCTCAACTTTAAACAGGTTGACCATTATGCCATGACTAGATACAATGACACCCAGTAATCATCCAAATTCGATGCAGAATACACACTTATTAGGATTCAATCGAATCTTGTATTGTCTGCATCGTTCAAACACAAGTCTCAAATGAGTTGGATGATCCCATCTCTTTCAAGATTGCGCCAGGAGGTCATCCAAGTAGGGTTCAACTATGTGCTTGATATAGTGAAAAGCGAAATTCATTGCTCACTGGAAAGTAGCTCCAACATTCTTTAAGCCAAATGAAATCTTCTGATAGAAAAAGTGTTAAATTTTGAGCATTAATTCACAATACTCTAGGATATTGTAATGACCCTTTTTTAAAATTCTATTAAAATGCCAATTTTTCCACCTTTTCCCCAATTTCGACCTTTGACTAGTTTAACTGTTTTGACCTCCAAATCAACCCGAATGCTCCCAAATATTCTGTAGGAATGTATGAATGGTATTTAGACTTGAATATCAATTTCAGGGATGTTTTATGGCCCTCCAAATACTACTGCAAACTTGATTTGTATTCTGATCAATATAGGTAATTTTGACTAGTAATTTGTGCATCAAATCCCCCCCGGGTAACACAAAAAATGGCCTTCCAAATGCCTCCAAAATCCCACGAATTTATGAACAGAGGTATATAATTTGTTAATTATATTAGTAAGGTCTCATATGCACCATTAATTTATTTTTACTACTGTTCTAACTCTCTCACATTCAATAGCAAAAACCCCTAATTCGACCCTTGGGGAAATAGCACTATTTCACCTCCCAATACAACTAAATTGAGTAAAAATGCTTCAAATGCTCAAGTAAAGTACATTAAAATTGTATAAGACATCCATTGAAGTATATTGATCACAAATATATCATAGAATCATCCATCCATTCAAAATAATCAACAGTATAGTGTCATACATCAATGCATTGGGGAAATGGACATCGTTTGCTCATTAATCAATGGTTTTGCATACAACCAGTGGGTATTTCGACCTGATACTTTCTGAATATTAATAGAAGAGGATATTAATCTATTAAAATCATAAATATATAATGAGAAGATCTCTCAAGAAGCACAAGTGGTCGCCAAAAACACCCTCTCTCAAGGAGCATGAATATGCCTTCAAAACTGGAAACGGTGGAGAGAAAGTGCTGCACTAAACCAAACCATGAAACTTCCTGTAGCTTCTACCTGAAAATACAAACTCCATTAAAGAACCATGAAATACCTGAGTGGCCTCTCCAAACACCAACTTGGATGGGAATCTTTCACCCTCGAAATTGGCTAAGGCAAGAAAATAGTCATCCACTAGCTCTCTCTTCACAAATGCAATTTTTCTCAAATCATCAAAAGCCATTCTCATTCTTCATTTCTACATTTTATAACCAACATTAGACTTCTAATGGTCAAAATCCTCTCAATAGATTCAATAGCTTTCCATTTAGGAAATATTCCACATTTGCCACTTGTCTCCTAGTTCCAGCCTTCCATCTTCTCCCAAATTTGATTTTGAGTCTCTTTGGCTTCTCCAACTCCCAAATTCACCTTCCTTGAGCCTATTTTTGGTGTTGACATGTCATAGTGGTCATATGTTGTTGATGTATATGTAACTTCGGAATGTATTTCACATATATGTATATTGTATTCCTATAGAGATGTTATTCTTCCTCTATACGGAAGTGTCGTTATTTATATTGTAAGTGTCGTAACTTATACTTGATGGGTTATTAGACCACCTTGTTTGGGGTCGGCCTTGTATAAGTCATGTGGGTCAAAGGGTTATTAGACCACCCTATTGGGGGTCGGCCCAGTCAGCATTATGTTATGTGGTTAAGTTCGAGCCTACATGAGTTAGGTAAAAAGGCAAGTCAAGTCAAGTATAAATAGAGTGCGGGAGGCACTCCATTTACTCACTCACTTCTCACACATGCACTCAAGGAGGAGTGGCACACTTATGGAGGATGAGGATCTGCTGCTAGGTTATGGCTATCTCTCTTGGTTGGTTGTATCATTGCTCTATCTATCTCTGAGGAAGTTATTGGGGTTTTTCACCTTTATGGTTTTCCCCAAGTAAATCTTTGTCTCTTGTGTGCTTGCATTATTGTCTCCATGAATGATATGCTGTAGATATGCTGTACATGTTGTTCTCTTAGTTACGATCCTAGATCAGCTTGAAGTAAATTCTGAAAATTTAACATGGTATCAGAGCTAGCCTGAAAGAAGGCATGATATGGCATGTATGACACTTGTTGCACTTACGATGCTAGGACTTGATATAGAAAAAACCAGTCATCGTAGCACTTTCGATATAAATCTGTTTTGGTGAATTTTTCGGATCTGAAATTGTTACAGGACGAAGATTAAAGCTCCAGGTACCTTGTGTCCAAAGGACAACCTCTAATTCGTTGTACTTTGTGCTTTATGATCTGTACAATATAGGGTTTCTGCCTCTTCCAGATCTGAGTCAAAATCAGGTGACCTTGGGAAAAAGGTCATAACCTGCGCTAGGAAGCTCCAAATGAAATTTCGTAAAAAGTGATAGGTAGTACACAGTCTGTACTATCTCAGAACACGTTTTTAGAGGCCAAAGTTGAACCAGTGACACGTGGCACACCGTAAAAGTTCACTCTCCTGTATTATCCCATAAACAGGTCATGTTGCGACACATGGAATAAATCTCTCTCAAAGAGTCCAATTGAGGTTAGACCTATCAGGATGGAAAGATAACAGTCCAAGCTATCTCAGGAAAGTTTTTCAGAGGCCGAAGTTCAAACAGTGACACGTGGCACGCCATACAAGTTTGCTCTTTTGTTTTATCCCAAAACAGGTCATGTTGTGACGTTTGACATAACTCTCTCTCAGAGAATCCAATTGAGGTCAGACCTGTCAGGATGGAAATATAACAGGTCAGGCTATCTCAAAAAACGTTTTCAGACCCTGTGGATAGAAAAGTTTGGAGGTACACCAGAAACAATCAGGTACATATTTCTGTCAAAACAAAATTAGTTTTGAGTACCTTCATTCATGGCTTCCGGAATTTAGGGCTTTGGAGAAAGTTGGAAATTTTGAAGTATGTAACCACGGCTGAATGATACTCATCAAAATAGAAATTTAGAGACCAGGATCAGAATTTTTGGTTGGGCAAAAGTCCGGGCTTGATCAAACCCTAGTTCGGGACTTTGATCAGAAAAGTGGAAAAATAGGGCTTCTGTAAAAATGGGAATTTTTGCAATCTGTGACCACGGCTGGAAGCTCCTCAGAAAAATAGAAGCTTAGAGCTTTGGATCAAACCTTTTGATGGGGCAAAAGAGTGGGCTTCATCAAACCCCAGTTCAGGGTCACGTCCAGTGAATCCGGAAGTTTCAAAGGCAAAATTGAGGAGTGAAACTTTGCAGTTTTCAAATTCTGAATATACCAGTTTGATGAGCTCATCAAGGCCCATATTTCTATCCTTTCGAAAGTTTGAAATTCAAAGTTTGAATTTTTGGGGTTTCTCTGACAAACCCATATCCAGCTCCAGGTCCAGTTCTTGCAAATCAAGTGGATTAGGTTAATCCTAGAAGAAGATGGATTGATCATCTGCATGAGTGAAGAAGTTCCTGTTTCAGAGGGAGATGAGGCTAAGGCCTTACATAAGAAGATTACAAACGATCTCGACAGGTATGACTCATCGAGGTATGTTTCGATATTTGTCCATGATTAAGTTTATGGTATGTTTGTCTTCATTTTATTACGGTTAGTACAATTTTGATTTTAGATTTGTCGTGTCACCTTAAAAAAATTATGAATGCATGATAGAAGATATTCATTGGTTAGGGTGTTGACACTTATGATTGTACTAATGCATTATGGTGTTGTATGAGGTTTATGTTGTCTACTAACATGAAAGGTACACCAAGAAAGACAAATCATGTTCTGGTCCAAGAACATATGATCATGATAACATGAGGACAAATATTCATCCATTGTCATGGATCTCATAGAAGATCCATTTACGAGGTATGTATAACTTGGTTTTGTAATAGTTAACTTATGAGATATACAGGTTACTAAGCACAAGTCATTGAAGAAGAACAAGAAGACATCATGTGAGTATGTTAGACATAAATAGCTAGCATGCTAATCCAGGTATGTTTTTCCTATATCAAGATAGAATCCTACCTTGTGTTAGGATCTTATACTGTTGTTGATAATGATTATTCATGAAGTCATAGGTTTGCATAATCATGATTGTATGCATTTTATGTTTGTTACCATAATTGATGATATGACTAACCAGAAGAATCATGATGGTATAGGTTTGAATAATCACAGGTTTTATGCATTTTATATCTCTTATCTTGATTGATGATTCAACTAACCTGAAGAGTCATAGGTTTGAGTAATTACAGGTTTAGACATGTTATGTTTCTTATGATTTGACTAACCATAAGAATCCTTGAATGCTAATGCTTATTATTTCTGTTTGAAATGATCATGACTATACATGCTTGAGATTATTGTGTTTTAATAGTATACTAACGAATGTATGATTTTATATGAGATCACAAGGATAACACATTCATGATACTAATAAGCATGCATAGGGACCAAGGATGAATATGAGATTCAAGAACAGGTAATCTAGGAAGCAAAGATCAAGAGGGAGTACACTCCAGTGGTTTATGCAAGGATGCAGATATTCAGAGGGAGTTGACCATCTCTTTGTTGAAATATTGTAACTTCAAAGAATATTATATTTGTATATTATTTATTCCGGAGATGTTCCATACCTGCGATGTGATTATACTATAAATCCGGAGATGTTTATTCCTCCGAGTTGGGTGTGGTAACTAGGGTTATTAGACCCACCATGTGGGGGTCGGCCCAGTTAGTTATAATGGGGTATTTAACCTAATGGTTAAATACGAGCCTACATGTACTTGTGTAAAATACATATCAGAGTAGTGTATAAATAGAGGAGGTGTGTTCCTCATTTGATACACTCACTCACTTGAGGATAGCGCACTTGTGGAGGAGAGGTCTGCTATTGTGGAGGAGGATATCATGTCTCAGGGTTTCATCTTTGTATATTGCTGGTCATCTATATTGAGGAAGCTTTGCTGGGTTTTCTACCCCATGAGGGTTTCCCAGGATAAATCTCTGTCTCTTGTGTTTATGCTGTGCTTGTTGTTTCTTCAGTGATCCTATATATGCTATTATTGTGAAATGGAATGTAATGCTGCTATTTTCTGTCTTAGCATATTAAATCTTAACATGGTATCAGAGCTAACCTGAAGGAAGACAAGGTATGGCACTTACGACACTTGCTTTACTTACGATAATTTGAAGGTTAGGGTTTTACATAGCAAAAACCAGTCTTCGTGGAACTTTCGCTATAAATCCATTTCTGCGAAGGTTCAGGGTCTGAAAAGTTTACAGGTCGAAGATAGCATCCCCGGGTACCTTGTGTCCAAAGGGAACCCTCAGATTCGTTGTACTTTATGATTTATGATCATTACAAGTTAGGGTTTCTGCCTCTTCCAGATCTCAGTCAAAATCAGGTAACCTTGGAAAAAAGGTCATAACTTGGGCTAGGAATCTCCAAATGAAATTTTGTAAAAAGTGACAGGTAGTACACAGACTGTACTATATCAGGAAACGTTTTCAGAGGCCGAAGATGAACCAGTGACACATGGCACTCCGTACAAGTTCGCTCTCCTGTTTTATCCCATAAACAGGTCATGTTGCGACACTTGGAATAAATATCTCTCAGAGAGTCCAATTGAGGTCAGACCTGTCAAGATGGAAATATAACAGGGCGAGATATCTCAGGAAAAGGTTTCAGAGGCCGAAGTTCAAACAGTGACACGTGGCATGCAGTACAAGTTCGCTCTACTGTTTTATCCCATAAACAGGTCACGTTGCGACACTTGGCATAACTCTCTCTCAGAAAATCCAATTGAGATCAGACCTGTCAGGATGGAAAGATGACAGGTCAGGCTACTGCAGAAAAAGGGTTTAAGACCCTGTGGAGCAAAAATTTCAGAGTTATAGCAGAAACAATCAGGTGCATATTTCTGTCAAAACAGAATTATTTTTCGAGCACCTTTATTCATGGCTTCCGGAATTTAGGGTTTCGGAGAAAGTTAGAATTTTTGGAATCGGAGTCCACAGCTGAATGCTACTCAGGAAAATCGAAATTTAGAGACCAAGATCAAATTTTTTGGTTGGGTGGAAGACCAGGCTTGATCAAACCCCAGTTCGGGATTTTGATCGGAAAGATAGAAAATTAGGGCTTCAGCAAAAGTTGGAATTTTTGAAGTCTGTAACCACGGCTGGAAACTCCTAAGAAAAATAAGAGTTTAGAGCCTTGGATCAAACCTTTTGTTTGGGCAGAAGGGTGGGCTTCATCAAACCCTAGTTCGGGATCCTGTCCAGAAGATCCAAAAGTTTCAAAGGCAATTTTGAGGGGTCAAATTTTGGAAATTCCAAAATTGAAGTATGCTAGTTTGATCAGCTCAGCAAGACATATTCTTTCATCCATTCAGAAGTGTGAAAGTCAAAGATTGAATTTTTAGGGTTTCTCTAGAAAACCCTAATCAAGCTCCATATCAAGTTTCAGGGGGAGTTGAGGCTAAGGCCTTACATAAGAAGACTACAAGAAGTCTCGACAGGTATGACTTAAGGAGGTTCAGGTATGTCTTGAAATCTGATTCTTGATTAAGTTCATAATGTGTTTTGTCTTCATGTTATTTATTAGTACAATCTTGATTAATGTTAGAATTGTCTTATCACCCTAGTAACAGTATGAATGCATGTGAATGATCGAAGAGATTCATTGATTAGGGCTATATGATTGTACTAATGCATTATGGTGTTGTGTGAGGTTGATGTTGTCTGCTAACAAGATACAGGTACATCACAAAAGACAAATCAAGTTCGATGACCATGACCACATGAATACAAAGACTCATCCATAATATTTGTTCTACTTATGAGGTATGTATGAACTTGTTATATTATGCTTAACCTATGAGACATGCAGGTTCTAGCTCAGGATCTCTAAATCAATGAAGAGATTGTTTAGGTATGTTGCACATAACTAAGCAGGTATACTAATCCAGGTATGTTTTCCTATGTCATGTTAGAATCTTACATTGTGATTAGGATCCCTTATATAAGTATACTTGGTATGATTGGTTATGCTTATTCATAAAGTTAGTAATCAAGGGTTTATGCATATCATGTCTCTTATCTTGGTTGATTATTTAACTAACTAGATCAAACAAGAATATGCATAAGTAAAGGAAGACTTCCCTGAAACCTTGAATATTATCTATAATCATGATTATACATTTTCAAGATTATTTAGAACTATAATGTTTTGATAACATTGAGATTATACTAATGAATGTATGTTTGTGTATGAGATCATGATGATGACACTAGTGCATATTTGAGCATGCACAGTGGTACAGAATGAATAGAAGTTCAAAAGACATACAGAAGATCAAGCGGGAGGCAACCACACAAACATAAAAGATAAGTATTTGAGTTGTTATTTGAAATAGTAAATGATATTGCCTGTAATAGATTGTATGCATATTTGTATTCCTATAATATATCATGCTGAGTGTAAATATTCATAGAACATTGAACAGTATACTACTAATATGCATATGATTGGTAAGTTGGACAAACATTCCATTGTTGCTTGTCTAGAATGAAACCTCTTTGCTGACATGCTGAGAGTTGTGCACACTCTCGATAGTATGTTCTGGTAGAGATGGAAGGCATCTAGATAGCCACTGTATGCATACAGGATATGGGAAAGTGTTGTGCCAAAGTATTGGTCAAAATAGTTGCATCACTATGTAAATGATATCTGTATGCATAATAGGTTATCATGTCAATATGATTTGATGATTATGAAGTATTACTAATCATGTACTTAATTTTGATTTGTAGGAAAGGTCATGAAGAATGATGGACACTGTACAAGTGGTGGATGTTCAAACAAGAAGATTTACAAATCAAACAAAATATAGAAGGCTCATGGCTAGAAGATTCTCTTAGAAAGGGGAAGAGAATCATGACAAGATGTTTGCTCCAAGTATGGTGTAATTAAAGAAGAAGTGTGAATCAGGTTCTGTATAGGTACCTAGGATCGATAATAAATTGATAAGCTTAATGATCACCATGGGTGATGTGGATCTCAACCTTTGCTACAAGGTTGAATATGATTTCTATACACATATGACATGGATGCAAGAAGGAACTCACCATAGAGTTCGAATGATATTGAGGTTCATATCAGTAGACCCATCTAACGAGAGATGGCACAGATAGATATGCAGAAGTTCATTCAATGCAGAAATGAAAATGAAAGATCTCAAATTGATGCTTTACTTCCTAGGTCTGGAAGTATGGCAAGGCTCAGAAGAAATATTTCTCAACTAGGGAATGTATGATGAGAAATATGACTTGAGGTGTTGGAATGGCCACTCTTATGGATTCCAACTTGAAGCTGTTAGGGGATAACTCATCAGAGTTAGTGGATATAACTCTGTACAGTCAAATTATTGGGTCATTGATGTATCTAACATATACTAGATTAGATATATGCTTTGTTGTGAACACCTTGAGTCAGTATCTAGTGGAAACTAGATGTGTTCACCTGATAGTTGCAAAGCATGTGATGAGGCACATAAAGGACACGATAGAATTTGATCTATGCTATCTTGAAGATCATGACTTCAGATGGTTATTCAGATTCTGATTGGGTAGGAAATGTATCAGACAGGAAGAACACATCGAGAGGATGTTATTGTCTGGGATTAGCCACGATCTCATGGTTTAACTGGAAGCAGTCTAGTGTGGCTCTCAGCACAAGCAGAATATATGGTTGTTTGCTCTGCTAGTTGTGAAGAAGTTTGGCTTCAGGATTGCTTGACTTAGAGATAGAACCAACTGTGATCCTATGTGACAAATAGAGTTGTATCAAGATGACATAGAATCCAGTGTTCCATGATAAGTCAAATATCATAGGGATCTAACAAGATATGACACCGAAAGGAACTGTAAAGTTTGAATTTGTAACAGGTTACCGATGTACTAACCAAACCTCTACCTCAAGTGAAGAAGTTACCAACATACTAACCAAGCCTCTGTCTCGAGTGAAATTTGAATACTTTCGAGACAAGCTTGGTGTAGCTCAAAAGGACCCTCCTCGAAAGGGGGAGTAGTATAGTCACTGATGATGAAGATTGTCTCATCGAACAACAAGGTCGATGATGAGGTAACCTGTTCTCTACACCTAGATACTTAGAAATATTTAGATTTAGGACTCGTATACTTAGAATACTTAGTTTTACTTATACATGCTTTTGATGTTATATGTATTAGTAAGAATACATGCTTTTGATGATAGATGTATTGGTGAGAATACATGCTTTTGATGATAAGATGTATTGGTAAGAATACATACTTTTGATGATACATGTATTGATTAATGTACTTGTATGGTTGAGGATACTTGTACTTGTATTGATGAGAATACATGTGAGGATTGTATCATCCTTGAACACTTGTTCTAAAGTGAGCCGTAGACAGGTGTCTCCGAGAAAGAAGAGGGATTGTATCATCCCTGGACTTCAGTTCCTGAATTGATCCGTAGACGTATGGTCTCCGAAAATGAAGTCCTTAGTGGACAGATAGGGATTGTATCATCCCTGGACCTTGGTCCCTGAATTGAGCCGTAGACGTGAGGTCTCCGAGAATGAAGTCCTTAGTGGACTGTTGAGGGGATTGGATCATCCCTGGACTTTCAGTCCTAAAGAGAGCCGTAGACGTATGGTCTCCGAAAATGAAGTCCTTAGTGGATAGATAGGGATTGTATCATCCCTGGACCTTGGTCCCTGAATTGAGCCGTAGACGTGAGGTCTCCGAGAATGAAGTCCTTAGTGGACTGTTGAGGGGATTGGATCATCCCTGGACTTTCAGTCCTAAAGAGAGCCGTAGATGTGAGGTCTCCGAGAATGAAGTCCTTAGTGGACAGTTGAGGGGATTGGATCATCCCTAGACTTTAAGTCCTAAAGAGAGCCGTAGACATATGGTCTCTGAGAAGTGGAGATTGTATCATCCCCGGAATTTGGTCCCTGAATTGATCCGTAGACGAATGGTCTCCGAGAAAGTGATTTTTTTTGTGGTTACTTGTATCGGTAGGATACTTGTATTAATGATGTGGTTACTTGTATCGGTAGGATACTTGTATTGATGATGTGGTTACTTGTATCGGTAGGATACTAGTATTGATGACGTGGTTACTTGTATCGGTATGGATACTTGTATTGATGATGTGGTTACTTGTATCGGTAGGATACATGTATTGATGACATGATTACTTGTATCAGTATGGATACTTGTATTGATGATATGTATACTTGTATTGGCATGAATACTTGTACTAATGATGTGGATACTTGTATTGTTATGGATACCTGTGTTGATGATGATGCTGACGATCGTGTGATGACGATACTGATGATCGTGTGATGACGATGCTGATGATCGTGTGATGACGATGCTGATGATCGTGAGATGATGATGTTGATGATCGTGTGATGACGATGCTGATGATCGTGAGATGACGATGCTGATGATCGTGTGATGACGATGCTGATGATCGTGTGATGACGATGCTAATGATCGTGAGGTGATGATACTGATGATCAGGAGGATCCAGATGTTGATGTTGTTGTAGCTGTTCGAGTGCTGCAGAAGATAAAGACTCAGTACTGAAGATGTTGATGTTCCAGTATTGAAGATGTTCCAGTAACTACTTGAGTTACTGATGATGTTGAGAAAGCTTCCAATGATTTATAGATGTATCATGTATGATGTTGATGACTCCTTGCTCATGCAGATACTGTTATAATATCCTTCTCGTTAAGGGGGAGTGTTGAAATATTGTAACTTCAAAGAATATTATATTTGTATATTATTTATTCCGGAGATGTTCCATACCTGCGATGTGATTATACTATAAATACGGAGATGTTTATTCCTCCGAGTTGGGTGTGGTAACTAGGGTTATTAGACCCACCATGTGGGGGTCGGCCCAGTTAGTTATAATGGGGTATTTAACCTAATGGTTAAATACGAGCCTACATGTACTTGTGTAAAATACATATCAGAGTAGTGTATAAATAGAGGAGGTGTGTTCCTCATTTGATACACTCACTCACTTGAGGATAGCGCACTTGTGGAGGAGAGGTCTGCTATTGTGGAGGAGGAGGAGATCATGTCTCAGGGTTTCATCTTTGTATATTGTTGGTCATCTATATTGAGGAAGCTTTGCTGGGTTTTCTACCCCATGAGGGTTTCCCAGGATAAATCTATGTCTCTTGTGTTTATGCTGTGCTTGTTGTTTCTTCAGTGATCCTATATATGCTATTATTGTGAAATGGAATGTAATGCTGCTATTTTCTGTCTTAGCATATTAAATCTTAACACTCTTTACATCCCACAACAGAAAGGTGTAGAAGAAGCTACTTCAGATTAGGACTCCAGCAGCTCCTGCAAGGAAGCGAAGACTCAGAGGGAGTCCACCCAACGAACAAACAAAGATAAGTATTTGAATTGTCATTTCTTAAATAATACTGTTCAATAATGTATATACTGATGTTCCTAGAATTAGGTTGTGTATTATGCATATTAGAATAATTGCATTGATGAACAGTATACTCCTAATATGCATGGGTAAGTGGCCTATGACACTGTACAACATTCCATTGCTACTTATCTAGAATGAAACCTTTGTTGATGTATATGTAACTTCGGAATGTATTTCACATATATGTATATTGTATTCCTATAGAGATGGTATTATTCCTCTATAAGGAAGTGTCGTCATTTATATTGTAAATGTCGTAACTTATACTTGATGGGTTATTAGACCACCTTATTTGGGGTCGGCCCTGTATAAGTCATGTGGGTCAAAGGGTTATTAGACCACCCTATTGGGGGTCGGCCATGTGGGTCAAAGGGTTATTAGACCACCCTATTGGGGTTCGGCCCACTCAGCATTATGTTATGTGGTTAAGTTCGAGCCTACATGAGTTAGGTAAAAAGGCAAGTCAAGTCAAGTATAAATAGAGTGCGGGAGGCACTCTATTTGCTCACTCACTTCTCACACATGCACTCAAGGAGGAGTGGCGCACTTATGGAGGAGGAGGATCTGTTGCTAGGTTATGGCTATCTCTCTTGGTTGGTTGTATCATTGCTCTATCTATCTCTGAGGAAGTTATTGGGGTTTTTCACCTTTATGGTTTTCCCCAAGTAAATCTTTGTGTCTCTTGTGTGCTTGCATTATTGTCTCCATGATTGATATGCTGTAGATATGCTGTACATGTTGTTCTCTCAGTTAAGATCCTAGATCATATTGAAGTAAATTCAGAAAATTTAACATGGTATCAGAGCTAGCCTGAAAGAAGGCATGATATGGCATGTATGACACTTGTTGCACTTACGATGCTAGGGCTTGATATAGAAAAAACCAGTCATCGTAGAACTTTCGCTATAAATCCGTTTTGGCGATGTTTTCTGATCTGAAATCGTTACAGGACGAAGATCAAATATCCAGGTACCTTGTGTCCAAAGGACAACCTCTAATTCGTTGTACTTTGTGATTTATGATCTGTACAATATAGGGTTTCTGCCTCTTCCAGATATGAGTCAAAATCCGGTGACCTTGGGAAAAAGGTCATAACCTGGGCTAGGAATATCCAAATGAAATTTCGTAAAATGTGACAGGTAGTACACAGTCTGTACTATTTCAGAAAACGTTTTTAGAGGCCGAAGTTCAACCAGTGACACATGGAATGCCGTACAAGTTCACTCTCCTGAATTATCCCAAAATAGGTCATGTTGCGACACTTGGAATAAATCTCTATCAGAGAATCCAATTGAGGTCAGACCTATTAGGATGGAAATATAACGGGACGAGCTATCTCAGGAAACTTTTTCAGAGGACGAAGTTCAAACAATGACACGTGGCACACCGTACAAGTTCGCTCTCCTGAATTATCCCAAAACAAGTCATGTTGCGACATTTGGAATAACTCTCTCTCAGAGAATCCAATTGAGGTCAGACCTTTCAGGATGGAAAGATAACAAGTCAGGCTATCTCAAGAAACGTTTTCATACCCTGTGGATCAAAAATTTCAGAGTTACACCAGAAACAATCAGGTACATATTTATGTCAAAACAGAATTATTTTTGAGTACCTTCATTAATGGCTTCCGGAATTTAGGGCTTTGGAGAAAGTTGGAATTTTTGTAATCGGAGACCACGGCTGGATGCTACTCATAAAAATAGAAATTTAGAGACCAAGATCAGAATTTTTGGTTGGGTAGAAGGCCGGGCTTGATTAGACCCTAGTTCGGGACTTTGATCAGAAAAGTGGAAAATTAGGGCTTCTATAAAAATGGGAATTTTTGAAATCTGTGACCACGGCTGGAAGCTCCTTAGAAAAATAGAAGCTTAGAGCTTTGGATCAAACATTTTGATTGGGCAGAAGAGTGGGCTTCATCAAACCCCAGTTCAGGGTCACGTCCAGTGAATCCGGAAGTTTCAAAGGAAAAATTGAGAAGTGAAACTTTGCAGTTTTCAAATTCTGAATATACCAGCTTGATCAGCTCATCAAGGCGCATATTTCTATCCTTTCAAAAGTTTGAAATTCAAAGTTTGAATTTTTGGGGTTTCTCTGAGAAACCAATATATAGCTCCAGGTCCAGTTCTTGCAAATCAAGTGGATTGGGTTAATCCTAGAAGAAGATGGATTGATCATCTGCATGAGTGAAGAAGTTCCTGTTTCAGAGGGAGATGAGGCTAAGGCCTTACATAAGAAGATTACAAGCGATCTCGATAGGTATGACTCATCGAGGTATGTTTTGAGATTTGTTCTTGATTAATTTTATGGTATGTTTGTCTTCATGTTATTACGGTTAGTATAATCTTGATTTTAGATTTGTCGTATCACCTTAACAAAATTATGAATGCATGATAGAAGATATTCATTGGTTAGGGTGTTGACACTTATGATTGTACTAATGCATTATGGTGTTGTATGAGGTTTATGTTGTCTACTAACATGAAAGGTACACCAAGAAAGAAAAATCATGTTCTGGTCCAAGAACATATGATCATGGTGACATGAAGACAAGGATTCATCCATTGTCATGGATCACATAGAAGATCTACTTTCGAGGTATGTATAACTTGTTTCTACAATGGTTAACTTATGAGACATGCAGGTTACTAGCACAAGTCATTGAAGAAGAACAAGAAGACATCATGTGAGTATGTTAGACATAAATAGCTAGCATGCTAATCCAGGTATGTTTTTCCTATATCAAGATAGAATCCTACCTTGTGTTAGGATCTTATACTGTTGTTGATAATGATTATTCATGAAGTCATAGGTTTGAATAATCATGATTGTATGCATATTATGTTTCTTACCATAATTGATGATATGACTGACCAGAAGAATCATGATGGTATAGGTTTGAATAATCACAGGTTTTATGCATTTTATATCTCTTATCTTGATTGATGATTCAACTAACCTGAAGAGTCATAGGTTTGAGTAATTACAGGTTTAGACATGTTATGTTTCTTATGATTTGACTAACCATAAGAATCCTACATAAACCTTGAATGTTAATGCTTATTATTTCTGTTTGAAATGATCATGACTATACATGCTTGAGATTATTGTGTTTTTAATAGTATACTAACGAATGTATGATTTTATATGAGATCACAAGGATAACACATTCATGATACTAATAAGCATGCATAGGGACCAAGGATGAATATGAGGTTCAAGAACAAGTAATCCAGGAAGCAAAGATCAAGAGGGAGTACACTCCAGTGGTTTATGCAAGGATGCAGATATTCAGAGGGAGTTGACCATCTCTCTACATCCCACAACAGAAAGGTGTAGAAGAAGCTACTTCAGCAGCTCCTACCAGGAAGCAAAGACTTAGAGGGAGTCCACCCAATGAACAAACAAAGATAAGTATTTGAATTGTCATTTCTTAAAGAATACTGTTCAATAATGTATATACTGATGTTCCTAGAATTAGGTTGTGTATTATGCATATTAGAATAATTGCATTGATGAACAGTATACTCCTAATATGCATGGGTAAGTGGCCTATGGAACTGTACAACATTCCATTGCTACTTATATAGAATGAAACCTCTTTGCTGACATGTTGGGAGTTGTGCACACTCTTAACAATGTTCTGGTAGAGATTGGAAGGCATCTAGAAAGTTATGGAATATGGATAAATGTTGTATTGAAGCATTGGCTAAGATAATTGCATGACTGTATGGCATATTTCTTTATATGTAAGAATTTGTTCTGAAAACTATGAGATGTTTTCTAATCATGTAATTTAACTTGTTGTGTAGGAAAGATCGTATGCCATCTCCTACAAAAGAAGAACTACAACATTTTGTTCCAGCAACAAAGATATCTATTGAAGATATTGAAGATATTGAAGTTCCCAGGATCTGGGATGAAGAAATGAAATGCCATGATCCGTCGATCATGAAGAATGATGTTTGGGATGTAATCCCAAGACATGAAGGGAAGTTTGCTATGACTTCCAAATGTAACTATCAGATCAAGCATGTTGCAGATGGCAACATTGAGAAATATAAAAGTGATGAAATAGAAGATACACCAGATGGATTCAAGACAGCTTCCTTGAATGGTGTAGTTGAAGAAGAAGTGTATGTAGAGCAGCCACTTGGTTCTGAGACACATGATAGGAAATCATATATGTGCAGAACTTGGTATGGTGAAGATAGATTGATTGCCAACACGCAGCGGAAGCTTACTACCGAGTTCGAGATGAAGAACTTGGGGATGATGCACTATTTGTTTTTGGCATGGAGGTGTGGCAGAATGCATATGGAATCTTCCTTAGACAAGGGAAGTATGTAGTAGAGATCCTGAAGAGGTTCGGGATGATGGACTGCAAGGATATGGCCACACCTATGGCATCGAATCTGAAGCTTCTATGTGATGCTTCATCTGAGCCGGTTGATGTCTCTTTGTATCGTCAGATGATTGGGTCCTTGATGTACCTGACGAACACGAGACCAGACATTTGCTTTACTGTGAACACATTGAGCCAGTTCCTGATGGATCCGAGGAGTGTTCACCTGGTTGCTGTAAAGCATGTTCTGAGGTACCTGAAGGGTACAGTGGATTATGGGCTCAGGTATGAGGAGAATCAAAAGTTTAACCTGCAGGGTTGTGTTGATTCAGATTGGGCTGGCAGTGCTGCAGACAGGAAGAGCACATCTGGGTGTTGCTTCAGTATGGGATCAGGTGTGATCTCTTGGTTTAGCAGGAAGCAGTCCTGCGTAGCACTGAGTACAGCTGAGGCAGAGTATGTTGCAGCTTGTTCAGCTAGTTGTGAGACAGTATGGCTACGGAAGCTACTATCTGGGTTATTTGATCTCCCATTGGAGGCTACTGGTATCTTCTGTGATAACCAGAGTTGTGTGAAGCTGTCCGAGAACTGAGTGTTTCATGACAGGTCGAAACACATAGAGATCAAATATCACTATATCAGGGATATGGTGCAGAGAGGAGCTGTGAAGCTCCTATATGTTGCGACAGACGAGCAGATTACAGATGTGTTGACGAAGCCGCTAGCCAGAGTGAAGTTCGAGTACTTCAGAGAGAGGCTTGGCGTTCTTCAGATCGAGGACACCTCGAGGAAGAAGTGATGGACACATTTGCTGAAGCCATTCCAAGCATGTTGGAAGGAGGATCCTTCACATGGCTGTGGATGTAAGCGCTTTGTAATGGGCATCAGGATGATGTTCTGGTTTCTGCTTGGATATGATCAGTTGGATCATTTATGTATGTACGCATCATGTTGGATGCTGGATATGATCAGTTGGATCATTTATGTATGTACGCATCATGTTGGATACTGGATATGATCAGTTGGATCATTTATGTATGTATGCATCATGTTGGATGCTGGATATGATTGGTTGGATCATGTACCTTTGTATGATCAGGTAGATCATGTATGCTGACGGATACATTGTGTGGATCATGTATATATGTATGTATCAGGTGGATACTTGGATGATCGTGGATGACGAGCTTCTCCAGATGACATGCAGCAGGATGTTGCAGTGATGATGATCAGGTAGATCATATATGTTGATGGATACATTGTGTGGATCATGTATCTTTGTATGATCAGGTAGATCATGTATGCCGATGGATACATTGCGTGGATCATGTATCTATGTATACTTGGATGATCGTGGATGACGAGCTTCTCCAGATGACATGCAGCAGGATGTTGCAGTGATGATGATCAGGATGATCATGTGTACATCAGGATGATGTTTGATGAGTATCAGATGATACTTTATGGCCGTGGATCAGGTTGTGCAGGAAAGCATGTAATTTGTGCCCTGGGAGATTTGCAGATGGTCTTTCGAGGTTTTGCCTATGGCATGTAATTCGGTGCCCTGGGACATCTGGCAAATGCTCTTGCGAGGTTTTGCTTGGGAGGACATGTAATTTGTGCCCTGGGAGATCTACAGATAGTCTTTCGAGGTTTTGCCTATGGCATGTAATTCGGTGCCCTGGGATATCTGGCAGATGCTCTTGCGAGGTTTTGTCCTATGGCATGTAATTTGCTCCTGGGAGATCTAGACAGGATGAAAAAGGCCTCAGATGCTTCAGCCAGGTTTTGCCATGGCCACATGTAATTTGCTCCTGGGAGATCTAGACAGGATGAAAAAGGCCTCAGATGCTTCAGCCAGGTTTTGTGGTGGACCACATGTAATGTGCTCCTGGGAGATCCGACAGGTAGAGCTGTGTGCTCATAACAGCTTGGGATGCTTCAGCCAAGTTTTGTGGTGAGATCACCTGTAATGTGCTCCTGGGAGATCCGACATGTAGAGCCGCATGCTCGTAACAGCCTGGGATGCTTCAGCCAGGTTTTGTGATGGGTCACATGTAATGTGCTCCTGGGAGATCCTACAGGTAGAGCTATGTGCTCGTAATAGCCAGGGATGCTGCAGCCAGGTTTTGTGACGCACGAAATAAGTCCTGAGGATTCCACAGTATGGCCAGTGATGATGAAGACCTGCAGGTGGTGGGCCTACATCCAGTATGAAAAAGGACTGGCTCTGTAGAACTTCTTGTGACGAGTAGATTCAGAGATTGATTGAGATAGCAGCAGCAGTGGCGATGATGATGATGACTCGATGACGATTATCCAGTGACGATGATCCAGAGAAGATGACTTGTGCTAGAAGAACTGTGCTGAGAAATACCTTCCTAGTTAAGAGGGAGTGTTGATGTATATGTAACTTCGGAATGTATTTCACATATATGTATATTGTATTCCTATAGAGATGGTATTATTCCTCTATAAGGAAGTGTCGTCATTTATATTGTAAGTGTCGTAACTTATACTTGATGGGTTATTAGACCACCTTATTTGGGGTCGGCCTTGTATAAGTCATGTGGGTCAAAGGGTTATTAGACCACCCTATTGGGGGTCGACCATGTGGGTCAAAGGGTTATTAGACCACCCTATTGGGGGTCGGCCATGTGGGTCAAAGGGTTATTAGACCACCCTATTGGGGGTCGGCCCACTCAGCATTATTTTATGTGGTTAAGTTCGAGCCTACATGAGTTAGGTAAAAAGGCAAGTTATGTCAAGTATAAATAGAGTGCGGGAGGCACTCTATTTGCTCACTCACTTCTCACACATGCACTCAAGGAGGAGTGGCGCACTTATGGAGGAGGAGGATCTGCTGCTAGGTTATGGCTATCTCTCTTGGTTGGTTGTATCATTGCTCTATCTATCTCTGAGGAAGTTATTGGGGTTTTTCACCTTTATGGTTTTCCCCAAGTAAATCTTTGTGTCTCTTGTGTGCTTGCATTATTGTCTCCATGATTGATATGCTGTAGATATGCTGTACATGTTGTTCTCTCAGTTAAGATCCTAGATCATATTGAAGTAAATTCAAAAAATTTAACAACCTCTTTGCTGACATGTTGGGAGTTGTGCACACTCTTAACAATGTTCTGGTAGAGATTGGAAGGCATCTAGAAAGTTACGGAATATGGATAAATGTTGTATTGAAGCATTGGCTAAGATAATTGCATGACTGTATGGCATATTTCTTTATGTGTAAGAATTTGTTCTGAAAACTATGAGATGTTTTCTAATCATGCAATTTAACTTGTTGTGTAGGAAAGATCGTATGCCATCTCCTACAAAAGAAGAACTACAACATTTTGTTCCAGCAACAAAGATATCTATTGAAGATATTGAAGATATTGAAGTTCCCAGGATCTGGGATGAATAAATGAAATGCCATGATCCGTCGATCATGAAGAATGATGTTTGGGATGTAATCCCAAGACATGAAGGGAAATTTGCTATGACTTCCAGTTGGAACTATCAGATCAAGCATGTTGCAGATGGCAGCATTGAGAAATATAAAAGTGATGAAATAGAAGATACACCCGATGGATTCAAGACAGCTTCCTTGAATGGTGTAGTTGAAGAAGAAGTGTATGTAGAGAAGCCACTTGGTTTTGAGACACATGATAGGAAATCATATATGTGCAGAACTTGGTATGGTGAAGATAGATTGATTTCCGACACGCAGCGGAAGCTTACTACTGAGTTCGAGATGAAGAACTTGGGGATGATGCACTATTTGTTTTTGGCATGGAGGTGTGGCAGAGTGCAGATAGAATCTTCCTTAGACAAGGGAATTATGCAGTAGAGATCCCAAAGAGGTTCAGGATGATGGATTGCAAGGCCATGGCCACACCTATGGCATCAAATCTGAAGCTTTTATGTGATGCTTCATCTGAGCCGATTGATGTCTCTATGTATCGCCAGATGATTGGTTCCTTGATGTACCTGACGAACACGAGACCAGACATTTGCTTTACTGTGAACACATTGAGCCAGTTCTTGACGGATCCAAGGAGTGTTCACCTGGTTGCTATAAAGCATATTCTGAGGTACCTGAAGGGTACAGTGGATTATGGGCTCAGGTATGAGGCGAATCAAAAGTTTAACCTGCAGGGTTATGTTGATTTAGATTGGACTGGCAGTGCTGCAGATAGGAAGAGCACATCTGGGTGTTACTTCAGTATGGGATCAGGTGTGATCTCTTGGTTTAGCAGGAAGCAGTCCTGCGTAGCACTGAGTACAGCTGAGACAGAGTATGTTTCAGCCTGCTCAACTAGTTGTGAGGCAGTATGGCTATGGAAGCTACTGTCTGAGTTATTTGAGGCTACTGGTATCTTCTGTGATAACCAGAGTTGTGTGAAGTTGTCCGAGAACCCAGTGTTTCATGACAGGTCGAAACACATAGAGATCAAATATCACTATATCAGGGATATAGTGCAGAGAGGAGTTGTGAAGCTCCTGTATGTTGTGACGGACGAGCAGATTGCAGATGTGCTGACGAAGCCACTAGCCAGAGTGAAGTTCGAGTACTTTAGAGAGAGGCTTGGCGTTCTTCAGATCGAGGACACTTCGAGGAAGAAGTGATGGACACATTTGCTGAAGCCATTCCAAGCATGTTGGAAGGAGGATCCTTCACATGGCTGTGGATGTAAGCGCTGGATGATGAGCATCAGGATGATGTTCTGGTTTCTGCTTGATATGATCAGTTGGATCATTTTTATGTATGTATGTACGCATCATGTTGGATGTTGGATATGATCAGTTGGATCATTTTTATGTATGTATGTATGCATCATGTTAGATGCTGGATATGATCAGTTGGATCATTTATGTATGTATGCATCATGTTAGATGCTGGATATGATCAGTTGGATCATGTGTATGTATTTCATATATGCATCCTGTTGGATGCTTGGACCATGTATCTGTATATGTATCAGGTGGATACATTGTATGATCAGGTGGATCATGTATGGTGATATGTATCATGTATTTGTATTTGTATCAGGTGGATACATTGATGATCAGGAGGATCATGTATGATGATATGTATCAGGTAGATACTTGGTATGCATCAGGTAGATGCATTGATGATCAGGTGGATCAGGTATGATGACATGCAGCAGGATGTTGCAGTGATGATCAGGATGATCATAAATTACGAGCTTCAGGATGTTGCTCCAGATGACATGCAGCAGGATGTTGCATTGATGATCAGGATGATCATAGACGACGAGCTTCAGGATGTTGCTCCAGATGACATGCAGCAGGATGTTGCAGTGATGATCAGGATGATCATAGATGACGAGCTTCAGGATGTTGCTCCAGATGACATGCAGCAGGACGTTGCAGTGATGATGATCAGGATGATCATGGATACATCAGGATGATGTATAGTGAGTATCAGGGCGATACTCTGTGGCCGTGGATCAGGTTGTGCAGATGAGCATGTAATCTAGTGCCCTGGGAGATTTGCAGATGGTCTTTCGAGGTTTTGCCTATGGCATGTAATATCGGTGCCCTGGGACATCTGGTAAATGCTCTTTCGAGGTTTTGCTCTGGGAGGACATGTAATTCGGTGCCCTTGGAGATCTGCAGATAGTCTTTCGAGGTTTTGCCTATGGCATGTAATAGCGCCCTGGGATATCTGGCAGATGCTCTTGCGAGGTTTTGTCCTATGGCATGTAATAGCGCCCTGGGAGATCTGATAGGTTGGGCTGTGTGCCCGTAATCAGTCCTAGGATGCTCTTGCGAGGTTTTTCCATGACCACATATAATAGCGCCCTGGGAGATCCTACAGGTCAGAGTTGTGTACCCGTAACATCCTGGGATGCTCTTTCGAGGTTTTGTGGTGGGGTCACATGTAGTAGCGCCCTGGGAGATCCTATAGGTAGAGCTGTGTGCTCGTAACATCCTGGGATGCTCTTTCGAGGTTTTGTGACGCACGTAATAAGTCCTGAGAATTCCACAGTATGGCCAGTGATGATGAAGACCTGCAGGTGGTGGGCCTACATCCAGTATGAAAAAGGACTAGCTCTGTAGAACTTCCTATGACGAGTAGATTCAGAGATTGATTGAGATAGCAGCAACAGTGATGATGATGATGACTCAATGACGATTATCCAGTGACGATGATCCAGAGAAGATGTCTTGTGCTAGAAGAATTGTGCTGAGAAATACCTTCCTAGTTAAGAGGGAGTGTTGATGTATATGTAACTTCGGAATGTATTTCACATATATGTATATTGTATTCCTATAGAGATGTTATTATTCCTCTATACGGAAGTGTCGTTATTTATATTGTAAGTGTCGTAACTTATACTTGATGGGTTATTAGACCACCTTGTTTGGGGTTGGCCTTGTATAAGTCATGTGGGTCAAAGGGTTATTAGACCACCCTATTGGGGGTCGGCCCAGTCAGCATTATGTTATGTGGTTAAGTTCGAGCCTACATGAGTTAGGTAAAAAGGCAAGTCAAGTCAAGTATAAATAGAGTGCGGGAGGCACTCTATTTACTCAAATAGAGTGCGGGAGGCACTCTATTTACTCACTCACTTCTCACACATGCACTCAAGGAGGAGTGGCACACTTATGGAGGAGGAGGATCTGCTTCTAGGTTATGGCTATATCTCTTGGTTGGTTGTATCATTGCTCTATCTATCTCTGAGGAAGTTATTGGGGTTTTTCACCTTTATGGTTTTCCCCAAGTAAATCTTTGTGTCTCTTGTGTGCTTGCATTATTGTCTCCATGAATGATATGCTGTAGATATGCTGTACATGTTGTTCTCTCAGTTAAGATCCTAGATCAGCTTGAAGTAAATTCTGAAAATTTAACATATGTCAGAGGTCAGGTCTGCAATTTGTCATAGTTGTCATAGATGCTCCATCATTGGTGTCATAGGGGCTAGGGAATCTAGCCCAAGTGTCCACAAACTTCTACTTTGACTCCTTATCTTCCATGGAGGTTACAAATCCTTCCCAATTCGACCTAAGATGCTCAATTACATGTGTTATGACTCACCAACTCACCCAAGAGTGTTCACATTCCCATTAATTTGAATTTGCAAAAGAGAGATACCATGTATTATGAAAAATCAAGCTAGTGTGGGTCCCACCACCTCCATATGTCTCCAAAACCACTTGCCACTTAGAATTTATCTTGAATTTATTTATTCACCATATTTATTAAATGCTTGAACCCCTCTAATGTCTAAATATCATTTATTAGCTTCCTTATTACCATCCCACATGTGCCCATCCAACCTAGGAAACTAGTAGGATTGATGGGATTGTCTTACTATGCACTTATTTGAATGGGGACATTACAGTCCTCCCCACCCAAGATTGTTTGTCCTCAAGCAATTTCAGATTTGGATGCTGAAAAATATCCTCCTCTTCCCATGTGGCGTCTTCATTTGGTAAGTCCTTCCATTGCACTAAATATTATTTGATGATTCTACTCCTCAACCTTCTTTCCTGTGTCTTCAAAATCTTTTCCGGAACAAGTGTGAGCTGACCTTCATCATCCAAAGGAGGAAGTATTTCTGAAGTGATGATTTGCTGACCAAGAGCTTTCTTGAGACAAGAAACATGAAATACATTGTGGATTTTACTCCCTTCCAGAAGTTCTAGTTCATATGCTACTTCTCCAACCTTCTGCACTGCCTTGTATGGCCCATAGTACCTTGGTTTTAATTTTTCTGCTCCATTCTTTTTTAGAGATGTTTGTTTATAAGGATGCAACCTTAAATATACTAAATCATTGACTTGAAAGGTTCTTTATTCTCTATGCCTATCAGCATATTGTTTTTATTGATTTTGAGCAACCTACAAATTGTCTTTCAAGAGCTTTAAAATTTCTTGGCTCTCTTCCACCCAATCTTTAGCCTTTGGGGCTCTACTATCACCAAATATAATGTCAGCAAATGTAAGTGCATCATAACCATATAATTATTTGAAAGGAGACATTCCTATTGACATATGATAAGTCGTGTTGTAGCAAAACTCACCCAAGTGTAGCCATTTTGCCCATGCTTTTTGCTGCCCTCCCACATAGTTTCTTAGGTATCCTTCCAACCATTGGTTTACCCTCTCTGTTTGTCCATTAGTTTGTGGATGATAGATGGTACTTGGAGTCAATTGAGTGCCTACCAATCTAAAAATTTCTTGCCAAAAAGCACCCATGAATCTACTATCTCTATCACTGACAATGCTCTTGGGGAGCCCATGCAATCTGAAGATTTCTTTGAAAAAAATATCAGCCACTTGTGCAACACTAAAAGATGATGTAACAGCAAAGAAATGAGCAAATTTTTTCAACCTATCAACTACCACATAGATGCAATACTTACCCAAGGATTTAGGCAAACCGGTGATGAAATCCATGGAAATACTATCCCATTTTTGCTCCGGAATGGGCAATGGTTGTAATAGGCCGGCTCAACATGTAAGTTCTGATTTGTTTTGTTTACATGCTTTACATTCATTCACATACTTCTGAACATCTTTCTTCAGTCCCTTCCAAAAAAATATTTGCCTCAACTGTCTATAAGTTTTGAAGATCCCCGGATGGCCCGCTAGTGGGGAATCATGTGCTTCTTGCAAAATTCGGTACTTGAGCTTGGAGTTATGAACTAAATAAATTCTTCCCTTATAATATATCAGCCCATTCAAAATCCTATAATTATCATCCCCTTTGATTCTATCCAACACATCACAAGCAAATTTGTCTTTGGCATATTCAATTAGTAGCATGTTTTTCCAATCCTTGGCAATATCCATGAGAGAAAAAGAAGGCCTTCTTGACAAAGCATCTGCTACTATATTATTCTTTCCTTTAACATATTCAATATCAAAATCATAAGTTTGAATCTTGCTTACCCACTTTTGTTGCCTTTCATTTAGATCTTTTTGGGTGAGAAAGTGTCTTAGACTATTGTGGTCAGTTTTCACCACAAACTTGCTGCCCACCAAGTATTGTCTGAATTTGGCCAATGCATGCATAATGGCCAGCATTTCTTTATCATATATGGAGTAAATTTTTTCATGAGGCTAAAACTTTCTGCTCTCAAAGGCTATGGGGCGTTGGCCTTGCTTTAGGACAGCCCCTATTCCTCCACCTAAAGCATCACATTCCACAACAAAAGGTTTAGTAAAATCAGGATGTGCAAGTATGGGACAACTACTCATTACCTCTTTCATTTTTTGGAAGGCCTTTTCAGCTTCTTCATCCCACTTGAAATCATCCTTCTTAATCAAATAAGTGAGTGGAGAAGTCAACTTGGAAAACCCTTTCACAAATTTTTTGTAGTAGGTGCATATGCCAATAAAGCCTCTCAATTCGGTAATATTTTTTGGTGATGTCCATTCCAAGATAGCCCTGATTTTTTCCATGTGTATCTTCACTCCTTCTTGCCCAATAATGTGCCCAAGATACAGTAGTTCTTTCATCCCAAACTCACATTTTGATAATTTAGCAAATAAGGACTCTTCTTGCAAGATTTTCAATACAATCTCTAACTGTTGCAAATGCTCTTCCCATGTTTTACTGTAAATGAGAATATCATCAAATAAAACCAAAAAAAACCTTCTTAGTTGCTTGCAAAATATCCTATTCATACATGCTTGAAAGGTGGTTGGAGCATTAGTTAACCCAAAAGACATGACAAGAAATTCAAAGTGGCCAAAATGACATCGAAAAACGGTCTTTTGCACATCTTCATCTTTCATTCGAATGTGGTGATACCCTGACCTAAGGTCAATTTTTGAGAAGTATTTGGCCCCATGTAGCTCATCCATGAGCTCATCAATCCTATGAATAGGATACCTATTCTTGATAGTATTTTTGTTCAAGGCTCTAAAATCTATGCACATTCTCAATGTTCCATCTTTTTTCTTCACTAGCACTACTGAAGAAGCATAAGGGCTAGAGCTTGGTCTAATGAGTCCCAACTCTAGGAGTTCTTGGATAGCTTTTTCAATCTCATCTCTGAAGTTTTTAGGATGTCTATAAGGTGGTATTTGAATGGGTGAAGTTCCCTCCTCCAAAATAATACTGTGCTCAACCCCCCTATCCGGTGGCCTACCATGTGGAAGGTCTCTAAAAACCTTTTCATATTTTTGCAAAAGTCTCTCTATCTCCTTTGGGTGTTTGACAATAGTTATAGTTGGCTTGGGAGATGTAATATGACATTCAGAATCCCATTCTATATCCCCATGCCTCAATATAGATCTCATACTATTTCAAGTTACTACTTGATTTGGATAAGTGTGTTGCCCTCTCACAATTCTTTGTACTCCTTTTGAATCTTGGAATTTCATTTCGGGAATTTGATAATTTACTGTATGCTCCCCTATTGAATACATCCATTGCACTCCCAAAACCACATTAATATCAGCAACATCAACCACATAAAAACTATCAACAAAAGTATAGTTACCTACGGTGACTTGCAGCTTTGGAACCCATGTTTTGCATTGCATTGTGTTGTGACCTGGAATGACAACTGTGAATCCATCAAATGGTTCAATAGGTATCTTTATTTTCTCTACCATCTCTACATCAATGAAGTTATGAGTGGCTCCTCCATCTACCAAAACTGAAGTTCTTTGTCCTTGTAACACACCTTTGCATCGGATAGTATGATAGTGAGGTACTGCTCAAAGCACTACCATTCTTGCTTTGTCCGGTGAAGGATGATTTTCTTCCTGTCTTTCCTCTTCTACTACTATCTCATATGCCTCTTCTTGATCTGAAATATGTCCATCTTCATCCATGCCCCCATCATACCCCTCATTGTCAGAAAATACTTCTATGTATTGATCCTTTCCTTTGGTACATTTGTGCCCCGGTGTCCATGGTTGGAAGCATGTGAAGCACAAATTTTTTTTTTTTTTTTTCTGAGTTCATCCCTATTTAGTCCCTCTTTTTTATTCCTCTCAAATGACTCTCTTTTCCAAGTTTTCTTATCATATCCATCCCTTTTCCAAGGTTTCTTTTAAAATTTGTAGCTAGGATTAGGAGGAAATCTCGTTCTAGGAAGCACATTTTGGAGATCCCTAGTCAAGCTCATTGCATCTTTTAATGTAGTTGGCTTGTGGGATTTGACCAAACCTCTTAAGGGTTCAGCCAAACCTTCAGTGAACAGAAATACTAGTCTTCCCATAGATACATTAGCCACCTTGACTGATAATTTTTTAAAGTCCAACATATATTCGGTAGGGGACCCAGTTTGCTTCAATTGAGCTAGTTCTTTGAAAGGCAATTCTGGATCTTTTTGTTCAAATCTTTCTAGTACCCTGTAAACAAATTATCCATATGTTTTAATGTGATTATGACCCAAGTTTTTCATCCCATGAAACCACCATTCATTGGCATCTCCTTCCAAATGCAAAATGGCCATTTTTAATGCATCCTCTTCCAACATAGGATTCAGCTGAAAATATACATCCAATTTTTGCACCCAAGTGTTAACAGAATTTTGAGAAGAACCATCAAAAGTAGGAAGTGACATTTTTTCAATAGCACTATTCAATTCTTTGTTTTGGAATGGACTACTATCGTCTCCCTTCATTTTAATCTTTTGCATAGCATCAATGTAGTCACTGAGTGGTACACCTCTTTTACACTCTTCATTCAAATCATTCCAATCATTTACTAGTTTCTTGTAATCCAATTCAAGATTGGGCTCTTCTTTGGGTGTGAGAAATTTAGGTGTAGTATGCCTTTGTGTGCTTTGAAATTCATCAGGTCTATTATGAGGTCCTTTACTTGAGAAAATATGCTCATTCCCTTTCATCTTTTCCCCTGAGTGTGAACCACTATTATCTCCTATCATCCCTTTGCCTGAAAGTTGGCTACCCAAAAATTCGAAACATTTCATCATTTGTTTATTCATATCTAGCATAACCATGGTAATTCCTTCAAAACATGGTTTTAAGGCTTCAATAAATTCCTCCTTATGTCTTAATTTTTCCTCCTCCTCTCTACCCATTGTTTTAGAAAAAAACTCTTTTTCTGCTACTATCTCTTCTTCAACCAAAACTTCTTCAACTACTGATTCAAAGGGTGGTGTTTTATTTGTTTGGCTTCTTGTTAATACCATAAGGTGCCAAGACCATGCTCTGATACAACTTGTAATGACCATTTTTTAAAATTCTATTAAAATGCCAATTTTTCCACCTTTTCCCCAATTTCGACCTTTGACTAGTTTAACTGTTTTGACCTCCAAATCAACCCAAATGCTCCCAAATATTCTGTAGGAGTGTATGAATGGTATTTAGACTTGAATATCAATTTTAGGGATTTTTTATGGCCCTCGAAATACTGCTTCAAACTTGATTTGTATTCTGATCAATATAGGTAATTTTGACTAGTAATTTGTGCATCAAATCCCCCGTGGGTAAAACTGAAAATGGCCTTCCAAATGCCTCCAAAATCCCACGAATTTATGAACAGAGGTATATAATGTGTTAAGTAAATTATTAAGGTCTCATATGCACCATTAATTTATTTTTACTACTTTTCTAACTCTCTCACATTCAACAACAAAAACCCCCAATTCGACTCTTGGGGAAATGGCACTATTTCACCTCCCAATACAACTAAATTGAGTAAAAATGCTTCAAATGCTCAAGTACAGTACATGAAACTTGTAGAATAAATCCATGGCAGTATATTGATCAAAAATATATCATAGAATCATCCATCCATTCGAAATAATCAACAGTATAGTGTCATACATCAATGCATTGGGGAAATGGACATTGTTTGCTCATTAATCAATGGTTTTGCATACAACCAGTGGGTATTTAGATATGATACTTTTTGAATATTAATAAAAGAGGATATGAAGCTATTACAATCAGAAATATATAATGAGAATCTCTCTCAAGAAGCACAAGTGCTCACCAAAAACGCCCTCCCTCAAGGAGCATGAATATGCCTTCAAAACTGGAAACGGTGGAGAGAAAGTGCTGCACTAAACCAAACCATGAAACTTCCTGTAGCTGCTAAATACAAATACAAAATCCATTAAAGCACCATGAAAGACCTGAGTGGCCTCTCCAAACACCAACTTGGATGGGAATCTTTCACCCTCGAAATTGGCTAAGGCAAGAAACTAGTCATCCACTAGCTCTCTCTTCACAAATGCAATTTTTCTCAAATCATCAAAAGCCATTCTCATTCTTCATTTCTACATTTTATAACCAACATTAGCCTTCTAAGGGTCGAAATCCTCTCAATAGATTCAATAGCTTTCCATTTAGGAAATATTCCACATTTGCCACTTGTCTCCTAGTTCCAGCCTTCCATCTTCTCCCAAATTCGATTTTGAGTCTCTTTGGCTTCTCCAACTCCCAAATTCGCCTTCCTTGAGCCTATTTTTGGTTCTGACATGTCATAGTGGTCAGATGTCAGAGTTCAAGTCTGAAATTTGTCATAGTTGTCATAGATGCTCCATCATTGGTGTCATAGGGGCTAGGGAATCTAGCCCAAGTGTCCACAAACTTCTACTTTGACTCCTTATCTTCCATGGAGGTTACAAATCCTTCCCAGTTCGACCTAAGATGCTCAATGATATGTGTTATGACTTACCAAATCACCCAAGAGTGTTTACATTCCCATTAATTCGAATTTGCAAAAGAGAGATACCATGTATTATGAAAAATCAAGCTAGTGTGGGTCCCACCACCTCCATATGTCTCCAAAACAACTTGCCACTTAAAATTTATATTGAATTTATTTATTCACCATATTTATTAAATGCTTGAACCCCTCTAATATCTAAATATCATTTATTAGCTTCCTTATTACCATCCCACATGTGCCCATCCAACCTAGGAAACTAGTAGGATTGATGGGATTGTCTTACTATGCACTTATTTGAATGGGGACATTATAGATATTTACTGAGAAAATAACATATACAGTATATCAATGCATGACAATCACAATAAGCATCACAAGCATCACAAGAATCAAAAGCATGAGAGACAAGAGACACAGAGTTTCCGTGGGGAAAACCCTAAGGTGAAAAACCCCACAACTTTCTCAGAGATAGAGAGAGCAATGGCTCAACCAAAGTACAACCAAATAACACTGAGATAGTCTCCTAGTAGCAGATGATCCTCCTCCTCACTAGTGCGCCACTTTCTGAGTGAGAGTGAGATACTTTTCTGAGTGATCTAAATAGAGATCACCTAATCTCTATTTATACTGATCTGTTTGCCCAGTGACCTTATGGGGCCGACTTGTCTAGCTAGGTACATCCACATTATAATATATATATAATTTAGGTCCAACCCCACATGGTGGTCTAATAACCCATCAGGAAGTACACACACTTGCGACACTTGTCAATCCACATGATGACACTTCCTTATAGAGGAATAACACATCTCTTATAAGGGTATAATAAATATATATAAAATACACAGATGAAATACATTCTGAAGTTACATATACATCAACACTCCCTCTTAACTAGGAAGGTGTTTCTCGACACAGATCTGCTAGACAAGTCTTCTTCTCTGGATCATCATCATCAATGCATCATCATCATCATCATCACTACTACTGCTATCACAACCAATCTCTGAATCTACTCGTCATAGGAAGTTCTACAGAGCCAGTCCTTTCTCATATTGGATGTAGGCCCACCACCTATAGGTCTTCATCATCACTGGCCATACTGTGGAATCCTCAGGACTTATTACGTGCATCACAAAATCTCGAAAGAGCATCTGCCAGATATCCCAAGGCATGAATTACATGCCATAGGAAAAACCTCGAAAGACTATCTGCAGATCTCCTAGGGTCATGCTATATGTGACCTCACCACAAAACCTCGCAAGAGCATCCCAGGCAGTTACGAGCACACAAATATACCTATAGGATCTCCCAGGGCACGAATTACATGTGGTTACCACAAAACCTCGCAAGAGCATCCCGGGATGTTACGAGCACACAACTCTACCTATAGGATCTCCCAGGGCACGAATTACATGTGGTCATGGAAAAACCTCGCAAGAGCATCCTAGGACTGATTACGGGCACACAGCCCAACCTATCGGATCTCCCAGGGACAGATTATATGCCATAGGACAAAACCTCAAAAGAGCATCTGCCAGATATCCCAGGGCAACGAATTACATGCCATAGGCAAAACCTCGAAAGACTATTTGCAGATCTCCCAGGGCCAAATTATATGTTCTCCCAGAGCAAAACCTTGAAAGAGCATTTTCCAGATATCCCAGGGCAACGAATTACATGCCATAGGAAAAACCTCGAAATACTATCTGCAAATCTCCAAGGGCCAAATTATATGCTCATCTACACAACCTGATCCACGACCATAGAGTATCAACCTGATACTCACCATACATCATCCTGATGTACACATGATCATCCTGATCATCATCACTGCAACATCCTGCTGCATGTCATCTGGAGCAACATCCTGAAGCTCATCATCCATGATCATCCTGATCATATAAAGCATCTACCTGATGCATACCAAGTATCTACCTGATACATATCATCATACATGTTCCACCTGATCATACAATGTATCCACCTGATACAAATACAAATACATGATACATATCACCATACATGATCCACCTAATCATACAATGTATCCACTTGATACATATACAGATACATGGTCCAAGCATCCAACATGATGCATATACAAAAATACATACACATGATCCAATCGATCATATCTAGCATCCAGCATGATGCGTACATACATATAAATGATCCAATTGATCATATCCAGCATCCAACATGATGCATACATACATATAAATGATCCAACTGATCATATCCAAGCAGAAACCATAACATCATCCTGATGCTCATGATCCAACGCTTACATACATAGCCATGTGAAGGATCCTCCTTCCAACATGCTTGGAATGGCTTCAGCAAGTGTGTCCATCACTTTTTCCTCGAAGTGTCCTCGATCTGAAGAACGCCAAGCCTCTCTCTGAAGTACTCAAACTTCACCCTGGCTAGAGGCTTCGTCAGCACATCTGCAATCTGCTTGTCCATCGCAACATACAGGAGCTTCACAACTTCTCTCTGCACCATATCCCTGATATAGTTATATTTGATCTCTATGTGTTTCAACCTGTCATGAAACACTGGGTTCTCGGACATCTTCACACAACTTTGGTTATCACAAAAGATACCAGTAGCATCCAACGGGAGATCAAATAACTCAGACAGTAGCTTCCGTAGCCATACTGCCTCACAACTAGCTGAACAGGATGCAACATACTCTGCCTAAGCTATACTCAGTGCTACACAGGACTGCTTCCTGCTAATCCAAGAGATCACACCTGATCCCATACTGAAGCAACACCCAGATGTGCTCTTCCTATCTGCAGCACTGCCATCCCAATCCGAATCAACATAACCCTGCAGGTTAAACTTTTGATTCGCCTCATACTTGAGCCCATAATCCATTGACCCTTCAGGTACCTCAGAACATGCTTTACAACAACCAGGTGAACACTCCTCGGATCTGTCAGGAATTGACTCAATGTGTTCACAGCAAAGCAAATGTCTGGTCTCGTGTTCGTTAGGTACATCAAGGACCCAATCATCTGACGATACATAGAGACATCAACCGGATCAGATGAAGCATCACATAGAAGCTTCAGATTCGATGCCATAGGTGTGGCCATGGCCTTGCAATCCATCATCCCAAATCTCTTCAGTATATCTACTGTGTACTTCCCTTGACCAAGGAAGATCCCACCTGCACTCTGCCACACTCCATACCTAAGAAATAATGCATCATTCCCAAATCTTTCATATCGAATTCAACAGCAAGCTTCCTCTTCGTATCTGCAATCAATCTGTCATCTCCTGTTACAAATAGGTCATTTACATACAGGAGTAGAATCACAGGATTTCCTTCCTCAACCTTGTAGTAGAGGTTGGAATCCGCTTTACTCTTGGTAAAGCCCAAACTAGATAGGAAACTGTCCATCCTACCATACCAGGTTCTGGGAGCTTGTTTCAAGCCATACAAGGCTTTCTTCAATCTGCACACATATGACTCCTTGTCATGTATTTCAAAACCGAGTGGTTTCTCCACATATACTTCCTCTTCAACTACACCATTCAAGAAAGCAGTCTTGACATCCATCGGGTGTATTTTCCATTTCATAGCTGCAGCCAAGGAAAATACCGTTCTGATGGAAGTATACCTGGCTACAGGTGCAAAGGTTTCTTCATAATCTATTCCCTCTTTCTGAGAGAAGCCACAAGCTACGAATCTTTCCTTGTATTTCTCTACACTGTCATCTGCAGCATGCTTGATTTTGTAGATCCATTTGGAATTCACAACAGACTTCTCTTTAGGTCTTGGGACAACATCCCAAACACCATTCTTCATTATTGATTGGTATTCCTCAACCATGGCATCCTTCCATTCTTTCTTTTCTACCGCTTCTTCATAACTGGAAGGCTCTTTGTTCATAATGTCACAGAGTAAAGCAACATAGTTGGTATGTGATCTGGTTCTCTTCTTTGCTCTATGTTCTTCTTCTGGAATGCCAAATCTTTCTGCATCTTGAATGAGCTCTCTAGCCCATGCAGGTTTCCTCTTGTGAGGGTTATCCTCACGGGGTGGATCTCCAGGTTCTTGTGGATCTTCAAACTCACGAACAACTTCTGGAACTGCTTCAGTCATGGTAGTGTCTTGAGATCTTGTTTCCTTAGGTTCTTCATAAACTTCGATAGGTGCCTTCCTTGATTTGATGAATGTTGAGTTTTCATCAAATGTTACATCCCTGCTGACATCAATCTTCTTGAACCTTGGAAAGTATATTCTGTAAGCCTTCGAGCTTTCACTGTAACCCACAAAGATGCCCTTCTTTCCTGAAGGATCTAGTTTAGTCCTCTTTTCCTTTGGGACATGAGTGTATACTGGACAACCAAATATTCTGAGATGGCTAACTTCAGGTTTCTTACCAAAAAAGACCTCTTCTCTTGTCTTGTTGTCCAATATCTTCTCGGGTGTTCTGTTCTGCACATATACCGCTATTCTAGCTACTTCTGCCCATAGATGCATAGGTAGATCCTGGTCATGCAACATTTTCCTTATTTCTTCCATGATAGTTATGTTCTTCCTTTCTGCAACTCCATTCTGTTGAGGGTTATAAGGAGCAGTAAACTCCCTCTTAATCCCTGAATCACTACAAAGCTTCTTGAATTCACTTGAGGTGAATTCTCCACCATTGTCGAATCTGAATGTTTTGATCTTCTTGTCAGTTTGATTCTCCATCAAGGCTATGAATTCCTTGAACTTATCAAACACCTCATCTTTTTTTTTCAAGAACTATACCCAAGTCTTCCTGGAGAAGTCATCAATAAATGAGACATAGTAAACATACCCACTAAGAGAACTGGATGACATAGGACCACATACATCTGAGTGGATGATTTCCAGGATATCCTTTGCCTTTCTTTCACTGCTTGGGAAATCCTTCTTAATGTTATTACCTTTTGCACATCCTTTTCAAACACCTTCATGTTTGGTCTTGATTTCAGGAAGACCCTCTATAGCCTTGCTTGCAATTGGAAGTGCCCTATAGTGCATATGAGCAAGTCTTCTATGCCAAAGTTCACTTGACTCCATGGATTCATGTATCATGGCATGTTCAGGTTGTCCCTTCAATTTATACAAACCTCCCTCTTGCTCTCCAATCACTACTGCATCGTCCATGGTCTTTCCCTTTGGCCACATTAGGACTTGGCTATCCACAAATGAAACCCTCATACCTTTTGCATCCAATGCAGAGATGGAGAGTAAGTTCTTCTTGAGCCCAAGTACATAAAGTACTTCTTTCATCTTCAAAGATTTTCCAGAATCTAGGTTGTAGGAGGCTTCACCACTTCCTTTGATTGGGTATTGATAATCATCCCCAAGTTTCACCTTATGGGGTGATTCATGTTCAGATAGGTTCACAAAAGATTCCTTAAACCAAGTCATGTGTTTGGAAGCCCCACTGTCAATTAACCAATCATTACAATCATGGGAGATAGTACCTGTGAGAGCAGAGATCAGAACATACTCTTCTTCACTTGATGAGTCATCATCACTATCACTTTCTTCCCTAGCCTTCTTCTTTGGGGGTTCATCATCTCCGGCAGCATGAGCATGAAAACTTCTTTTGCTGCCCTTCTTCTTGTTACTGGAGTTGTTGTTATTATCCCTTTTGTTCTTGGGACAATCTGAAGCAAAGTGACCCTTCTCATTGCATGTGAAGCATCTTAGATCCTTCTTACTCTTTTGATAGGATCTCTTGTGGCGAGAGTGCTCCTTCTTGGTTTTGCTTCTTTTGGTGTGAACTACAAGAGCTTGATCTTCACCTCCCATCTTTTCCTCATGAGCTATAAGTCTAGCTTCTTCTTGAGCGCATTCTTCCCGTAATCTATTGAAGGAGATCAACTTCTTCCTTGCACAAATTCCTTGAATGAAGGAATCCCATGACCTAGGTAGGCCATTTAGAGTGGTCATCACTACTTCACCATTCTCCACCATTTCATCCACTGCTTCTAGTTGTTCCTTGATCTGGGAGACCCTTGAAAAATAAGATTGAATGGTTTCTCCATTCTCAAACTTTACTCCTTTCAATTAGTTCCACAGGGTCATCTTCCGATTTATGTTCTTCCCTTCAAATAGCTTGGTCAAAGAGTCAAACATCTCCTTGGGTGTCTTAAGAGAAGACACATGGGGTATGAGATGGTCTTTGATAGAATTAGCAATGATTCTCTTTTCCTTGACCAAGTTCTTCTTGTGCAATACCTTGGCCTCTTCATCCCGTGGGATAGGGATGTCTTCTTTCACATAAGATCCAACTCATTCTCTTCCAGGATTAACCCAATCCTATACTTCCAAGCTCGGAAGTTATCAGCCCCTTCAAGCTTATCCTCAAGCTTGGTGTGGAGAGACATCTTAAAGAGTACTTCAAATGGAAATAGAAAAGATTTAGGTCTTACCACTTGAAATGCCGAAAACTGGATCTGGTCCCGGATTAGGGTTTGTCGAAAAAATCATAAAAATTCAAAATGTTAATTTCAAATTTCTGAAAGGATAGAAAGATGTGCCTTGATGAGCTGATCAGCCTGGTGTATTCAGAATTTGAGATTAGCAAAGTTTTGCCCTTCAGAATTGCCTTTTTGTCCTCTCGGGTTCACTAGGGAGAGCCCTGAATTAGGGTTTGAGTTTCCCAGAGATCTACCCAGCCAAAAATCTTGATCCAAAGCTCTAAACTTCAATTTTTGCAAGGAGCTTCCAGCTGTGCCTTCAGATTCCAGAAATTCCTATTTTTGTGGAAACCCTAAGTTTTAGGGCCAAATCTGAAAATGCTCAGAATTGAATTTTGATTAGACAGATAGATGCGCCTTGATGAGTAGAGTCAATATACTATATTGCTTTTCCAAAATATGGGGAGAGAAACCCAATAAATAAGGAACTCAAGCTTTCGTCACTGCAAAATGTCTTCTTCTCAAGTTAGCTCTAATACCTGTTCGGATATCCACATCATCTTTTTCAAGATCTTGCATGCAATTAGGGTTTGCATGCAGAATCTAGGGTTTGCATGCACCGGCATGCACTGGCATGCATCCCAGTCACTAGTTTGATGCCTCCAGCACCTTATCCACTTCATTCTAGCACCCGGGAGCCACCTACCACAGAGATTTAGCCCTCCTAAGCTGAAAGGTGCCCACTTCTCACCTACTGCCAGAGAAGGGCGCACTTGTTCACCTACCACTGCAGTTCCACTTCAGTTACATTCAGTTAGCTCCGATTCTCCCTGATTTGAGGCTAGTTTCACTCCCGACTGACTGTATCACTTCCATTGGACCTCCAGTTCGATTAGGTGACTTGTTCTAACTTCAGTTAGCCTCCCATGCGCCCCCACTGAGCCTCCAGATCCTAAATCAGTGCTACACACTTCAGTTACACTTATTACACTCAGTTAGACTCAGATTGACACCTGGATGACTGGTTGTTGTGCATTGATGAGCACCACCGATTGATTGATGAGGACTCCTAGTTAGAGTCAAGCTACTCTATTCAGTTATTCGAATGACCTCCTTAGGCAATTTGAATTGCTCAGTCATTGTGACAGTTTGTATTGTAATTCATTCACCCTTTCAGGGATAGAGAGCACCGCTGCATGTTTTGCACAGTTTTGCACCATATTTTCTATGTTCATCTGTTGTGATTGATTTACTTGTTCATTAGATCTGCTGTGACTAATTTTACATGGTATCAGAGCCATTGCATGGACAAGATCTCTTTTCTACAGGTGTTTATACAAGAAGATTTGACTGAATTGCTAAAAATTGCAAAAAGTTTGGCATGAGATATCTCAAGGGCATTCGCTCCTGTGCATGCAAAGCTTGAAAAATATTCCAATACCACTCCAGAAGCTTGAGTTACCACATAATTCCTGGATCTGATACATTGGACCTATTCAACATTGCTTGAAATCCAATCCCAGGTGTGATGCAACTCTCAAAGGGTGGATTGTTCGACCTTATTGTGGTTGTTTTTATGTGATTTGCAGGTTTATTGTCTCCTTCAATTGCACTCGCTACATTGTGCATGCAAGCTTCCCTACAGCAATTGCATTCGCTATCTTGTGCATGCAAGCCTATTCTACATTAGTTTGACTCGCTCCTAGCAATGGAATACTCTTCTTCAAAGCCTATCCTCACCCCATTCAATTATTTTGATTGGAAAGATGATATGGAGATCATATTACGTTCAAAAGGTTACTACCGAGTCACTCTTGGTCTTGAATTGGAGCCAAACAATGTGTTAGATCGAACCAAACACTACAACAAGCTTGATGAAGCTTATGGTCTTCTTTGTCTCTCCATCTCCAAGGATCTTCACTTCCATCTCAGCGGATTGAAGACTCCAAAAGCCATATGGGAGCAACTTGAAACACTATTCGGCAAGCAGGATGAGCTTAGGGATTTTCAATTAGAGAATGAATTGATTGGCCTTAATCCTGAGAATTTCGAGACCATCAATGAATTCTTCACAAAATTCAAGAACTTGAACTTGCAATTGAAGAACAGTGGTGTTATCAAAGAGGATAAACAGTTGATCCTCTCCATTCTAAGCAAGCTTGGGAAAGATTATTCGGTATTTGTCTCTACTTTCAATTTCGGTCGGCTAACTACCCCGAATTGGAAGATGCCTACCTTGAATGCCTTCATTGAGTCCGTTACAAAAGAGCATGACAAGTTGATTCAAATGGGGTCCATAAGCTCCAAAGATTCAGCCCTATTTGTTCAAGGACCCAAGATCTCGAATGGTAAAGGAAAGCAAAAGAAGGAGAAGCCCAAATTCGAGCCTCACAAGCAAAAAGACAAAGGCAAGCAAACGGATGCACCATCCAGTTCGAAATCCAAGCAAAAGGGCAAAGAAGGTAACCAAAAATCTAAATGTACTTATTGTAACCGTGGCTTTCATCCTGAAAGTTCATGTATGGAGAAGACTATAGATCAAATGGCCCTCCTTTTGGAAAAGAACAACATAACCCTTCCTGACGGTGCAAGGAAGAAGGATCGGAATGATGATCATGAAAGAGGACAAGCACTCATGGCAACGGTTTCGAAGCCCACTACTCTCTTGATAGATTCGGGTGCATCAAATCATATGGCTGCAAATATTGATTCTTTTTCCTCATTCGATCCAAACAGCTCCATCCCCATCCATTTGGGAGATGACTCAAAAATTTCTTCAAAGGGCAAAGGTACGATTCATGTAGAACATGGAAGCTTTCAGAATGTTCTCTATGTGCCTTCCTTAGCTTCGAATCTCCTTTCTGTGTATCAAATGACACATACTGGTGAACCAAAGCAAGTCACATTCATCCCTAATACAGTTGAAATTTCTGATATCAAAAGTGGAAGACTAGTTGCGGTTGGAAAGGCAAACCACACTTCAAAATGTTATGAGTTTTCGCACTTTATTCCGCTTGCAAAGCCCACTGCTCTTCGCACACATGGTAATGAGGTTAGTAGGCTTTGGCATGAAAGATTTGGACATCTAAATTATAAGTATTTGCTGCTTCTATCAAATAAATCCATGGTAGATGGGCTTCCACAACTCCGTTCCTCGAAGGGAATATGCACTGGTTGCATTATTGGGAAGCACCCCGAGCACAGATTCGACCGCGGCAAGGCTAGCAAAGCCTCTACTATTTTGGGATTGATCCATTCTGATATCAGTGGTCCGCTGCCCCATATGTCATTAAATGGTTCAAGGTATGTTTTGACATTTATTGACGATTTTTCCCGCTTTACATGGGTATTCTTTCTCAAAAACAAGTCAGAAGTGCTTGGAAAATTCAAGGATTTTAAGGCTTCTGTTGAGACCACCACTGAGAGCAAGATCAAAGCTCTTAGATCTGATAATGGTGGGGAATATATCAAGTCCGAGTTGCTGCAACTTTGTGCCCAAAGCGGAATTAAGATCCAACATACAGTTCCCTACACACCCCAGCAGAACGGTGTAGCGGAAAGGAAAAATCGGTCACTGAAAGAGATGGATACATGCATGATTGAATCGAAAGGTTTGGCTGCAAATCTTTGGGCTGAAGCAATCAATGTTGCTGCATATATACAGAACCGTGTTCCACATTCATCCGTGAAAGGTATGACTCCTTTTGAAGCATTCTTTGGTCACAAACCGGATGTATCAAATTTGAGAGTTTTTGGCTCTACTGCATGGGCTAGAATCCCTTCTGAGAAGAGACGAGCTTTGGATCCACAAAGTATCGAGTGCATATTGATAGGATATGGGGAAGAATCAAAATCATATAAAATCATGGATATCAGATCTAAAAAGATATTCATAGAGCGCAGTGTGCAGTTTGAAGAACCGCTTCAAGAATTGCAACTAGTCGAGGAAAAGACTGCCGATTCACCGCCTTCACCAGAAGAAGATCCGAGCAGCGATAATGAAGGTATGAGTTCTGATATTTCTGACATTGTAGCAGCATATGATGATCATGACATATCAGGTTCGGAATCCGATCATTATGATCCTCCTCAGTTACCAAAGTGGGCCCAAAACACTCTACATTCTGCTGGTTCGAATCTTGGAAATCCTGTTGATCCGAGACGAACAAGAGGAGACTTTCAAAGAGCAGGTATGGCTCTTTCTATTGCTGATCCATTTCTTCCTGAGATTTTTTATTTGATGGCTGGTTCAGATCCTACATCATACTATTCATCCCATCGAGATCCGAGATGGAAAAGTGCCATGGACGAAGAGTACAATTCTCTTCAAAAGAACAATACATGGGAGCTAGTTTCTCTTCCACCTAGAAGAAAATTAGTGAAGTGTAAATGGGTCTACCATACTAAAGTTGTTGCTTATGGCACTATCAGCAAATATAAAGCAAGGTTGGTGGCAAAAGGTTTTTCCCAAGTCCAAGGAGTGGACTACACAGAGACCTTTGCACCGGTTGCAAAGATGGATTCCATCCGCCTTGTTTTAGCTATTGCCGCATCCAAGCACTGGGAAGTGCACCACATGGATGTGAAGAGTGCATTTTTACATGGAGACCTTGCTGAAGAGGTCTATATGCAGCAGCCAGAGGGTTATACATCAGATCCATCATTGGTTTGTAGATTGAAGAAATCTTTGTACGGGTTAAAACAGGCCCCAAGAGCTTGGTACGCAAAGATGGACTCCTTCCTTCTTTCTCAGAATTTCCAAAGATGCAAATCTGATCCGAATGTGTATCTTCAGCGAGTTAAAGGTAATTTGTTGGTTATTTTACTTTATGTTGATGATCTGCTTATTACTGGTAGCACACTTACTTCAATAAACAAGCTAAAATCTGCCTTAAATCTAGCTTTTGACATGAGCGATTTGGGCTTGCTGAGTCACTTTTTGGGCTTGGAGATAGCTCAAAATTTTGATGGGATCACTATATCTCAGCAAAAATATGCTTTCGACCTGTTATTGAAGTTTAATATGGTTGAATGTAAGGCAGCCCCGTTCCCATTCCTCTCAGGAATCAGTCTTGAGGAGGGAGATTCCACACCGCTTGCAGATTGCAGTATGTATCGACAGTTGATTGGTTCACTACTTTATTTGACACACTCACGGCCTGATATCTCATATGCCGTGAGTGTCGTGTCAAGATATATGCAGCAGCCACATGAGCTTCATTGGAGAGCAGCCAAGCGGATCTTGCAGTATTTGCAAGGTACGAAACAGTTTGGCATACATTATGCTGCAGATTCTGAGCTAGATTTCATTGGTTTTACTGATTCAGATTGGGCAGGTGATAGCATTGATCGGAAGTCCACTTCCGGTTATGTTTTCATGATTGGTCATGGTGCTATTTGCTGGTCCAGCAAAAAGCAAGCAGCCATTGCACTTTCTTTAGCAGAGGCAGAGTATCGAGGGGCAGTCAATGCCTGCATTCAGGCAGTTTGGTTGCAGGGTATTCTTTCCGAGTTTGGTTTTGGTGGCACTACTTCGACTATCTTATTTTGTGACAATCAAAGTGCTATCAAGATCTCCACAGATCCAGTTCAGCGGCAGAGGACCAAACACATTGAGATTCATATGCATTACATTCGACAGTTGGTGCATGACCGCACCATCATTCTGCAATATTGCCCTACTGATGAGCAAATTGCAGACATCTTCACCAAGAGCTTCACTGAGAAGAAGTTCTCTTACCTCTGTTCACTGTTGGGGGTGAGTTCCATCATGGTGGAGACAGATTGATTCATTATTATGCTTTAGCTTGAGGGGGGGCTTTCTTCCCACTAGGTTTTCCCTCTTTCCTCACTTAGTTATTTTCAGCATTTTTTTTTGGATTATTGTATTGGGGTGACCTTTGGTCTTAGTTACCAGGGCCCCACATTATTTTTGTTGGCACATCATAGTCTAGCTTGAGGGGGGGTGTTCGGATATCCACATCATCTTTTTCAGGATCTTGCATGCAATTAGGGTTTGCATGCAGAATCTAGGGTTTGCATGCACTGGCATGCATCCCAGTCACCAGTTTGATGCCTCCAGCACCTTATCCACTTCATTCTAGCAGCCGGGAGCCACCTACCACAGAGTTTTAGCCCTCCTAAGCTGAAAGGCGCCCACTTCTCACCTACTGCCAGAGAAGGGTGCACTTGTTCACCTACCACTGCAGTTCCACTTCAGTTACATTCAGTTAGCTCCGATTCTCCCTGATTTGAGGCTAGTTTCACTCCCGACTGACTGTATCACTTCCATTGGACCTCCAGTTCGATTAGGTGACTTGTTATGACTTCAGTTAGCCTCCCATGCGCCCCCACTGAGCCTCCAGATCCTAAATCAGTGCTACACACTTCAGTTACACTTATTACACTCAGTTAGACTCAGATTGACACCTGGATGACTGGTTGTTGTGCATTGATGAGCACCACCGATTGATTGATGAGGACTCCTAGTTAGAGTCAAGCTACTCTATTCAGTTATTCGAATGACCTCCTTAGGAAATTCGAATTGCTCAGTCATTGTGACAGTTTGTATTGTAATTCATTCACCCTTTCAGGGATAGAGAGCACTGCTGCATGTTTTGCACAGTTTTGCACCATATTTTCTATGTTCATCTGTTGTGATTGATTTACTTGTTCATTAGATCTGCTGTGACTAATTTTACAATACCATGTTAATTTTGACCATTAATTCACAATAGTCTAGGATCTTTACTGATAGAATAACATATACAGTATATCAATGCATGACAATCACAATAAGCATGATAAGCATCACAAGAATCAAAAGCATGAGAGATAAGAGACACAGAGTTTCTGTGGGGAAAACCCTAAGGTGAAAAACCCCACAACTTTCTCATAGATAGAGAGAGAAATGGCTCAACCAAAGTACAACCAAATAACACTGAGATAGTCTCCTAGTAGCAGATGATCCTCCTCCTCACTAGTGCGCCACTTTCTGAGTGAGAGTGAGATACTTTTTCGAGTGATCTAAATAGAGATCACCTAATCTCTATTTATACTAATCTGTTTTCCCAGTGACCATATGGGGCTGACTTGTCTAGCTAGGTACATCCACATTATAATATATATATAATTCAGGGCCGACCGCACATGGTGGTCTAATAACCCATCAGCAAGTACACACACTTGCAACACTTGTCAATCCACATGACGACACTTCCTTATAGAGGAATAACACATCTCTGATAAGGGTATAATAAATATATATAAAATGCACAGATGAAATACATTCCGAAGTTACATATACATCAACAAAAAGGTTTCCCACGGGGAAATAAAAGTTGTTTTATGTTGATCTTTGGGTTTGATTTGAATTTGACTATATCCCAAAAATCCATCCATGAAAGAAAACATCTCGTGTCCTGCAAACGCATCTATGATCTGATCAATAAATGGTGTGGGGTGGTTATCTTTTAGACAAGCTTTATTTAAATCCCAGAATTTAGTATAGACTCTAATGGTCCCTTGCTTTTTATCAACCGGAATAGGATTTGAAACACATTCCCTCATGTCAATGGGATAGATAAATCCAGCTTTAAGCAATTTTTCAACCTCTGCCTTAATGGCGGCCGCTTTTCGAGGATTCACTAGATGAAACTTTTGTCTCATAGGTTTCGCGTTAGGATACGTTGTGATGACATGCTCAACAATGGAAGGATCGATGCCTGGCATCTCCTCATAAGACCAGGCAAAAATATCGCAGAATTCTTTAAAAAGTTTGGTATATAGAGCGATCTCCTCTGGAGAACAATATGCTCCAATAAAAATGTTTTCACGCCCTCGGGTTTGGTGGAAATGTTGATTAGAATGGTTCTGGGTATATTAGACATATTCCCTTCAGCGTAAACAACACTTGAAGTGGAAGGGATAGAGGACAAATCAACATTCCTACCAGGTATCATAGAAAACTCTCCTCTCTCTATCCTGTCTAGATTTGGAAGCAGGTAAGACCTGTGGTGCATGTGTTCCCAAGGCTGGTCCAGGCCCATCATGGCTTCCAAAATGGCTTCGTTAGAAGGAAAAACTGTGTCTAAACAATCAAAAGAGTGCGTAGAGTCTACGGGCCATGCAGGAGCATAGTCCATATCCAACTCAGTAGAGACTAGCGGAGTCACGATATGTTCCGTTGCAGCATGTTGTGCTTCCATGTATGCTACTTCTAGAATGGATAAGGGCAGTGATGGTTCTGTGTAACATACCCTTTAAGCTGGAAAACATTTTGTGTTAAGAAACATTATGATAACTTTTATTGTAAAGTTTATTTTGGATAGGTGTCCAAGGATGACTGTAATTTGCACAATATATTATTATTTAATAAATAAAATAGGAGACAAACACCTAAGAATACCGTTGAAAGAGTGGTTACTGATCCACTAGGTGGAATGGAATCTGGGGTAGAAGGCAATGGACAAGTGGCAGCATCATGATGCAACTAACTAGTTGTTGGTATGGGACAACTCCCTTGAAATGTGGTCATAGTGCCCTAAAAGATGGGACTGGAGCTTGAGGCTCATTTATTCCAAACTGACCACTAAAAGACCTAGGAAGTCTGTTAGAACATTTTTCCACCTATGTACATTAATCATTTATTAATGATGATTAATTAGCCCAAGTGATTAATGATTACATCCCTAAGTTGATTAGTTGGTAAATGGTCAATTTATCATGAACTGGTTAGCAATGTGAACAAGTGCTGAGTCAAACCAGCTTTGTGGAGCGCTCCCCAGGACAATTAATGCACTCAGCATGCCTAGAGCGCCCTCCTCAGGTCATTTAATGCACTCAGCATGCTTCTCTTCTACCTAGGGCGCATTTGCTCACTTTGTGGACAATCTTGCCTTGTTTTGTCATATTTTTGACCAATTTTAGACTCCAAACCTCTAACCAACCAGTTTCTTCACATGTGTGAGGTCACATGGGCCTGTCCAGTCATTCCCAGCATTCACACAGCAGATTCGAACCAGTTTGGGATGGTTTGGGATATTTTGGTCAACCTAGGGGGGTTTGAGCTATTTCTAAGCTAGATCAGTGTGAACACTCCAGATGGATTCGAATTCTTCCAGATTTGTATATATGGGTGTTCTTAACCTTTGTTAAGGTTGGACAGTTAATAATATTGACATTATTCACCAATTCATGTGTATTGTTCTTCATTCATTTAAATTTTTTTTATGCTAATTCTTGCAAATGTTGTGCAATCTTTCACCAGTGAGGAATCCACAGTAGCTAGATTCAACTGTGCTTGAGATTTTACATGGTATCAGAGCTCTTGGAGCTAGAATTCGAACCAGCAAGACTGTTGTAGTGGATTGCCAGAAGCAGTGGAGAAACCACATAATTCCTGAGGCCATTGCCTTGAGCTTACTGGAGAAATCTAGTGGCTCCTCTCAGGTGTGATGCTCTCCCGAATGCACCCACTATCCATACAGGGTTCGAATCTGTTAGTGTAGATCCCTCCAGAGTGATTTGAGAGTTGTTTGCAGGTGTTGAAGATCAGCATTGTCAGCAAGTGCGAATTGCAGCAGAGGAGAATGGAGCCATCTCACCCAAACGTGCTCACTCCCTTCAACTATTTCGATTGGAAGGCAGAAATGGTGATTTTGCTGAGATCCAAGGGTCTCTACAGAATCACGATGGGCACTGAGGTTGAGCCAAACTCAGCTGTGGAGAAATCCAAGTTTTTTAACAGAATGGATGAGGCATTTGGCCTCCTTTGTCTCAGCATTTCGAGAGACCTCTTGTTTCATGTAGAAAGTCTAGCAACTCCAAATGAAGTGTGGCTCAAGCTTGAGACACTGTTTGGAAAGACTGATGAGATGAGAGGCCACCAGCTCGAAAATGAGCTTGTCTCACTGAGCCCAGGGAATTTCGATTCCATCCAGGACTTCTTCACCAAGTTCAAGAACTTGGTCTTGCAGATCAGACAATGTGGCATAGAAAAGAAAGAAGAACAGTTGGCGTTGTCCATTCTCTCCAAATTGGGTTCTGAATACTCAGTTTTTGTGTCTTCCTTCAACTCCACAAGGCTCACAGTTAGAGGTTGGAAGATGCCATCTTTGGCTGACTTCATGGAGATGCTAACTCAAGAGCAAGACAAGCTGGTCTTGATGGGCTCCATCAAGCAAAAAGACCAAGTTCTTGCAGCTGGAGATTCGAAATATGGAAGAGGCAAGCAAAAACCAAAGGGGCCGAAACCTCAAGAGAAGAAGATGAAGGAGAAGAAGCATTCAAGTGATGAAAGCTCAAGTTCAAGTGATGAAGATTCAAAAGTCAAGAAGATGAAGAGCAAGAAAGAGAAGCCCAAATGTGGTTATTGCAGAGGTTCTCACAATGAAAAATCATGTTTCAGAAAGAAGATAGACATTCTAACCAAGCTACTTGAAGAACATAACATTGATGTTCCAGATTTTGCAAGAAGAGAAGAAGCCAAGCTCTCTTTGGAACAAGATCATTGCCTCTATGCCACATGCAAAGGTAAAAAGCTCTATGATTTGGGTGAAAGAGCCAAATATTTTTCTGATATCTCTGTTTCTGATTTACATTCTGATATATCAGATTTAGAAAAATCAGTCTCTTCCCTGAAAGAATCTCCATCCAGTTCACCGAAGCTTTCTCCCAATACTAGTAATTTTTCACTAGTTTTTGACATGCCTTCTGAAAGCTCTTTCCCACTTCAATCAGATCTTTCATATTCTGATATGGAAGATAATATGCAGGCTGATATACAGGTTATGACAGCCATCAAACCATTTCCCCAACCATCGGATGCCCAAAAGACCACACAAACCCCAAGTTCTACAGTTGGAAAATCTCACAATTTTATTGTTTCCAAAACTGTGTCACTGATCTATCTTGGTTTTATGTCTTGCATATCATTCCTTGGTTGGACAGCCATGTCATTGGCTATCATGGGACTGCTGTTCCACATGTCTGGACCTGATCTTACCACCTATGGTTCAAAACTCAAGTCTCCAGACCCTTCAAGTTTGCTCAACTGTCAGTGTGATCCAGTTACACACACTTCTCTTACTGTAAAACCATTCGATCATGGAGACATTATACCTCTAGTTTTTGCTGCTCCATATGGATCCTATTCTGATATATCAGAGCCACATGATCTCTATTACAGATTTGGGAAGGTGCTACATCAGTTCGGAAGGAAGATTCATGGTTTGATTTGCCATGTGGAAGCTCCTCAAAATGCAGATTTTGTTGAGATTTTTGATGTTCTTTGGGAAGGATTTTGCAGAGATATCTTTTCCATTATTGATCATGTATTCATATCAGAGTATGTATGCAGCAAGAAGCATTCTTATAATTCTCCCCCATCATCAAATGATGAGATTCAAGGAGCCTTCCAACATGTTTTTTCCTACAAAACATTGAAGAATTGGTGCATGATCATGACATCCACAACATCTTCACCAAGTATTTCAGCAAGAAGTTGTTCATTCAACTCATTCAAGTGAAGAACAAGACCTGTTGAAGACCTTTTGATCATCTCTGTATGATGTCCATTCTTGAGGGAGGATTTTTCCCATGTGGTTTTGCCTCTTTCCTCATTTTACATGGACAAATAAATTTTATGATGTAAAAGGTGACTTGAGCCTAGTTGCCAAGGCCTTAATTTTTGATATTTCACTAAGTCTAGCTTAAGGGGGGGTGTTAGAACATTTTTCCACCTATGTACATTAATCATTTATTAATGATGATTAATTAGCCCAAGTGATTAATGATTACATCCCTAAGTTGATTAGTTGGTAAATGGTCAATTTATCATGAACTGGTTAGCAATGTGAACAAGTGCTGAGTCAAACCAGCTTTGTGGAGCGCTCCCCAGGACAATTAATGCACTCAGCATGCCTAGAGCGCCCTCCTCAGGTCATTTAATGCACTCAGCATGCTTCTCTTCTACCTAGGGCGCATTTGCTCACTTTGTGGACAATCTTGCCTTGTTTTGTCATATTTTTGACCAATTTTAGACTCCAAACCTCTAACCAACCAGTTTCTTCACATGTGTGAGGTCACATGGGCATGTCCAGTCATTCCCAGCATTCACACAGCAGATTCGAACCAGTTTGGGATGGTTTGGGATATTTTGGTCAACCTAGGGGGGTTTGAGCTATTTCTAAGCTAGATCAGTGTGAACACTCCAGATGGATTCGAATTCTTCCAGATTTGTATATATGGGTGTTCTTAACCTTTGTTAAGGTTGGACAGTTAATAATATTGACATTATTCACCAATTCATTTGTATTGTTCTTCATTCATTTAAATTTTTTTTATGCTAATTCTTGCAAATGTTGTGCAATCTTTCACCAGTGAGGAATCCACAGTAGCTAGATTCAACTGTGCTTGAGATTTTACAAAGTCTATATAACAGCCATCAAATATTGAACTGAGGTTCATCACTTTTCCTGACGAGGAAATTTACCTTGGGGTTTTGCTGTGTTTGCACCCAAGAGATTTGATGAGGGGATATGCTGTTGTTGATCATTTTGTGAGTCTTCCAAACTCTTATTGAGTTCAGGAGTTTGATGTTGAGTGGAGAAGGCATTTTATTCCAGGAGGTTGATACCGAGTGGAGAAGGTATTTTTGAGTGCCTTGCTTCTACACAGTTTCCACCCACTTACTGGATTAGTAATCAGGCTCGGGGGTTCACTAGAAGTCAGCAATTGGGCTACTTCTTCAGAAGTAGGTTGGGAGGAACAGGCCTCCTTGGGTATTTGTCGGCCCTATTATCAGTTACAGGTTCTATTGTCTTATCTGTTTAATTTTTAAGTTCTGTTATCTATTTTGCATATTACAGTTCTGCTGTTTATTTGAATTTCATTGTTTATTTTACAAGTTATTTCAATTCCTGTGTAAATTAGCTATTCTGTATAAAATTGATTTGAATGAGTAAAACTAGTTTTTGTATTTATCCCCATGCAAAAAGGAACAGCATCGTACTCCAGTACAGAAACAGATTAAGATAGATAAGTTATGATAGGCAAACTACCATGGTGATGGAAGTACTATTTTATATGTTCTGTTGAAATTATCTATTGTTATTAATTAGCATTATCTACTGTATTTTACTCACAGTTCTATTTTATTTCCATTCTTCCTGTAAAAACAGTAAATCTATTTTATAGAAATAACAGAGTTTATATTAGATAAAGAATCCATTTCTGTTCTTTCCATTTTTGTTTTCCAAATGTTTATTTTCAAAGAATAACTATAGTTTGTTGTTGTTGTTATTATTATACATATAGTACAGATAGACAAACATTAAGCAACATATTAGAAACTTAGGGTTTGTAATTTTATATTTAATTCTTTTCAAGTTTACTATTACTACTAATATTTCTATTACTGCACACACAGAATAGTTAAGCAAACAAAGTCTCTTATCACAAAGCTAGGGTTTAATGTTTTTCTTTTACATGCACATATAACCATAAACACACAAATGCAATGATGTTACATAATCGAGCTAGATGAACAAGCTCTCTGTCATGTTCTTATTTTTTTCACTAACAATAGACAAATCAAAAATATTTTTACGTCAAAATCATTACTGTAGATCGAACTTATTGATTTCAAATATCAATTCAAAGTTTAAGATATTTCAATGACTGTAGGAGCAAAGTCAAACAAAAAACAAAAAATCCATTAGATGTCGAACGTATCATTAGTCATCATCATTCCATACATTCTAAACTTAACCAAAACCCTAAATATTGACAGGTTTTTAGTTGTACGACTTAAAACATTCACACAGTTGAAGATGAGGCATTTGGCCAAAGCCTGTCACATATTTTCAACACATAAACATTGATTTAATAAACAGTAGCAGCGTTTTCTTCATACACATTTTGCAAAATGATTTCCTTTTAAACATTCATAAGCTTACAATCCAGAACGAAGCACAATAGCACAGGCACGATTAAAACCTAGTTTGCATACACATTATCAATTTACACAAGGACTGTTTAAACGCGATTTATTTCCATTTCTTGAATCAACAAGTGATAAGTTTCTTATATAGGCCAAGCCCCAACACTACAAACACAAAACAGTCACGGCCACTTAAGTTTTGCAAAAACGATATTATATTATCTTTCAATAGAGTCTGAAACCCCACTTAAAAACAAAAGGAGCGTTACCAAGTTCGAAACCTAGAAATTAAACCCTGTACATTATCAACTATTACATCGACTTTACAAACTAAGAAAACAACCCAGGGTTTACAACCACGATTTCCAGATTTGACGATACAACTGTTTTCCACGATTTCTGCCAGGAGAACCTACGAGGGTTTGCCACCGGGATTACCATTTTAATTGCATTTGCTTCCCATTTTGTCACTGAACTCCATTGCCACCAAAAACCAGAGTGTTGAATACAGCATGATGGCATTACGTGCCACAAGGAACTGCGAGGAGTTAGCAACTTATCATTTGACTGTTGACAAATGAAGAAACACATTACATAACTAAGAAAACCAAAAAACTTACCGTGTTTTCAAAACAGACAATTGGAATGCTCTTAGCTTCCAAATCCTTCATCCAACACAGCAGAGTTTCCATGCAACTGAACCATAATCGAACTCAAAGTCAAACTTCATTATTAATCTATTTTGCCACTGGACGAAAGCTACAGGGTTTCAATATTACTCTCACAACAAACACTCAAGCACTTATACATTATTTTCATAACAGAATTACAGATAATTGAGCCACAATGCCATCCACAACCGCCCAGGGCCGAGCCCTGTAAACTAGCGGCCTCGGCCTTCTTCCCCAAAACAAAACCACAAAATGAATGCACGAAGGAAAAATAACGTTAAGGCAAGTCTAGCTAGGGTTTACACATCTAAACTACCGAGAACCATAAGATCAACGATCGAGATTGAGCTAGCAAGCTACGATGGGACCAAAGCAGAGATATGATCAAATAGTAATCAATGACTACATTTAATTTGCAGAACAGTTGGATGCCATATCACCCAAAGCCGAGCTCACAGCTTGGTGACACATCACTATTCCTTACCACGATTATCACATGGAGTTAGACACATAGATTCCAACGTAGCAACCACAACATCACAACAGGATTGAATTAAATGCTGAGATCTCACGTAGATATTGGCCAGAGTGTTGACTGCATAAATATTTATTTCATATCAGAGTTCAAGTTATGTGACAGCGAAGACCTCGGGATATCAACAATGCCATACAACTGTGCACAACCATGTTATAAGTTAACAAACATAGGATAGAGGCATATCAATACCATAAACAAAGATACATGGTTCAATTCATAAGGTTATCACGACATCATTCACACTAGGAGCATTAATCTTGTTCCAAATTTTATATAACACATATATGTAATGCACACCCGAACTATAGTGTTTACACATATCATTTCCATATTAATATTCGCGCCATATAACATTTCAACAATGTTGTTAACATAGTTTCCATAGGTTATCCAACTTGGAATCGATATATTTAATATATCAACTATGTATTATAAACCAATACAATTCCATAGTATAGTATGGATTATCACAAGATTAATGTTTAAACATTACATTTAAATAGCTAGGCCTTTTGCTTAAGGTTAGTGTAGAGAATACTTAACCTTCACACTATATTGAAAGATAGGATTTGACACAAACTCTACTATGTTGTATACTATTATATCAACAGCATCTTGATTCATATGTGGATGCAATACAAATGTCATCACTAGCATTACAAGACTTTTTACATTGCAGTCGTCATTTCCAGGAGAGTCATTTATTCTATTGATGATACTATCTTTCTTAAAGACCAAACGTGTTACAATTTCAAATGGTTAAAATGAGCTATATTACCACTGATCTCACCAATAGTTACAACGAGTTTAGTGCTTAAACATTGCTGGCGACACGTGCAATTATTACCATAAAAGATAATACAAGTGGCGAAGTTAAACTGAAGATACATACCATCGACATCTTCACGCACGATAGATTATACAATTATCTTAAACATAGAGACGACAAGATGAAGCTTACAACTTGTCTTGTAAAAACTGGAATTACTCTATAACCTTACCTGCAGATCTGCGAAAGAAGAATCCAATGCTTTAGCTTTCAAAGCTAAGTAAACCCAAGGGTACCCGGTAGGAACCCCTTCAGAAATATGCAAACAACTTCATCAGTATTGTTACCAGATCCTTACACATAATGAAATAAACATTGTTTTATCGCATCCTACTTATAACCAAGTACATAATCATGTTTAAAACAATTAAGACAAATTGTATGAGACAGTTCTCATCTGTTAGTTAATTATTATCATTCCACAGATAGCATTTATCTTATATAAAAGGCTATATCAATTTTTTTTTTTTTTGCGATTTTTGGGATGTTACATTCTGATACAGTAGGAAGGATCCACGGATCAGTCCTTAAACCGACCGTGAAAGTTTCAGTAGATGTACCTTCATCAGAACGCATGAAAAGAACGGGAGTGGGTAGGTCAAACGTGCCCATTAATGACCCATAAATCCCTACTCCTAAACTCTCGCTTGCTGGGGCAAATTGATCAACTAAAGGAATTGTGGATTCCGATGAAGTCTGGTTGTTTCGCCAAGAGAACAAAAGTTGATCGACCGTGATGATCTTGCCTTCATGAGGGAACATTACAACTCAGAAAACTTCCGATGGAATAGCTTGCATGGCATATGTCTAGCTCCTACCTAACAACACATTGTAATCAAGCAAAGCGTCCAGAACTTCAATCTCTACAGCAACTGTCTTATCGACAAGTGTGACGTCAAATGATGGCAAGACTCCGTGTGGATGGAAGGTTCTACCATCAAATGCAATAAGCATCCACCAGAGGTCCACTGGGTGCAAGCGCTTGAATGACCAAACTGCTTTCCCGGGATTACTGCCAAAGGGTTACCTTCCACGCTTGTCTGAGGTGAAGTGGGAATAACCGCCCACTCTACCTGTGTAGAATCCTAAAGGTCTGATACTAAGGCTACCATCAATACAAAATAACCTAGGGGGACAGTCGCCAGCCTAGTCAAAACGCATGGGCAAGGTAGAAAATCCCGAAGTCCGAAAGGACCCTTGTACGCGAATCGAATTTGGTTTATGGTCAAAAGGAAAGTGAGGGGATATCCTCAACAATTCCAGTCTCCCACGGCCTTGTGCTTAGCTCTGGTTTGAGTAGAGCATCCCAGGACTATTTGATATGGATGGATTTACCTAAATGAAAGTCATACTACGATTGTTGCATAATGAAGCCAGTTCTGAGAAGTTTAAGGTGATTTAAGCTTGAAACTCTAGCCTAAGCTAGTTGATGTCGTGTATGCCTAAAAAGAAAAATGTTTCTAATTGATTTTATTAAAAAAAAAATTTAAGGCCACTTTTTACTCAATGGGGTAGTGCATTGTGTGGAATGGTTTGAGAAAGTAAAGTGCAAAAGAAATAACTTTCAAAGCAACCAAAGACTCTTTTTTTTTTCGTTTATGCTCTTTCCAAAATGAAAACTAAGCAAACCAAAAACAAATCTCTTTTTTCTTTTCTTTTCAAATTCAAAACAAAGTAAACTACGCTACTTCGAAATGATCATAAGCCTTACTACTTTAAACTATCAAACTCATTTTTTGTTTTTTCTGATATATGCAAAAGAAAAAGAACTCAAAAATGGAAGTAAGACCAACCTAAAAGAGCAATGCAAGTAAGGAAAAACAACTCTAAAGCTCACAACAATCAACTCGATGACTTGACAAATACTTGTCCTACAAAGTTTTTTCAAAGAAAAAAGCTTTGGGCTTGGAAACAAAGTGAAAAGAAAACAGGGATAAGAGACGCTTAAAATGGAAAGGCAGGCCTCAAAGGTTGCTCCAAAGCACCAAGAACCCTAAGAAAGCACTAAGCCAAGCAAAAGGTAGGCAAGTGAACCAAAGATGACCTTACAATCACAAAGACTCGAATGGAAGCAAACTGAAAGACTTCAACTTACTTGAACTAAAACTGACAAAGTAATCAGGAAGTGTCTGGACTCAAAACTTTTGAAAACACCCTAAAGACTCCAACTTGGGGTCAAACCCTAAATCAAAGGACAAGACACCGTCAAAGTGTACTAGTGTTGCCACAAACACCAAATGTTATAAAACAAAGGTTTGTATACCTGCAAAAAGCATCTAGGGTATAGGAGTGCAGCTATGTCCAACAAGGAAACAGTATGCGGTCTTCAAAAAGAGTCACAAACAAACAAGACACCTCAAAATTACTCAAGCAAGCAAAAATATGACCTAAGGGACTTAGGAGAGGCAAACAAGACTCAACAAGGGCATTATAAATGTTGATGTATATGTAACTTCGGAATGTATTTCACATATATGTATATTGTATTCCTATAGATATGGTATTATTCCTCTATAAGGAAGTGTCGTCATTTATATTGTAAGTGTCGTAACTTATACTTGATGGGTTATTAGACCACCTTATTTGGGGTCGGCCCTGTATAAGTCATGTGGGTCAAAGGGTTATTAGACCACCCTATTGGGGGTCGGCCATGTGGGTCAAAGGGTTATTAGACTACCCTATTGGGGGTCGGCCCACTCAGCATTATGTTATGTAGTTAAGTTCGAGCCGACATGAGTTAGGTAAAAAGGCAAGTCAAGTCAAATATAAATAGAGTGCGGGAGGCACTCTATTTACTCACTCACTTCTCACACATGCTCTCAAGGAGTAGAGGCGCAATTATGGAGGAGGAGGATTGCTGCTAGGTTATGGCTATCTCTATTGGTTGGTTGTATCATTGCTCTATCTATCTCTGAGGAAGTTATTGGAGTTTTTCACCTTTATGGTTTTTCCCAAGTAAATCTTTGTGTCTCTTGTGTGCTTGCATTATTGTCTCCATGATTGATATGCTGTAGATATGTTGTACATGTTGTTCTCTCAGTTAAGATCCTAGATCAGATTGAAGTAAATTCTGAAAATTTAACATGGTATCAGAGCTAGCCTGAAAGAAGGCATGATATGGCATGTATGACACTTGTTGCACTTACGATGCTAGGGCTTGATATAGCAAAAACCAGTCATCGTAGCACTTTAGCTATAAATCCGTTTTGGAAAAATTTTCGGATCTAAAATTGTTACAGGACGAATCTAAGATCTTCAGGTATCTTGTGTCCAAAGGACAACCTCTAATTCGTTGTACGTTGTGATTTATGAGCTGTACAATATAGGGTTTCTGCCTCTTCCAGATCTGAGTCAAAATCAGGTGACCTTGGGAAAAAGGTCATATCTTGGGCTAGGAAGCTCCAAATGAAATTTCGTAAAAAGTGACAGGTAGTACACAGTCTGTAATATCTCAGAAAAATTTTTCAAAGGCCGAAGTTGAACCAGTGACACGTGGAACGCCGTACAAGTTCGCTCTCCTGTATTATCCCATAAACAGGTCAGGTTACGACATTTGGCATAACTCTCTCTCAGAGAGTCCAATTGAGGTCATACCTGTCAGGATGGAAAGTTAACAGGACGAGATATCTCAGAAAATTTTTTCAGAGGCCGAAGTTAAAACAGTGACACGTGGCACGCCGTACAAGTTCGCTCTCCTGTTTTATCCCAAAACAGGTCACGTTGCGACATTTGGCATAACTCTCTCTCAGAGAATCCAATTGAGGTCAGACCTGTCAGGATGGAAAGATAACAGGTCAGGCTATCTCAGGAAACTTTTTCAGACCATGTGGATCAAAAATTTTGGAGTTACACCAGAAACAATCAGGTACATATTTCTATCAAAACAGAATTATTTTTTGGTACCTTCATTCATGGCTTCCGGAATTTAGGGCTTTGGAGAAAGTTGGAATTTTTGTAATCGGAGACCACGGCTGGATGCTACTCATAAAAATAGAAATTTAGAGAACAAGATCAGAATTTTTGGTTGGGCAAAAGGCCGGGCTTGATTAGACCCTAGTTCGGGACTTTGATCAGAAAAGTGGAAAATTAGGGCTTCTGTAAAAATGGGAATTTTTGAAATCTGTGACCACGGCTGGAAGCTCCTCAGAAAAATAGAAGCTTAGAGCTTTGGATCAAACATTTTGATGGGGCAAAAGAGTGGGCTTCATCAAACCCCAGTTCAGGGTCACGTCCAGTGAATCTAGAAGTTTCAAAGGCAAAATTGAGGAGTGAAACTTTGCAGTTTTCAAATTCTGAATATACCAACTTGATCAGCTCATCAAGGCACATATTTCTATCCTATCAGAAGTTTGAAATTCAAAGTTTGAATTTTTGGGGTTTCTCTGACAAACCCATATCCAGCTCAAGGTCCAGTTCTTGCAAATCAAGTGGATTGGGTTAATCCTAGAAGAAGATGGATTGGTCACTTGCATAAGTGAAGAAGTTCCTGTTTCAGAGGGAGATGAGGCTAAGGCCTTACATAAGAAGATTACAAGTGATCTCGACAGGTATGACTCATCGAGGTATGTTTTGAGATTTGTTCATAATTAAGTTTATGGTATGCTTGTCTTCATATTATCACGGTTAGTACAATCTTGATTTTAGACTTGTCATATCACCTTAATAAAATTATGAATGCATGATAGAAGTCATTCATTTATTAGGAGTATGAAACTTATGTTTGTACTAACACATTGTGATGTTGTATGAGTTTTATGTTGTCTACTAACATGAAAGGTACACCAAGAAGACAAATCATGTTCTAGTTCAAGAACATATGATCATGAGGACAAAGATTCATCCATTGCCATGGATCTCATAGAAGATCCATTCTCTAGGTATGTATAACTTAGTTTTATAATGGTTAACTTATGAGACATGCAGGTTACTAGCACAAGTCACTAAAGAGAACCAGAAGACATTATGCGGGTATGTTAGACATAAATAGCTAGCATGCTAATCCAAGTATGTTTTTCCTATATCAAGCTAAAATCCTACCTTGTGTTAGGATCTTATACTGTTGTTGATAATAATTATTCATGAAGTCATAGGTTTGAATAATCATGGTTGGATGTATATTATTATAATTGATGATATGACTAACCAGAAGAATCATGAAAGTATAGGCTTGAATAATCACAGGTTTTATGCATTTTATATCTCTTATCTTGATTGATGATTCAACTAACCTGAAGAGTCATAGGCTTGAGTAATTACAGGTTTAGACATGTTATGTTTCTTATGATTTGACTAACCATAAGAATCCTTGAATGCTCATGCTTATTATTTCTGTTTGAAATGATCATGACTATACATGCTTGAGATTATTGTGTTTTAATAGTATACTAATGAATGTATGATTTTATATGAGATCACAAGGATAACACATTCATGATACTAATAAGCATGCATAGGGACCAAGGATGAATATGAGTTCAATAACAGGTAATTCAGGAAGCAAAGATCAAGAGGGAGCACACTCCAGTTGCTCCTGCCAGAAAGCAAAGGAGCACACTCTAGTTGTTCCTGCAAGAAAGCAAAGGAGCACACTTCAGTAGTTTCTGCAAGGATGCAGATATTCAGAGGGAGTTGATCATCTCTCTACATTTCACAACAGAAAGGTGTAGAAGAAGCTACCTCAGATTAGGACTCCAGCAGCTCCTGCAAGGAAGCAAAGACTCAGAGGGAGTCCACCCAACGAACAAACAAAGATAAGTATTTGAATTGTCATTTCTTAAATAATACTGTTCAATAATGTATATACTGATGTTCCTAGAATTAGGTTGTGTATTATGCATATTAGAATAATTGCATTGATGAACAGTATACTACTAATATGCATGGGTAAGTAGCCTATGGCACTGTACAACATTCCATTGCTACTTATCTAGAATGAAACCTCTTTGCTGACATGTTGGGAGTTGTGCACACTCTTAACAATGTTCTGGTAGAGATTGGAAGGCATCTAGAAAGTTACAGGATATGGATAAATGTTGTATTGAAGCATTGGCTAAGATAATTGCATGACTGTATGGCATATTTCTTTATGTGTAAGAATTTGTTCTGAAAACTATAAGATGTTTTCTAATCATGCAATTTAACTTGTTGTGTAGGAAAGATCATATGCCATCTCCTACAAAAGGACTACAACATTTGTTCCAGCAAGAAAGATATCTATTGAAGATATTGAAGTTCCCAGGATCTGGGATGAAGAAATGGAATGCCATGATCCGTAGATCATGAAGAAGATGTTTGGGATGCAGTCCCAAGACCTGACAGGGAGCCATATGTATGCAGATTGAAGAAAGCCTTGTATGGCTTGAAGCAAGCTCCCAAAACTTGGTATGGTGAAGATAGATTGATTGCCGACACGCAGCGGAAGCTTACTACCGAGTTCGAGATGAAGAACTTGGGGATGATGCACTATTTGTTTTTGGCATGGAGGTGTGGCAAAGTGCAGATAGAATCTTCCTTGGACAAGGGAAGTATGCAGTAGAGATCCCAAAGAGGTTCGGGATGATGGATTGCAAGGCCATGGCCACACCTATGGCATCGAATATGAAGCTTCTATGTGATGCTTCATCTGAGTCAGTTGATGTCTCTATGTATCGTCAGATGATTGGGTCCTTGATGTACCTGACGAACACAAGACCAGACATTTGCTTTGCTGTGAACACATTGAGCCAGTTCCTGACGGATCCGAGAAGTGTTCACCTGGTTACTGTAAAGCATGATTCTGAGGTACCTGAAGGGTACAGTGGATTATGGGCTTAGGTATGAGGCGAATCAAAAGTTTAACCTGGAAGGTTATGTTGATTCAGATTGGGCTGGCAGTGCTGCAGACAGGAAGAGCACATCTGGGTGCTGCTTCAGTATGGGATCAGGTGTGATCTCTTGGTTTAGCAGGAAGCAGTCCTGCGTAGCACTGAGTATAGCTGAGGCAGAGTATGTTGCAGCCTGTTCAGCTAGTTGTGAGGCAGTATGGCTACGGAAGCTACTGTCTGAGTTATTTGATCTCCCGTTGGAGGCTACTGGTATCTTCTGTGATAACCAGAGTTGTGTGAAGCTGTCCGAGAACCCAGTGTTTCATGACAGGTCGAAACACATAGAGATCAAATATCACTATATCAGGGATATGGTGCAGAGAGGAGCTGTGAAGCTCCTGTATGTTGCGACGGACGAGCAGATTGCAGATGTGCTGACGAAGCCACTAGCCAGGGTGAAGTTCGAGTACTTCAGAGAGAGGCTTGGCGTGCTTCAGATCAAGGATACTTCGAGGAAGAAGTGATGGACACATTTGCTGAAGCCATTCCAAGCATGTTGGAAGGAGGATCCTTCACATGGCTGTGGATGTAAGCGCTGGATGATGAGCATCAGGATGATGTTCTGGTTTCTGCTTGGATATGATCAGTTGGATCATTTTATGTATGTATGTATGCATCATGTTGGATTCTTGGACCATGTATCTGTATATGTATCAGGTGGATACATTGTATGATCAGGTGGATCATGTATGGTGATATGTATCATGTATTTGTATTTGTATCAGGTGGATACATTGATGATCAGGAGGATCATGTATGATGATATGTATCAGGTAGATACTTGGTATGCATCAGGTAGATGCATTGAAGATCAGGAGGATCATGTATGATGATATGTATCATGTATTTGTATCAGGTGGATACATTGATGATCAGGAGGATCATGTATGATACTTGGTATGCATCAGGTAGATGCATTGATGATCAGGAGGATCATGTATGATGATATGTATCATGTATTTGTATCAGGTGGATACATTGATGATCAGGAGGATCATGTATGATACTTGGTATGCATCAGGTAGATGCATTGATGATCAGGTGGATCATGCAGCAGGATGTTGCAGTGATGATCAGGATGATCATAGATGACGAGCTTCAGGATGTTGCTCCAGATGACATGCAGCAGGACGTTGCAGTGATGATGATCAGGATGATCATGGATACATCAGGATGATGTATGGTGAGTATCAGGTTGATACTCTATGGACGTGGATCAGGTTGTGCAGATGAGCATGTAATTCGTTGCCCTGGGAGATTTGCAGATGGTCTTTCGAGGTTTTGCCTATGGCATGTAATTCGGTGCCCTGGGACATCTGGCAAATGCTCTTTCGAGGTTTTGCTCTGGGAGGACATGTAATTCGTTGCCCTGGGAGATCTGCAGATAGTCTTTCGAGGTTTTGCCTATGGCATATAATAGCGCCCTGGGATATCTGGCAGATGCTCTTGCGAGGTTTTGTCCTATGGCATGTAATTCGTTTCCCTGGGAGATCCGATAGGTTGGGCTGTGTGCCCGTAATCAGTCCTGGGATGCTCTTGCGAGGTTTTTCCATGACCACATGTAATTCGTTGCCCTGGGAGATTTCAGGTCGGAGTTGTGTACCCGTAACATCCTGAGATGCTCTTGCGAGGTTTTGTGGTGGACCACATGTAATTTGTGCCCTGGGAGATTTCAGGTCGGAGTTGTGTACCCGTAACATCCTGAGATGCTCTTGCGAGGTTTTGTGGTGGGGTCACATGTAATAGCGCCCTGGGAGATCCTACAGGTCGGAGTTGTGTACCCGTAACATCCTGGGATGCTCTTTCGAGGTTTTGTGACGCACGTAATAAGTCCTGAGGATTCCACAGTATGGCCAGTGATGATGAAGACCTGCAGGTGGTGGGCCTACATCCAGTATGAAAAAGGACTGGCTCTGTAGAACTTCCTATGACGAGTAGATTCAGAGATTGATTGAGATAGCAGCAGCAGTGACGATGATGATGACTCGATGACGATTATCCAGAGAAGATGACTTGTGCTAGAAGAACTGTGCTGAGAAATACCTTCCTAGTTAAGAGGGAGTGTTGATGTATATGTAACTTCGGAATGTATTTCACATATATGTATATTGTATTCCTATAGAGATGGTATTATTCCTCTATAAGGAAGTGTCGTCATTTATATTGTAAGTGTCGTAACTTATACTTGATGGGTTATTAGACCACCTTATTTAGGGTCGGCCCTGTATAAGTCATGTGGGTCAAAGGGTTATTAGACCACCCTATTGGGGGTCGGCCATGTGGGTCAAAGGGTTATTAGACCACCCTATTGGGGGTCGGCCCACTCAACATTATGTTATGTAGTTAAGTTTGAGCCGACATGAGTTAGGTAAAAAGGCAAGTCAAGTCAAGTATAAATAGAGTGCGGGAGGCACTCTATTTACTCACTCACTTCTCACACATGCTCTCAAGGAGGAGAGGCGCACTTATGGAGGAGGAGGATTGCTGCTAGGTTATGGCTATCTCTATTGGTTGGTTGTATCATTGATCTATCTATCTCTGAGGAAGTTATTGGGGTTTTTCACCTTTATGGTTTTCCCCAAGTAAATCTTTGTGTCTCTTGTGTGCTTGCATTATTGTCTCCATGATTGATATGCTGTAGATATGTTGTACATGTTGTTCTCTCAGTTAAGATCCTAGATCAGATTGAAGTAAATTCTGAAAATTTAACAATAAAGACCTCAAGGATTAGTTAAGAAGGCAAAACAAGAGGATGGAAACCAAACCAAACAAGTGGAAATCAAATCCCCATAGCAAACAGAGAGTTATAGGAATAAGACCTACTATGTAGTGCATAAACTAGCACACACTGGCACATGTTCCCTACTGTAGAGTAGGGAAAGTAGCGCTCATCATCAGGTATGCGCTACTATGTATAAGGCAGAGTAGTGCACATATCAGAGGAGGTCTGAAACAGGTTTTGAAAAGAAAAACTGGGATGAGTCAAGTAAGGGAAAGTAGGTACAAGTGACCTACAAGGCCTCTCAGAGGATCAATAAGACCAAAAAGTACTGGAAGGAAAACTAACTATGTTTGCTAAAGCAGAAAACAATCGGTGCCCAACGGAGTTGCCAATCTGTTGTTCAGGATTTCTACCTTATAGCGAGGAGAGGGACACTACCAACTTCTAGGGTGACATGTAAATACATTGATCATATTACATAGGTTTCTACAAAAGGAAAGAGATCAAGATCTTAGAAGGCATACCTTATTAACGATGTTTGATCCTAGCTTTTGCTCGATCCTCCGCTCAATCCTTCACTTAATCTTCCATTCGATGAACCTACAATACAAGAGATACCTTCCTTAGCGTATCTTGATTGATATAACAATGATGAAATTGAAATGCAATTTAGACATCAAATACAATCAAGATTTAATCCAAACAAATATGCAATCCATTAGACATTTGATTGGGATGGGAAGGGTATTTCAACCTTCATTGTCAAAAGCAAATAATCAGTACAATTATACCTGATCATTCAGAGTGCTTATGCAACCAGATTCTGGGCTCCTGCTCTTCACACTAACTTTGGAATTCCTCTAGCATAACAACCCTTAATGCATAGTTTCTCCTCCCCTCTTTCATCTATCCCCCTTGTATTTATGGGACAAGGTAGGCAGTTTGGATCGAGAGGTAGTTTGATTGGGAAGTTGGGGAAGTTTCAAACCAAGTTCAGCTAATCCCAATTCGTTAAATTAATATATTTTTTATTACATTTTAAGATGTGCGCGAGTTTTTCACAGTAGAGTAGTGCACAATATGCAACTTTAGTGCTTTACAACCAGCGTTTGCAACTATTTTTGAGGTGTGCACTAGTTTTCTTAAGTAAAGTAGGGCATACTAGCAAGTGTGTGCTACTATTATGCCTATAGAGTAGGTCACACTTCAAGAAATGTGCTACTATCATTCCTGTAGAGTAGCACACATGTCAAAATGTAGGTTAAAACAGGGTTTTGTCAGCTGTTGATGGGTAAACCAAGTCCATGCATTATCTAGGGCAATCTTTCTCTTCAATCCATGTTGTCCTTTTGTGTGATCAACAGCTTAATGTGATCACGGACGAAGAAGTGCAGATTTGACCTATAACACCATCCTAGTCCTACCATCATTTTCATCCTTTGCATTTTCAGTCTTGCATGCATTCCTGCATGCATCCGCATGCTACCCAGTCATCAGGTTGACACCTCCAGCACCTAGTCCCTAGTCTTCCAGCACTCGAGAGCTTATTTCCACTCATATTGAGCCGTCCTAGCCAGTGATGCGCCCACATCTCACCATCCACTTGAAAAAGCCACCCTTCTTCACCTACCAATCCATTTGTATTCAGTTAACTGAGTTCTCTCCTTGATTTTAGGATTGACTCACTCTTAACTGACCTTACCACTCCAATGGACCTCCAGTGTGACTAGACTGCTCATTCTAACTCTATTTATCTCCTCATGCACCCCCCATTGAGCTTCCTTCATTCAGTTAGTTCCAATTACACTTGGTTACACCTACCACACTCAGTTAGACTCAGTTTGACAAATGGTTGACAGTTACTTGAGCATTGATGACTCCATTGATGATGAGATAGACTACTAGTTGTGCTCCGATGACACTCCAATGATCTTTTGATCACTCCATGAAGGCTAATTCGAATTGCCACCTTGGCATTCAAATTCCTCATGCATTGTATTATTTATTTGTCCATTTGTGATTAATGAATTAGGTCATGTGAAGTTATTTTTCTTCTATCTGAGCTCTACTATATTATTATTATGTTGCTCATTTTACTGCATCGACCACTCTTAATCTTATTCCTAAATTCTTTCATTGTGAGGTATACATTAGCTCTGAGATCTACTGTGAGGATTTTCACACCAACCACGACAGCCACATTGCTAAGAGAACCCACCTTTCCGTTTCTACCTTTAATGACCAGAGATATTCAAATTAACGATCTCGCGGGCTGAATGAAGGTCGGAACAGTGGGTTGAATGAGGATGGATGATATCAACGTGAACGCATTGTTGAATGAAGGAATGTTTGATGACCGCAGCCTGTAGAACAAAAACTAAATTCCAAGAATGTCTAGAAATATGAGATGATAGTCAATAAACCATAAAAAAATGATAATAATTATTCATGATTCGTATAATTTCGAATAAATGCATACCTGAGTCTGTTTGATGGTCTGAATGGCAAAGAGAATGATTTATCATATAAAAAATAGTGAAAATAACACCAATCAGAGTGTGTTTGATGATCAAAAGTGGTGACAAAATGGACACCAACATTCCCCCAAACCGGAGATATGCCAAGTCCCACTGAGTAAAAGAAGAGAGAATTTTAGGAAGAAGGTCGAGTTGTGGTAGCAACTGCCTTCGACTTGGAAGAGGAAGGGGATTTAGTTCTCAGCTTCTGGAACTGGTCCTTCAAAGTATCTTGCTTCAACTGGAGAGAAAGGTTGGAGGTTGTCTTGGCCTAATTTAAATCTTCCACACACTTCACTTGAAAATGTAAGTCCTTGTTCTCTTGACGAAGCCCAGAGATGATCTCAACATACTTCTCGTTTTGGCTTCTCAACTCTGCTATGTCTTTGGTTAATCTGTCCACAGTTTGATGGAGCGGAGCAAATGCTTCTACAAGAGATGCAAGGTCCTTTTGAGAGCTTGATCCCCTTAGAAATGGTTCGGGATCAACAGATGTAATGTGTGCCTCAAGGGCCTTATCTCCAATATGTGCAGAGGTAGGCTCCAAGATAGGGTATTCAAGTAAATTGGCTGATAAATTGGCTAATGCAAGGAGAGGTGATTCAAAGACGGGGTCATTTGCTTGGTCATCAACGTTGTCCGAATGCATTGGCTGAATGACAAACTGATCGACAGACTGGATGATGGACTGGACGACGGTCTGATCGATAGATTGGTCATGATTGGCCTTTCTTGACTTTGTGGGTATTGGTGAGAAAAATGGGGGTTCCATGGTTGTATCCTGTTGGACATGCTCAGGAGAGTATGAATGAACAAGGTGTATTTCTCCCTAGGCACCCTCACTAAATCTTACGGACTTGGTAACCTTTTCTTCTTGGGCAGAGGTTTGGGATGGCTCATTTACATGGGTTTGGAAATGATGACGTTTATGAGAGGCGGGGGTTTTAATCGTAGGATTCTTTACTAGATGAGGGTTCAGGACTTCAAAGACAAAGCGTTCCCAGGTTTTCCCCTTTTCTTCCAACTGGTGAGTGATCAAGATTTTAATCAAGCAGTGGTGGTATAAGCTTCCATAGGGGTTAGTGGTATTCTTCCTAACCTAGCTAGACATATTCTCTAGGATCTTTAGGAAATAGAAGGGGAAATTAAGAGCCTAACCATTAACAAAATGTGTTAGTAGCCTAAAGTGACAAGCTTTGAAAATGATGTACTTACCCTCACAAGTGATCAAATGGATAATGACAGTCAATGGCTAGATATATTCAGGATTCACCCATTCTTTGTGGAACCCCTTGGTGCCAGCAACATGCTGATAGTTGGCTTTAAGAGCAAACTCGAGCTCCGTTCGTGGAAGAAAAAGATGTTTGTGCCAACGGGCTTCTTCCCTGGGCAGTTTTGTGGCCAACGCAATGGATTCTTCCATCACAGGGAAAGTGAGATGGCCGACCCTGGCTGTCTTACCATCGAAGCCATTCTTAGCAAATAGTAGTGAAACCTCGACATCATGGCCATAAAGAAGGTGAAGAAATGGACCGCATCCAGCTCGCAAAAATAGTTCACTACATGCCTTAAATTCAGAAATGCGGAAGAGGTCCTGGTAACTTCCAGGCTCGAATGGATTGGCATATTGAACAGAGGTCGAAGGATGCAGATGGGTAGAGAGGATGCGTGAAATTGCAGGGGATAGAGCTTGATAGGTTCAGGGCGGATGGAGAGTGAGCAAGATGAAGCAAAACTTACACAAGGGTTAGTTTAAATTGAGATTCGTTTGAGTGGTTGAATGATCGTGGGGGAATATTTGGCACGTTCGAATGATACGCTATCATTCAGTTACCTTGAGTCATGTGTCATCATGGAACTGCGTGAGTTAGTGAATCCGCATAGGTATGATATGTTCAACCATGTCCAAAGTGAAACTTTGGACAGGTTGAATGTAATCCTCATTATGAAATTATAGACACGAATTACACATAAAAATCATGATAACTTAATAAATGAAATGATAGATCACACGATCAAATTTAATGGAGGATTAAAATCGTATGATAACCATATGATGGTTAATCAATTCATTTGATGATATGAAATGAGTATGAAAAGATGGCATTTAATTTGATCCTTGACATGATTAGTTTATTGGATATATTAGTAAAAATCAAATTTTTAAAATATCTTAGCACACTTATTAATATCATTACAAGCTAAGGTTTCATTCGACACTTCATTCAGATCGTTATTCATTTGCCTCGTTCGTCACCTCATTTGGATCATCATTCGACACTTCATTGAACCCTTCATACAGACCTTTGTACAAAAATGTGCTTTGATGGATCTGACTGCTGCTCATTATGCAGAGAATTTTTTTGGGATTTGTCAACACACAAGAGATGTTGTAAACCTGCTTTTCTGGAACTTTAGTCGTGTTCTTCTTTATTTGTAATTGATCAGAACGATCTTCCTTCTACTTTTTGCATTATCTTGAAAAACACCTATCATTTTATCAGAAATAAAACTTTTCATAAATACTCAGAAAGTAAAAACAATTCCAATCCTCCCCCAAACCAAAAATATGGCGTGTCCTCAAGCCATCAAAAGAAAATTTGATTAATATTCAAATATTTCAATTAATGGTTTAGGAAATAACTTCTAAAATGCTGTGATAATTTTCGTAAGAAAATGAAATATTAAATATTAAATGTAGATGATTCAGGTATGTACATTCATCAAAAAGAATACAACAGTGCTTAAGAAGACCACATGAAGAATGATAGTGCAATGGATGCGAAAAATGCCATAGGAAAACTAGACATCCATGACTCATTTGAAAGATCTCTTATCATCCAAAGAATATAGATAAATCTCACCCCAGAGTTTGTGAGATTTCTATAATTATGGGTCCCATTTCTAGGACAGTCATACCCTAGGTATTGTTTGAATTAGATGACAAGGTCCTAGTCCATCTTACAGCCATTCTCTAATGATAGTATAAATAATTGGCCTCAACATGTATTCATATACTCAGGTTTTTCTATGAGCCATGTGCATAGCAATGCATTAACTGAATCTCTTTTACCCGATATTTCCCCACTGCCAATAGGCCTGTTCAGTCAACCGACGGGTTTATCTTGGTACCATGCAAGCATAGCCCTGCTGCCAGCGAGCCTGTTCAGTACCCCGATGGGTTTACTTGCATTTACCAAGCTTCCTTGTTTAAGATTTTACTTAGCATGGACCCGCTGCCAGCGAGCCTGTTCAGTACCCTGACGGGTTTGCTTCATATAATGATTTTTTTTAGTAAGGAAGCTGGTTGGCACTAGAGTTTGCTAAGCCTACTAAACACATAATTCAAAAATTTTAGAACGAACCTTATGAGTAACTTTATTTATAATGGCCTAGATTATAGATCATGTCAAAACATAATAACCTAAAATTGTTATTTGACCTTCCAGTCTATATTCTTCATAAAAGATCAGTAATGTTCCCCACAAAATAGAAGTATCACTCACTTTTGGGCTACCTTTTTAAAGAATGCTTAAGAGACAAGTTTCGATAATGAGCCTAGGATGAGCTAGTAGTCCATATGTGTAAGATAGAATTGTTTTAGAATCATGAGGATTGAAGCAGGTCTTAAGCAACTGTTCTAATGATAAATCAGAAATGTACATGTCTGTATCAAATACCATTTACAGAATCATAAAAGAAAGTGGTTTGAAATGACATAAAGAACACTTTAACTTTTCACTATAAATTTCAATTTTCAACAATAATCGAAAGAGAAGGAGTTAAGATGCATTATAAGTGTTTCTTTTAGAGCACTTCCCTTTTCGGATAATATTGCATGAGCTGATTATAATGATAAGGTACTCGTAATCAAACTGCAAAACCACTTGTTAGATGATTCAATTTTATTCCAAACAAAAACAGATGTACAAAGAAAAAGTCATGAAATTTAGGAGAAAGGGGAAAAGAGTCTTCCTGTCTTAATTGACAAAATTTCATGACTTATAAGCTGGTCATAAAAAATAAATTTCCTGTAAAGATGCAATCAGCTGTTAGAGATGACTCTTATTATTGAAAAACAAAAATATATTTACATATATACAATTGAAGATAACCCAAAATCATTCAAGAACCAAGAGAAGGAGGAATGACTTCCTCTTCTACCAGCTCCATCTCCTTCTGTTGTAAGGCATTTTGCACAAAATATTGTTTAGATATTGGTTGATGATAAAGTCGAAGTCTATGTCCATTTACAACAAAGGAAATTTGAGAATCATCAATTGTCTTAATTTTAACAGATCCATTATCAAAAGCTGTAACAATTTCATATGGACACATCCAACGAGTAGTTAATTTACCTTTAAAGTTTTTGTACCTTGAATCAAAAAGTAATGCCCAGTATCCATTTTTGAATTGTTTTTGTTTAATGTATATATATTTCATCAACTTGGAGGTAAACTGAGATCCTTGATCGGTTACAATTTCCCTAGGTACACCGAATCGAGTGAATATTTCTTCATATATAAACTCTACCACAGATTTCTCTGTGGCTCGAAATAAGGATTTAGCTTCTACCAACTTGGTGACATAATCTGTATAGACTAGAATGTACTTCTTCTTGTGATACATAGGGGAAATTGGCCCAACAAAATCTAGAGCCCATTTCTCAAAAGGATCAATCATAACTTGGGTTGTAAAGGAATCTCATCAGATGGCATAGGTCTACCCATTCTTTGGAAACTGTCACACCCATTGACATACTTGGGAGCATCTTTGAAAATTCTTGGTCAATAATACCCAGAGTGCAACACTTTGTATGTTATTCTTTTTTCAGAAAAATGCCCACCGCAAGGCCCACCATGATAGGCATGAAGGATCTATGCCATATCATCCTCTTGTACACATTGTCTAATAATAAGATCAGGACTAGTACGAAAAAGATCATTGTCCACCCAAGAATAATTAGAAATTTGAACTATGATCCTACGTTTCTCAAGTGGAGAGAGATGGTTTGGTAGATTTCTAGTTGCTAAATAATTGGCTATGTCTACAAACCAAGGGGTTTGAACAGACACAGTGAACAGATGTTCATCTGGAAATCTATCATCAACAAGACTAGCATTATCGTCAGTTTGAATTCAAGAGAGAAAATCTGCTACCACATTCTCTTGACTAGGACGATCAACAATGGTGATGTTAAAATCTTGTAACAAAAGAAGCCACCGAGTCAGTTTGACATTGGTGATAGGTTCATTCATTAAAAATCTAATGGCAGAGTGGTCGGTGTGTATAAAAATTTCATATCCTGTGATATAATGATGAAACTTGTTGATGGCATAGACTACTGCTAGAAACTCTTTTTCAGCAACAGTGTATTTAGATTCTGCAGGAGTCCAATTTTTACTAGAAAAGTAGATGACATGTGATGTTTGTCCCTCTTTTTGACCTAAGACTGCTCCTATAGCTATGTCAGAAGCATCAGTGAATATATGGAAGGGAAGGGACCAATTGGGGCCCCTGAGTATCGGTGCTACTGATAATGTTGCCTTCAAAGTTTCAAAGGCATGTTGACAAGGTTCAGTCCATTGGAATTATGTGTCTTTCATGAGTAGTTTGAACATAGGTCAAGCTATCTTAGTGAAATTTTCAATAAAACGTCTATAATATCCTACATGGCCAAGAAAACTTCTTACTTTCTTTGAATTTTTTGGAGGGGGAAGATTAACAATTATTTCTATCTTGGAAGGATCTACCTTGATACCTTGAAGAGAGACATGATGTCCTAGAACTATGCCCTCGGTTAGTTACATCTTACATTTTTCATGACTAAGAGCTAAGTTCATTTTTTGGCACCCAATAAGAACTATTTCAAGGTTATCAAGGGCTTCTTGGAAGGTATTGCCATAAACTGTAAAATCATCCATATAAACTTCAACACAATCATGTATAAGGTCAGCGGAGATTCCTAAAAATGCACATTGGAAAGTAGCAGGTGCATTACATAGGCCAAATGGAAACACTCGATAGGCATATGTCCCCCAAGAACAAGTAAAAGTTGTCTTGTCTTGATCCTCAGGTGCTATTAATATTTGATTGTATCCACTATACCCATCAAGGAAAGAAAAATATTGTTTCCCTGAAAAAGTATCTAACACTTGATCGATAAAAGGAAAAGGGAAGTAGTCTTTAAGAGTGGCCTTGTTCAATTCTCGAAAGTCAACACAGATACGCCATTTCCTTGTGACTTTATTTGGAACTACCACTAGAGGAAACACCCATTTATTGTTGGAAATTGGATAAATGAAACCAACGTTAAGGAGTTTTTGTAATTCATCTTTTACTATATCCTTTAGGGCTGGATTCATTCTTCTCTAGGGCTTCCTGACAGGAGGGATGTTTGAAGCTGTGTAAATGTGGTGAATACAGGTATCTGGGTGTATACCCTTCATATCGGTGTATTCCCATGCAAATGCTCCAGTTTGACTCTTGAGAACTTTTAGTAATTATTTTTGCTGACTCTCACCTACACCTGCATTTATATGTAGAAATTTGTCTGAACTAACCTCACAAGGTATGGTATAGGATCCTAGATGTTCTTCGATTGCGAAGACATGGGGTGTACTTGTAAATGTTGAGAGGCTCATGTTTTCTTGGAATTCATCTCCAAATATTTGGTCAAGTTGGGAAAAAAGACGAAGGAAAGTCTATACATGTTGTGGAAGAGATAAATTGGTTCAACAGATTCTCGGTATTTTGTTCTTGAAGTGCCCAGGAGAAATCACTAACAAGGGAAAGTTCTTCCAAGTTCTCATCCCCTAAAGAACAATCTAACCAAAACAGGTTTTTAGTTACTGGTTGTGCTAGTGGGTATAAAGCTAATTTTCTTGTAGATAACCCATCAAAGATAATCATTTCTCCATCCCTGCATCCTATGAACGCATTAGCAGTATCCAACCAGGGTCTTCCCAAAATAATGGGGTGAACTTTGGAAGGGTCTTTTGATTCTATGACCATGATGTCCACAAGATATTCCCATGAAGCTACTGATACAGTGATGTCATCTAAGATCCCACCAGGCTGCACCATAGTGCGATCTGCTAATTCTAGCATTGTTGAGGTAGGTCAAAGGAACTATCCTAAATGGAGAGTTTCTAAAACTATGGTAGTCATCAGGTTAATAGCAGCTCCTAGATCAATAAGTGTATTTCCTATGGCAGTGTTATTGATGATAACAATCACCACAGGCTTTCCTAGGTTTGAATACTTTGGGATTCTAGGTTGGTTTGCTATGCAATCTAATATTTTTCCTATTACATGAATCGTCAAAGAGTCTTTTTGTTTTCTCCCTGGTCTTTTAATACAAAGTTCCTTTATTACTTTATTATAGATTGGGATATCTTTAATGGCTTGTAACAAAGGGATTTTAATAGAAATATTTTTCAATTCGTTAATGATATCATACCCTGGATAAGTTACAGCTTTTTCTATTACTAGACGCTCCAGATATGGGGGTGACTTTTCTCCTGTAATTACTTTTTCATAAGGATGGTTGTGTGTTGAATATTTAGGAATAACCACATCTTCAAGAATGGCATCATTCAAAACTTCACTAGGTATGTTTTCTTCTTCATTCTCTTCTTGGATAACAACTGATGACTTGGGCTGGTCTTGCAAAACTCTTCCAGACCACAGTTGAATCTCATGTATTGGTAAGAGGTAACAACCCAATGTTGTTAAGAGCTTGGGTTGGTTTGTTGTTAGGATTTGGTATCAGTCATGCAAGTAATATTGTGGGACTTGGAGGATTCATATTTTGGAAATGATGAGGTTGATTTGAAATATGGGGTAATGAAGGAGGTACAAATCCAGGCAAGAGTTGTTGAATATTAGGTGGGTAAGGATAGTTAGGCATAGAAGGAGTTGGTTGAGCATAATATTATCCTCTCCATCCATGTGGCCATTGTTGTTGTTGAGAATTCTGAGGAGGATACTGAGGCGACCAATTTTGCCAACCTAAAGTGTTCCATTGTTCAGGAGGTTGATAAGGATAGTAATAGGGTGGAATTTTTTATGATGGATCTTGATATGTTGATTGATCGCTAGGTTTCCAAGGCCTCCTAGATGATTCACCAAAGTTTCCACTCTTATACACAGCTTGCAACCCAAGCAACGATGGACAATTATCAGTCGGATGTTCTTCTGTACAAAGGTGACAAACTGAAACATTATTCAATGGACATTCTTGTTGGGGATGTTTAGTTCTACACCTAGGACAGAAAACACTCATTGTCACACACTCTTCATCATGTCTCTTTTTGGCTTGTAATGCATCCAATTGAGAACCCATGGCTCTTATGATATCTGTTTTGAAATTTTCCAATAGGTTTCCCAATTCTACCCTTGTAACTCCACCAGGACTGGATGTGTTTCCTTTTAGGTTCCTAGCATAAGATTCTCGAAAGTGTCTTCCACTTTTCCCTCTGCTCCTAGACTAATTCCTACATAGTTCACAAATATGTGAAAAAGGCTTACGAGAGATGTCTCATGCTTCCATGAGATTATGGTTTTCTAGGAATTCTTCTAAGATTCCCTTGAGCAAGAGTGTTCTTACTGCATCTTCTCGAAGATCACTATATTTAGATTTATGTAACACATAGTTAAATCTCTCGAGATAGTTTTCTAGGATCTCATATTCAAGTTGTTGTATTTTGAAAATATCATTGCGAGAGTCCTTAGGTTTTCAGTAATCCTGATATTTCCCTAGAAATGCATTCTTCATGTCTTCCCAAGTTCTAATACTAGATTTTCCTAATGAACCTTCAAAGAGAAGAATATTTTAATGTGGAAGGAAAGATTTTTAGCTTTTGGCCATCTTGTAGGTAGTTATAACTCCTACAAAAAAATGTCAAATTCGAATAAGAATGTATTTGGATCCTCACTACTCTTCCCATAAAAGGTTGGTAGTGAGGAAGGAGGGATGTTTTTCAAAGTTACATCTTATGCAGTGTCTAGGATAGGGAATCCAAAAGTACCTTAAGTCCTAACCTCTCCCTCTTCTTCATCTTGTTGGACATGATCTTCATTTTCATCCTCCATGAAGATTTGATTGCCAAAGAGAGAATACTTAGGTGGATCCTTTCTTGGATAATATGGGATATCCCAATGTTCTATTTCAGGAAGAGTATTTTTCTTTTTAGGAGGAGAATTACCAGATATGTGGGAGTTCGGATTTGAAGGTCCTACCATTGTTGTTTCAATCTGTGAAATAACTATGTTCACATAATTTTTAAAAAGAGTATCTAATTGTGTAGGATCAATAAAGTCTATTAAGTTTGGACCACCTACTATTGAAAAGGTAGTGTCTTTGGGTTTTTGAACTAATGGAGGGTTGAGAGGTTCTGAATTTTTATCCTTTTGAATTTCTTCTTGTCTAAGTTCAGTCTCAATATGAGCTTGAGGTTCTTATAGTGGAATTTCTTTATGAATGGACTATTTTGATGTCCCTATGGTTTCCCCTAATTGATTTCCAGAAAGTATTTCCTTTTCTTTCCAAGTAGGACTATCCCCTTTAGGTGTCTTCCGATACCTTTATGTTGAGTTAGTAGTTGGGGTGGCACGCCCCCCGTATAGGTTATTAGGAATTTTAGTAGGGATTCTAGTAGGAGGAATAGTTTTAATAAATCTACCTTTTGAGTCTCTAGACCTATTCATGAAAACAAACTATAACTTAAATAGATTCTAACTACATTACTACTATTGTTGGGTTTTGGGGATGCATGTTATAACATATGTGCAGGTTCTTACCTCTCATCTTACCGCTCACCCGCCACCAGCCTATTTATAAATTTAAAAGAGGAGAATTCAAATCTATAACTAAGTTTCAAAAGAGAGTTCTACCTATCTACAACTGAGTTCTACAACTGAGTTCTACCTATCTACAACTCCCCGGAAACGACGCCAAAATGTTGAGGTGTAATTACTGTCTTTAAGGAATTACCAAAATATTTAATTATCGACTAGGGTTGGTAATCTTAGATTTGTGGCACAGTATATGCTAAGGTAGAATGGCACCTACGATTTCAACTCGGCAGACCTTAGAAATGTATTAATAAAGAAAAGATGGAAAAATATTTCAAAATGAAAAAATGAGTCAAACTTCTAGAAAATATATCTACTAAACTAGTTAAACCTAACTAAACCAACAGATCAGAATAGTATGAAGCTATACTACTCTACTCTATGGATGATAATAAAAAAGATAAAAACAACAAATATTATTCTAGTAAGCAGGACTTAATAAAAATCAGAACTACTTTAATGAAATTGAAAACTACTAATAAATCTCTAATCTAAGAATTAGAAAGCAACTGTTAAATGAGTTTAGATACTTATCTATAATTGATAACTAACTATGAGACAAAGAACTATATTAACCTAAAGAAAAACTATAAATTACTTACAAATATTCATGCATTCAATTAATACTTCAATATTACACTAAACTACCTAATTCCATTCTCCCTAATGTTGTACATTGAATGTGATAGGAATTGGGGTGAATGTATCGTAATGACTTTCGAATGTAACAACAAAACAAAATGGAAGTAAATATAACCTAATTTCTACAAAGAGATGTAAACTACAAAGAGACCAATTACAATTAACTTTAAATATTATGACCTATCTTCTATCCATAAGCAAATGAATTGAAACTAATGAAATATAGAATCAAGTAGAAAACTTAATAAAGATATTTACTTGATTTGGAAGCAAGTAGAAAACTTGATAAATATATTTTATATAGAAGCAAGTAGAAAACTTGATAAAGATATTTTATATAGAAGCAAGCAGAAAACTTGATAAAGATATTTATTTATGAACCAAATCCTATTCTATGAGCATCTTTATTAACTGTATGAATGGGAAAGATGATCCTATGCTTGATTTGAGAAACTATTCAAACTAATGTACTTTAGAGAATGAAATTACTAAGTCTAATCTGAAATTAATCTTAACAACATATGATAAACTACACTAAGAATAGAACTGATAAATTCTAGAACAGTAACATATTAGCAAATCAAACATGAAAGACATAACTTGAAAAGTAGTTAAAACACAGTTAAGGAAGATGGAATGGAAACTAAGAATGATGATGAAACTCAATTAAAACTCTATGTAGTGTGAAACAAGATCTTAATTACAGTTACGAATGCTAATTAAATGCAATAAATATTACAATTTGAAGACCTAAGAAAATTGGATTCTAATTAAGCATAAAAACAATGCATAAAGTATTAAGGTCCATATGATGATTTGGATGACTGTCCGAATGACAGTCTGGATGGAGGAAAACGATTTAAACTAGGGAAAGAATCAGTTTGGATGATCTTAACTACCAACTGGCTGATGCATATGAATCTAGAGTGCAAGGAAGCAATGAATTGATTGTTCAGAAAGGAAATCTACATAAAGAAAACTACACTATTCTATGTTTGGGAAGGGAAACTAGTTCCTAATGCATAATAAAGCGAGACTTGAAAGGGAATGAACTAAACTACAGCTACAACACACTTAACGGAACTGAATATAACTAAGAATGAACTTGGAATGTTAAGCTAACTAAACTCTAAGTATTTGTAAATAACAAGACTAAAAACAAACTAAATAAGTTAGGCAAACTAAGCAAACTAAGCGTGACCGGTCACCAATTACATTCTGGAAATATCATTAACATGAACAACAAATAAGATATACATATCATAAAACAGAGACATAATTTATATAAGTAGAAAAACAACATATATATTCCAAGACAAAGATATCATATACAAAATAAATACATAAATTAAACAAATAACACAACTTATCTGCAGAAGACAAAGACAAATTATATACACGGACGGAAGACCAATGGTTATTGAGGGGCCCTTCTCAGCAATTAGAGGATGCGCCTTAATCAATCAATCACCACACATGCTACTGAGCTTTCATAAAACTAGAATGGATTTGTATTAAATTAAAACAGAGTTACAACATTTCTGTGTCTACTTGTAGCTAAAAAGACTAACTCGTCTCAATCACGAAGATGTCTATATATACAGAATTACAAATGAGAGAGCAAGTCGACCCTTTAGTGGTCGAATTTTCTAATAATAGGCAGTCTTAATGCCCGTAAACGGCTCTGCTTAACAACTCACGATAGCACATGGACAAGGAACGGCCCCATAACAGTTTATGACAGTGCACTGAGCATCTACTAGGTTCCACAATGTTGGTTTCCTTCATGCGGTCATTGAGACGTTGATCCTCCTTTGACGTGGGCAGAGAAATGTGCTATCAAGTTGAACATGCGGGAAAGACGGAACTTCTAGAGTGTTGACATGAGCTATAGGTATGTTTTCAAGCGAGGCGAGTAGGAGGGAAAATCTTCTAGAACAGGGGCTCACCAACCACAACAGCCACGTTGCTAACAGAACCCACCTTTCTGTTTCTACCTTTAATGACCAGAGATATTCCAACCAACGATCTCACGGGATGACTGAAGGTCTAAATGGTGGGTTGAATGCAGATGGACGATCTTGACATGAATGCATTGCTGAATGAAGGTCTGTTTGACGACTGCAACCTGTAGAACAAAAACTAAATCCCAAGAATGTCTAGAAATATGAGATGATAGTCAATAAACTGTAAAAAAATGATAATAATTATTCATGATTTGTATAATTTCAACTAAACGCATACTTGAGTCTATTTGATGGTCTGAATGGAAAACAAAATGATTTATCGTATCAAAAATAGTGAAAATAATGCCAATCAGAGTGTGTTTGATGATCAAAAGTGGTGACAAAATGGACACCAACACATGGATTTCCATTCCTACACCACTACTAGAGAGGAAATTGCAGTGCATTGGGAAAAGAAGAAGAACAAGAAGGGAGTTTAAAATGAAATTGGAACTGGGAGGATATGAGATACATGATGTCATCTTAGATTTGGGATCTAGTGTGAACACCTTGCCAAAAAAAAATTGGGAAGTGATGGGGAATTCTAAATTCGTGTTATCCACTTTTGACTTGAGGTTGGTGAATCAATGTAGAATATATCCAATAGGTAGACTAGAAGATGTCAAGGTTGATATTGATGGAATTAAAACCAGATAAGACTTTGAATTGATTGAAATTATAGATGGTCAAGCTCCTTATCTAGCATTGTTTGGTATTGATTGGAACTTTGAGAATAATGTGATCTTGAATTTAAAGCAGGGGACTATGTCCTTTGGGTCAAAATAAATGAGAGTGATTGCTCCCTTAGATCCAAAGGAGAGATAAATATATTTAAAATAGGTAAGGTAGGTTATGGAGGATGGAAAAATAGAAAACATCTATAATCTTTGTGGGAAAGAGGATTACATAATCCTACAACCAACAAAGAGATCAATTGGTGCAGTATCTATTCATTTCATATAAATCCAAAAGAAGCAATGGAGATATGGCATAATACATTGTATGAAGTTTCAAGTCGAAGATGTGCAAGGGTTGTTAAATATGTGCATTGGATAGGAACAAAATTGTGCAATCCTCCACATTTCAATGGCATGGGAGTGGTATAAGAATTTGTAAAAGAAATGGAAGAAAAAGTATCGAAACATATGAGGGTTCAAGTGATGGATGCAGTATTGAAAAGGACATTTATGTGATGGTGTGATGCTCATAAGAAGAAGTTGGATAGTTGGGAGAAAATAGCGTAGAACATTATTATTAGACTTCATCCAATATTAGAGAAAGAATTGAAAATTCGGTATAAAGGAACTCGTGATCCAAAAGAAAACTTGTGGTTCTGCAAGAGGAGGTGGAAGGAAAGAAATGTTCATATAGAATAGTGGGTTCATAGGTTCATTCATACACTTGATACATTATCAAGGAGTTGGTACATGCATGGAGAATTAAGGAGGCAGACTATTGATTAGAAAGAGATGGGAAATCAATTTTGTGATGTTTTTTATATTTTCATCAAGTAACACAGGATTGAAGGATATATTGTGTAGGATCAAAAATTTAATATTTTTTTCTGAAAAATCTTCTCATATTTCTTATAAAGTAGTTTTTGTTACACACAAGAAAATGGTACAATTGAACCATCTAGTTCACTACTAGAATATTGTTGAAGAAGGATCTAAAATAGAAGAAGACCTTAATAAGATAACATTTAGGAAACTGAAGGGGAACACACAGTACATGATACTAGTACAAGTTAGATTGCACCAAAGTATTTTCAGCCACTTAAAACTAAGAAGTATAACATTGGTACAGAGGAACATCCCAATACGGCTATACTAGGATACCATTGGGATTATGAGAGAGTAACATAGGTTGTGTATTTATTGAAAGAATATGAGGATTTATTTCCCAAAAAAAACTGAGATGAAGGGAATTGCGGGTTCATTAGGGGAGATGAAAATTTAGCTAAAAACTAATCCAAATAATGTGAAAAAGAGACCATGTAGATTGAACCCAAAGTATAAAGAAAAAGTGCACCAAAATCTACAAAGAATGATGCAAGAAGGGATTATTGTAGCATTGGAAGAATATGATTGGGTTAGTCCCATGGTGGTTCCGGATAAAAAGATTTGTGGTATAATAATTTTTGTAGATTTGAGAGATTTAATTGCACCATGCATACATGACCCATTTCCCACCATATTCATAGATGAAGTATTATAAAATGTGGGAGGAAGAGAAGCATACTTATTTATAGATGGATTATCGGGATAATATCAAGTAAATATTGCAAAAGAAGACAGAAAAAAAAACACTTTTGATTTAGAGTAGGGTTCTTTTGCATACATGGCGATGCCTTTTGGCTTGAAGAATGCATCTACAGTGTTTTCCAGGATTGTGATTACAACATTTAAGAAATTTTTGCATAAATTCCTAGAATTATATATTGATTATTGGATGGTATATAGACTGCTATATGATCATATCAAAGAACTAAGGTTGATGTTAGATCAATGTAGACAATTGAAAATTTCTTTAAATTTGAAGAAGTCTGTGTTTATACACCTATGGGAGTCTTCTTAGGTCATGTAGTATGCAAGGAAGGATTATTGGTTGATCCAACAAATTTTGTTGTCATAGTAAATTTTCCTGCTCCCATATTAGTGAAGACACTACGTGCAACATTGGGTCATACAAGATATTGCAGAAAATACATTAGGAACTATGTGAAGATTAACTCACCACTGGAAAAGTTGATGAAGAAAGAAAGAAAGTATTAATCGACTTATGAATTCTAGGATGCACTTGATATGTTGAAATAAATATTGGTTACTTGCAATGTCTCCATTCAAATAAATTCCAAAAGGAGAAAATTCCACCAATCTACTAATTTCCTAGGTTGGGTGGAGACATTAAATTTGGAATAAGGAGACTAATAAACCCCAAATGGACTTTAGCTTGACATAAATGTATTAAGAGGGGATAAATAAATATTTATGATGAGAAAATAAGATGGCACTTGGTCATGAAGACACATGGATGGTGTGGGACCGACGCAAAGCTAGATTTCCCATGCCACATGGCATTCCACTCTCACCCATTTGAATCCAAGGTGGAGTCCACTATACTTGGGGCAGTTTGAAGGGAATAATACTTGGAATGACTCAATGAGTTCTAAATGTAGAGGAAGAGTAGCACCCATGGAAGAGGAAGAGGCATTTTGGAGCAAGTGGGACACTTGGGATAGATTCCCTAGAGTCTATGGCACCAATGATGAAGATGCATATGACACTTATGACAAAATCAGACCTGATGGCTGACATATGACATAAAGGACATGTCAGGGATAAAAATAGCCTCCAAGAAGGAGCACAAGGGAGTTAGGGCAGCCAAAGAGACACCTACTCGAATTGAGTGAAGGAGGAGGCTAGATTTGGAGGGACAGGTGGCATACTTGGGGATCTCTTCCCAAATTGAGTTGGCATGAAGATCATGGATGGAATTAGAGTTAGGGAAACCATAGGAAGTTTCTAAAAGTCAGGAACAAAGAATAATACCATATTTTTATCATTTAATACTTTTCATTTGGAGAGGAGAGGTAGTAGAGTGCTATTCTACTTGCCTTAGCACCAATTTCGAGGGTGAAAGATTCCCATCCTAATTGGAAATTGGAGAGGCCATTCATACCTTTCATTTGGAGCTAAAATGGATTATTTTGTTATATTTTGAAGCTATAGGGAATCTCGTGGTCACATTTATTTCAGCTTGCTTCTACAACCATTCTCTCATTTCTCGGCATATTCTTGCTCCTTGAGGAGAGGCGCACTTGGTGAGGTGATGATATTTTTCAGATATCTCTTGAGGACCCATATATTTGTAATCTGATATATATACTCTATATTTACTTCTCAGAATACTTTCAGATCTAAATTCCAAGATATTTCATGTACAAATGCTAAACTATGAATAAATGGTGTCATTTCCCCAATACCTTGTTATTTGCACTTGAAGTGGTATGAAATTCGAATGGTTCAGTAAATATCTGATATATTAATGTTGTATGGAGTGCAAATAATATGCTAAATAAGTTTCATATTAATTATACAAGCATTTGGAGCAATATTCTTAAGTTTCATAACAATTTGTGAAGATTTACTATCATTTCCCCCTATGTCAAAGCTAGTATACAAACATCTGATTTATGGGAGTTGAAGAAGCTTATAGAAACTTATTAATGATGAATTGGGGATACAATTTAATTATTTTTTCAGTACCATTTCTCTATTCTAAAATTTGGGAAGTTTGTACAGTGTTTGGGAAGCCATCTTTGTCTCCTACCCTTGGGGATTGTAAACCTCGATTTGACTAGTAAAGTTCATCATTTTTCCCTGATTATAAATGAATGTTGCAGAAGTGTTTTAAGAGTTTGAAAGAATACATAAGCCTCATTTACATGTGTGAATACCTTCCAAACTCATTCATACCCAATTCAGAACCATTTGGAGCAATTTGGAAGTAGTTGAGTCAATATTAGTCTAAATGTCGAATTGGCCAAAAATTACAATTTTTCCTAGTTTGTGCAAATTCTTAAAAAGGGACACTACAAGTGGTATCAGAGCATGATCCTTGCACCTATTGGGTATAATAATTTATGAGGATAAGAATCCAAATAAATCATCTCCCACCTTTGGAACCTGAAACTGAAAGTGTTTTTGTTGAAGTGGAAGAAGTAGGAAAAGAAGTTCATTTTGCTGAAACTATGGCTAGGGATGAGGAGGGAACCTCAGAGGATAAGGAGGAATTTAATAAATTCATGAAACCATTCTTTGAATACATGAAAAAATAGATCATAAGAGGCAAAGGAGTAATAGGAGGCAACAACATTTCTTCTTTCGAGGAAAAGAAGGAAGTTGTAAAAGAATGGGAAAAGTTGAGTGAAGATTGTAGAAGGACTCTACCATTTGACCAATACTTTATTGTCTCAAAGAAACTCAAAATGAGGGAAGGTAATAGGACTCCATTTCAGAATAAATAATTGAATTGTGCCATTGGTAAAATGCCCCTTCCCACTTTTGATGGCTCACCTAAAAGTTCTGCAAATACTTGGGTACAAAAACTAGATGTGTATTTTCAGTTGAATCCAATGGTGGAAGATGATGCTTTAAAAATGGTTATTTTGCATCTAGAAGGAGAATCCAATCATGGGTGCTTCCATGGTATGAAAAACTTGGTACATGATCAGGTTACCACATATGGAGAATTTTTTGACAAGGTATTAGAAATATTTGAGCAAAAATACCTTGAATTGCCTTTCAAAGAACTATCCCAATTGAAGCAAGTTGGAATACTTGCTGAGTATATGATCGAATTCCAAAAAGTATCAGTTAAGGTGGCTGATATATCTATGGTAAGATTAGTATTTCTGTTTACAGAAGGTTTTTATGAACCCTTAAAAGGTTTGATTAAATCCCACAAACCTAATTCATTGAAGGATGCCATGAACTTGACAAGAGATCTACAAAATGTGCTACCTAGGACAAGGTTTCCTCCCAAGCCTAACTTCCCTGACAAGTTAAGATTTGAAAAGAAGCCATGGAAAAGAGATACATTTGGAAAGGATAATACAGAGGGACTAAATAGGTAAAACTCAGAAGAAATAAATTGTGTTACACATGCTTCCAACCATGGGTACCAGGGCATAAATGTGCTAAGGGGAAAGCACAATACATTGAAGTATTTTCAAATAATGATGAGTATGAAGGGGGTATGGAGGAAGAAGTAGATATTTCAGACCAAGATGAGGGATATGATACAGTAGAAGAATGGAAACAAGAACAAAATCATCCTTCACCTGATAAAGGAAAGATGGCAGTACTTTCAGCAGTGCCTCATTTTCACACTATTCTATGCAAGGGAGTGTTACAAGGACAAAAGGTCTTGGTATTGGTAGATGGAGGAGACACACATAAATTCATTGATGAATACATGGTGGAGAGGATGAAGCTACCTACTAAACCATTTGATGGCTTCACAGACATCATTCCAGGTCATAACACCATGGAGTTCAAAACATGGATTCCAAAGCTACAAATCACCATAGGTAATTACACTTTTTTATAGACTTTATGTGGTTTATGTTGCTGATACTAATGTGGTATTCGGAGTACAATGGATGTATTATATAGGGTATCATACAGGGAACTATCAAATTACTAAAATGAGATTGAAAGATTCAGAAGGAAAACAAAGGGTTGTGAGAGGGAAGCACACCTATCCGAATCAGGTAGTGACTTCTCACAGTATGAGGTCCATATTGAGGCATGGAGATATTGAATAGGCTGATGAATGTTGAATCACTTCACCCAAACCAAAAATAAATATTTCAAAACATCCCAAGGAGATAAGGAAGCTACTACACAAATATGAAAATGTTTTTGGAGACCTCCCTTCTGGAAGGCCACCTGATAGAGGGGTTGAGCATAATATTGTTTTGGAAGAGGGAATTTCACCTATCCAAATCCCACCATATAGACATCCCAAAAAGTTTAGAGAGGAGATTGAAAAGGCTATTCAAGAACTCTTGGATTTGGGACTCATTAGACCAAGCTCTAGTCCCTATGCTTCTTCAGTGGTTTTGGTGAAGAAGAAAGATGGGACCTTTAGAATGTGCATTGATTTTAGAGCCTTCAATAAAAAAGACAAACAAAAATAGATATCCCATACCAATAATAGATGAGCCACATGGAGCAAAATTCTTCTCAAAAAATGATCTTAGATCTGGTTACCATCAAATTCGAATGAAGGAAGAGGATGTCAATAAAACAGCTTTCAAATGTCACTATGGCCATTTTGATTTTATTGTCATGCCTTTTGGTTTGACCAATGATCCAACCACATTTCAATCATGCATGAATAAAATATTCAGAAAATAGCTCCATAAGTTTGTTTTGGTTTTCTTTGATGACGTTCTAATTTACAACAAAACATGGGAGGAACACTTGCACCATCTAGAATTTGTCTTGAGAATTTTGCATGAACAATCTTTGTTTGCTAAGTTGTCTAAGTGTGAATTTGGGCTGAAAGAAGTTTTATATATTGGGAACATCATTGGGAAATATGGAGTGAAGGTACACTTGGAAAAAATAAGAGCTATTCTTGAATGGCCATCACCCAAAAACATCACATCATTTAGAGGTTTCATTAGAATATGCACTTACTACAAAAAATTTGTGAAAGGGTTCTCTAAATTTACAACTCCACTTACTAATTTGACCAAAAAGGATGCATTCAAGTGGAACGAAGAGGCTGAAAAGGCTTTCCAAAAAATGAAAGAGGTAATGAGTAGTTGTCCAGTACTTGCATTATCTGATTATACTAAACCATTTGTCTTGGAATGTGATGCATCAAGAGAAGGGATAGGGGTTGTCCTAAAACAAAATCAACACCCCATATAATTTGAGAGAAAAAAGATGCAGCCACATGAGAAGATCTATTCCATTTTTGACAAATAAATGTTAGCCATCATGCATGCCTTGGCCAAGTTTAGACAATACTTGGTGGGGAACAAGTTTGTGGTCAAAACTAACCATAACAGTTTGAATCATTTTCTCACACAAAAGGACCTCAATGAAAGGAAACAAAAGTGGGTAAGCAAAGTCCAAGATTTTGATTTTGACATTGAATATGTTAAGGGAAAGAATAATATTGTAGAAGATGCATCATCTAGAAGGACATCATTATCTCTTATGGACATTTCAAAAGATTGGAAAAATATGCTAATAGTTGAATATGCCAAAGATAGTTTTGCTTGTGGTGTGTTAGATGGGGTCAAAGGTGATGATAGGTACAATTTTTTGGATGGTATCATCTACTACAAGGATGGAATATATTTGGTTCATGGTTCGAATCTCAAGCACAATATTTTGAAGGAAGCTCATGACTCTCCTTTAGCATGCCATCCTAGTTTTTCCAAAACATATAGGAAACTAAGGGAAAGATTCTTTTTGAAGGGGTTGAAAGATGATGTTATAAAATATGTGAATGAATGCAAGTAAGGTCAGCAAAAAAAATATGAACATACACATCATGCGGGTCTATTGCAACCATTTCCCATTCCACAACAAAAGTGGGAAAGTGTCTCCATGGATTTCATCACAGGTTTTCCCAAGTCTTTGGGTAAGGATTGCATTTATGTTGTGGTGGATAGAATCACTAAATTTGCTCATTTATTTTCTATTACATTATCTTTTACTGTTGCGCAAGTGGCTGATCTATTCTTTAGAGAAATTTTCAGATTGCATGGACTACCCAAGAACATTGTGAGTGATAGAGATAGAAGATTTATGAGTGCCTTTTGGAAAGAAATTTTCAAGTTGGTTGGAACTCAATTGACTCCAAGCACAAGCTATCATCCTAAAACTAATGGCCAAACAGAGAGAGTGAATCAATGGTTGGAAGGGTACTTGAGGAGCTATGTTGGTGAGCAACAGAAAACATGGGTGAAATGGGTGAGTTTTGCTACAACACTACTTTCCATATGTCCATTGGCATGTCTCCTTTTAAAGAACTATATGGTTATGAAGCACTTACATTTGTTGATCACATATTTGGTGATAGTAGAGCCTCAAAGGCTAAATATTGGGTGGAGGAAAGTCAAGATATTTTGAAACTCCTAAAATACAATTTGCAGGTTGCCCAAAATCAACAGAAACAGTATGTAGAACAACATAGAGTGGAAAGAACTTTTCAAGTAAATGATTTGGTCTATTTTAGGCCACAACCATATAAACAAACATAATTTAAGGTGAAAGGGTCAGAAAATATCAAACCAAGATACTATGGTCCCTACAAGATAGCTCGAAAAGTTGGGGAAGTTGCTTATGAGTTGGAGCTTACCGAAGGGAGAAAAATTCGCAATGTATTCCATGTTTCATGCCTTAAGAAGGATATTGGTCAGCAAATATTTGTTTCAGAAACCCTTCATTCATTATATGATGAAGGAAAACTCGCACTTATCCCGGAAAAAAATTTGAAGACAAGAGAAAGAAAATTGAGCAGGACCATAAGGGAGTATTTGGTACAATGGAAATATTTTCCAAGTGAGGATGCCACATGGAAGGAAGAAAAAAAATTTCAGCATCCTAATTTAGAATTGTTTTAGGGCAAGAAATATTAGGTGGGGAGGACTGTAATGTCCCCATTCAAATAAATTCCAAAAGGAGAAAATTCCACCAATCTACTAGTTTCCTAGATTGGGTGGAGACATTAAATTTGGAATAAGGAGACTAATAAACCCCAAATGGACTTTAGATTGAAATAAATATATTAATAGAGGATAAATAAATATTTATGATGAGAAAATAAGATGGCACTTGGTCATGGAGACACATGGATGGTGTGGGACCCATGCAAAGCTAGATTTCCCATGCCACATGGCATTCCACTCTCACCCATTCGAATCCAAGGTGGAGTCCACTATCCTTGGGGGAGTTGGAAGGGAATAATACTTGGAATGAATAAATTAGGTCTAAATGTATAGGAGGAGTAACTCCCATGGAAGAGGAAGAGGCATTTTGGAGCAAGTGGGACACTTGGACTAGATTCCCTAGCTTCTATGACACCAATGAAGAAGATGCCTATGAAACTTATGAAAAAATCAGACCTGATGGCTGAAATTTGACATACATGACATGTTAGGGATAAAAATAGCCTCCAGGAAGGTGCATAAGGGATTTAGGGCAGCCAAAGTGACACCTACTCGAATTGAGTGAAGGAGGAGGCTAGATTTGGAGGGACAAGTGGCATACTTGGGAGTCTCTTCCCAAATTGAGATGGCATGAAACTCATGGATGGAATTTGAGTTAGGGAAGCCTTATAAAGTTTATAAAAGTTAGGAACAAAGAAGAAGACCGTATTTTTATCATTTGAGATTTTTCATTTGGAGAGGAGAGCTAGTAGAGTGCTATTCTACTTGCCTTAGCACCAATTTCGAGGGTGAAAGATTCCCATCCTAATTGGAAATTGGAGAGGCCATTCAGACCTTTAATTTGGAGCTAAAATGGATTATTTTGTTATAGTTTGAATCTACATGTAATCTCGTGGTCACATTTCTTTCAGCTTGCTTCTACAACCATTCTCTCATTTCTTGGCATATTCTTGCTCCTTGAGGAGAGGCGCACTTGGTGAGGTGATGATATATTTGAGATAGCTCTTGAGGCCCCATATATTTTTAATATGATATATATACTCTGTTTTAATTCTCGGGAGACTTTCATATTGAAATTCCAAGATATTTCATGTACAAATGCTAAACTATGAATAAATGGTGTCATTTCCCCAATACCGTGTTATTTGCACTTGAAGTGGTATCAAATTCGAATGGTTCATTCAATCTATGATATATTAATGTTGTATGGAGTGCCGTTAATATGATGAATAAATTTCATATTCATTAGACAAGAATTTGGAGCAATATTCTTATATTTCATAACAATTTGTGAAGATTTGCTATCATTTCCCCCTATGTCAAAGCTAGTATACAAACATCTGATTTATGGGAGTTGCAAAAGCTTATAGAAACTTATTAATGATGAATTGGGGAGCCCATTGAAGTCTTTTATCAATACCATGTCTTTGTTTTGAAATTTGGGAATTTTTTACAGTGTTTGGGAAGCCATCTTTGTCTCCTACCCTTGGGGATTGTGAACCTCGATTTGACTAGTAAAGTTCATCATTTTTCCCTAATTATAAATGAATGTTGCAGAAGTGTTTTAAGAGTGTCCAAGCATCCATTAGCCTCATTTACATGTCTAAATACCTTCAAAACTCATTCAAACCCAATTCGTAACCATTTGGAGAAATTTGGAAGCAGTTGAGTCAATACTAGTCTAAGGGTCGAATTGGCCAAAATTTACAATTTTCCCTAGTTTGTGCAAATTATTAAAAAGGGACACTACATTATTGCTCCAATTCTTATTTTCCATACTAGTTGAATATTTTTCATGTGCATGTGGATGCTTCTTCTATAGAACTGGGAATTGTACTTTCACAACCCGATGAGGGAAATATTGATCATCCCATTTCATTTTCAAGTAGAAAGTTGTCAAATGCAAAAAGGAATTACACCACTATAGAATAAGAAGGACTAGCGCTGGTGTATGCACTATAAAAATTCAAGCATTAATTATTGAGAAGTTTTTCCCTTTTTTGACTGGCAAGTTTGCATTAAGATATTTAGTTAATAAGTCGGTGTTGGGGGGAGGATTTTTCATTGGTTATTATTATTTCTGGAATTGATTTTGAGGTGGTTAAGACAAGAAAGCACAATGTGGGACTAGATCACTTATAAAGGGTGGATTCTACAAAGATGAATGTAGTATTGATGATCAAATTCCTGATGCGCAATTGTTTCAAGTGGATGTAGTGCCTGACCAATTCAAAAACATCGCAACATTTTAATGACAGGAAAAGCACCAGAGGATTATGCAGTGGCTCAATGAACACAATTAGTAACAAGGAGTGTGTATTATCAGTTGATTGTTGGTCAATTGTCTAAATTTGGGGTTGATAGGATACTGTGTAGGTGTATGATGGAGCATGATCACAATGCAGTGTTGTATGAAGCACATGAAGGCGTAGCAGGTGGACACGGCAATGGAAAGGAAACTGCAAGAAAAGTATTGTGATCAGGGTTATGGTGGCCATCATTGTTTCAAGAAGCCAAAGAATAGTCCATGCATTGATATATGCGATAGTGTGTAGGAAAGCCATCAAATAGAGATGAATTACAACTATTTATAGTTACTCCACTGGAACCATTTGAAAAATGGGCAATTGATTTATTGGGACCCATTAATCCACCACCAAAAAGTAAAAGAGATATGTATATAATCATAGGCACTGAATATTTAATAGTATATAGCAGAGACTACTGCACGATTTAGAACATTGCAACAAGGTTTGTATGTCCCAAGGTACTAATGAGTGATCAAGGATCTCATATTTTAAATGAAACTATTAGGGATTTGACGCAAGAATTGATGATATACCACCAAAAACGTACACCATATCATCCCCAAGAAAATGGAATAGAGGAGGATTTTTAACAAAGCATTGGAGAATGAACTGACAAAGGTCTTTAATGTAGAGTGCAATGACTGGGATCAAAGGGTACTTGCAGTATTGTGGGATTATCATACCACTTATAAAATTTTGACCAAGTTGACACCTTTTTTATTGGTTTATGGCAAGGAAGCAGTGATGCATGTTGAGTTTGTTGTGGATAGCTTGTGCATTTCATTGGTGATAGATATGATTGATGATGAATCACCTTAGAATAATTTAAATGAATTAATGGAATTAGAATAAGATCAAATACTTGTAGGTTTTAGTCAATGGGTATATAAGAACAAGAAGAAGGATTGGCATGATCGAAATATCAAAAAGAGAGAATTGTAACCTGGATCATTAGTACTATTGTATGGTAGTAGATATATTAAACATCCTCAGAAGTTATGCATGAGATGGGTGGGACCATTTTGACTCACATACATTACTGAAGAAGGTGCATTTAAATTACATATGTTATGGGGAGATCCATTAAACGACATGGTAAATGGCATCGGACTTACAACATACTATGGCCCGCAGGGGTAAAAAAAGTGACAGTTAAGAATGATTAGTAAGAATGTACATGATAGGTTGATTAGATAGTGGAAAGTACATGTGTTATTTCTATTTATGGTTGAGGGAGTCGGTTAGTTTAAAAAACATGTGCAAGTAGTTATATTTGAAATTTGAATAAAGTAAGTATAGTTTGTAGTGGGTTGTTGCATTTATTAAAAGAATATCAATCATGATAGAAGAATGGGACATGGACAGTTTGGATAATGATTTCTAGATTGCAAGTGTTGTGGGAAAATTTGCACAAAGGTGTGCAAACCTTCCCACTTTGGAGGTTAAGCCTTTTAGGTTTTCAACCAGGCCCAATATTGTAGTACAAAAAGCAAATGTGAATGACCCCAAATTGATCCTACAAGGTTCTTGTTAGCAAAAAAAAACAAAATGAAACAAAAACTTGAAAATAAATTGAAAGGGAGTGAGGATATTCAAACTATAACAAGAATAAAATGCTAGAACCAATTTAGATTGCCCAATGGTCAACTTGTTACATGTAGTGTCACCTAGGAGGTGTGGGATTCAATGGAATCCAACGATATCCCTTAGGGAGGTCCTTTTTTTCCACACTAAATTCTAAATAACTTGAAATAACAATGGGATAAACACTTGCCCCTTGGATGAAGGTGGAAATGGATCTTGAAGAATGCTAGTAGGTATGGGAAGAGGTGGAAGAAGTTCCAACACAATTCCAACAGCATAACCTTTCTCTAATTTCTGCTTACTAGATGCATTCCCATGGATTCCTTTTATAGGCCAAGAGGTGGCCAAGAAATAACTAGATACAAATGTGGACTCATTAAATCCAATATTTAGCTCCAAAGTACACAAAGGAGGCCATTCAATGAACCCAAGTACATGAGGATCCAAATTCAAGTTCTTGTAGGTGATGGAGATTTCATGAGCCTTCAATGCGTCATAAGTGGTTATGGTCCCATCGTTTTGATAGTGGTAGGTATTTTGAATTAAAATCCATGATAGTATAGCATAGGAATAGAACTGATAATAGGCACTATAGTGTGGTCTATCAAGGGTATAACCATGCTACCTATTCTTTTGACTATTTCTTGGAATTTTTGGACTCATGTTGCTTTCTAGATCTGAATAGGATGTCTTCGGTGGGATTCATACTATATGTTGATGACGTCTTACTGCAATATTATCCAAAATGTCGCATGTGTGATAAATTTAGCCATTAAATGATGGCCCCTAATGTATGAGGCTTGGAACGTATTGTAGAGCCGATAATGCATCATCATTTATTTTGTTTTTTCCCATGTTCTTGGAAGTTCTGAAGCAAGTGGGGATGGAGGTTCCCTTGGGGGAAGATTGTTTGTGAAAACTGGTGAAACTATAACAAAGAATAGTGTTTTATACAAATGAGGCATGCATACCCATGCTTGTGAAATCTGTCAAGATGGCTACAATAAGAGGATACCAAGGGGTCAACTCACAATACTGCTGGAACATGGATGAAGGAAGATTCAATCCATGGAAGAGTGACTGAACCTAGAAATGTTGTTACAGGTGCCGAAGAAGTGGAAATGTTGATGACCATGATTAACCCATTGGGGTGGGGGACCAGAATACTAGTGAAGTTGCTACGTGGTGAACTTCACTGTACTATTGCTACCATGATTTGTAAATGTGAACACTGCTACCTTCAAAATGTACAACTCACCCTAATGAGATAGATGTGTCAACGTCGAGCATTGGAGAGACCACTAAGTTAGGGAGCGATGATGACTCTCCCTACCTAGTTTGAGGTGATCCATTATATTGATTAAAGGGATCCCAAGGTACAACTACAACTACTACAACTTCCAGAATATGAGGATTTGGTGTCAATGAGAGTTAAACTACATTATAAGATGATGGTCTTATCATCTTGACCAAGATCATTTTCTAACCAAATGTAATATTGGAAGACCTGACACAAGACTGGCTGCCATGAATGTTGCTCATAACTCCCTTTGATCAATGAAAACTTGGGATTAATGGAAAACAACATTCTTCAAATAAGGAATATAGTGTAACAAAGGGAGCCAAACTGCAGATGAAGGGTTTTGATGGAGACGCGACACTAAGGGTGATGGTGACTGACAAAAGTAACAATGATGGGGTAAAGAGACTCAATGACGTCAATCAAAGGTGACTAGAGGTTGTTTCCCAAAAGAATAGTGATGGTACCACGGTTTTGATTGGATTGGGGAACTATTTGTACATAAAGAATAATTGGTGTGGTCCCCATGGTTTTGAGTGTGTCAAGGGGGAAATTTGATTATGGGTGGGATTGCCACGATTTTTGGTGAATCAGGGAATGAATTTGATGATGGATGGAGCTCCCACTGTTTTGAGTGAGTCGAGGAACTTTTTCCATGATGATGTAGGGCTGTTTTGCAAAATTTGAAGATGGGTACCCCATGAATTAATGCCATGCAAAGTGTTCCCATGGGGATAACTGAATAGAATTGGTTTATGTAGAGGGAGGGGGGGGGGGCATTGTTGTATTCGCGTAGGTGATGATACAAAGAAGATGACATATGGTATATTGACCATGGAGGTATGAGTGGTCAACTGTAATTTCTTTCTTCTTACATATGCCGAGGAATTTTATGGCATCGACTGTTGAAGGTGGGGGGAGTAAATGCACAACTATAAAATGATGAACTATGGGTTGATCTTTTCAAATTGAATCAAATTCCTTAGAATTGTGGGGGTTCAACATCATGGGTGTAAAATAATGATTGGGATGCAATGGTGTGCACACCCATGGGGGAAGTATGTTATCCTAAAAAATGATGTTGATGGCACATCAGTATTCGGAATGAGGACCATATGGTTATCAGCGGGAATACTGGTAAATGCAATGTATGCAGAGGGAAAATGATTCCTATATGACAGTTTTGGAATGATGCACTTATGAAGTGTGTGTTAATCAAGGGTAGAAACATTTGAGGTACAACCCATTGACATGGATGTTGAGGGTTATGCCTTCATGATCTCTTAAGATGTACGCCCCTTTGGGAAGGAAACATTTCACAACATATGGAATGGTCCATTTAGAAACAAATTTACCTAGACCATATTTATTGTCTTTCTTGGCATTGAAGATAAGGACGAAGTATCCCTCATCAAAGGCGTGAGGTCGGACTTGCTGGTCATAGTGTGCTTTGGATTGCAGCTTCATGGCCTCATTATGTTGGAGGTATTCCCTTCTTTCTTTGTCAATATGTTTTAAGGTGAAAACCATTGTTCAAAATCCACTGTGTCAGGTAACAACGCCACATCTAATTGGAGTGTAGGTATTTGGCATTCTATGTGTAGCACGAATTCTACTCCATGCACAAGGTGAAATGGAGTAAATCCTATGGTTGTTTTAACCAAGGTTCAGTACACCCATAAAATTGGGAATAACATATGGTTCCAATTGGATTTGTTCTTGTTCACCATGCATTGAAGCATGGTCTTAATAACTTTGTTCATGACTTCAACTTGGCCATTAGCTTGAGGATAGTAAGATGTCGAGAATTCATGCATGAATCCTAACAAAAGTGATAAATCCTCAAAAGGATGGTTATGGAAATGGGTGTTTTATTAGAAACCAACTTCTTTGGGATTCCAAATCGTGAAATGACATGGTTAAAGAAGAACCGTGTGGTGTTGGTGCCAGTGCAATCAAATGTGAGCATTTCTTTGACCGACTTGGTGAAGTAGTTGACTACGACGATGATATATTTGTGACCCTGCGATGAGGCCGGGTGACATTCCATGAAATCAATTTCCCATTTTCATAATGGGCCAGTAGTGATTACTGGATGCAAAGGGGTAGGGGGTTTTGTTGTATTGTAGGAAAACACTTGACAATTAACATGTATTTTGACAACGTAAACACGATCCATGAATAATGACGACCAAAAATAGCTTGCATGGAGTATTTTTTGGATGGTGGCTAAACATGAGAGATGGCCATCACATGCCTTGTAGAATAGTATCGACCCCATGACGATACAAGACATATCCAAGGAGAAGATATTGTGGATCTTGATGGCATATGTGATAGTGATCATTATGAGATAAGTGAGGGGCGAATTTCTGAGTTCGAAGATATGTTAGGATATCACCATACCATGGATCATCACTATAAATGAGGAAAATATGTTTGTCAGGTAATTGGTCATTTACAGGTTCTCTTGGGGTGGTGGATGGGAGGGAAATGATGAGATCGGCAAGGGACAAGGGTTTTTTGTTTTTAGGGATAACAAACCCGAGGTTGAATTCTTGGATAATAATGACCCAACATGCAAATTTACTATTAATGAGCCAGTGGCTGAGAATGTATTGCATCGGATTAGAGTTTGCGATCACCGTTGTTTTATGTAGTAAGATGTAATGGTGCAATTTTTGTATTGATAGGATCACAGCGAGTGCAAATTTCTCATCATGAGTGTAGTTGAGTGTTGGTCCAATCAAAATTTTTCTAATGTAATAAATGGCATATTCACTGTGGCCTTAATCCTACTGGACTAGGAAACTAGAAACCACAGAAGATGACATCGATATATAGAGGATAAAATATTTGTTAATGTCTGGTGGAGAGATGACGGGTGTAGAAACCAATGCTTGTTTTGGTGTGTCGAAAGATATTTGGGGGTCGTCATCCAGTGAAAAGGAATGTATTTCCTAAGTAGATGTAGAAAACCATGTGCCTAAGTGGAATAATCCGAGACAAAGCGTCGAAGGAAATTGGCCTTCCCATGAATTCTTTGCAACTGGTGTCATGTGGATGGGGGAGGTAAGTCAAGGATGATGGCTTGGAATTTGGAGGGGTCTACGGTGATCCCTTCCTTTGAAATTCTGAATCCTAATAAATACCCCTCGATGAAACATAACACACATTTTAGGGGATTTAATCATATGTTTTACTTATGACATCACATGAAGATAGTGCATAGGTAATGGAGGTGATCACACCGTTTCTTAGATTTTGCAGTCAGTTCATCAAGGAAATCCAGCATGATATGGGCCAAGTCACTGAAAACTTATTCCATAGCCCTTTGGAATGTGGCTCCAACATTCTTTAGTCCGAAATGCATAATCCTATAAGCAAAGGTGCCCCAAGGTGTTGTAAATATCTTTTTGTATTGATCCTGGCAGCGGATCTGTATTTGGTTATAACCAGAAAAGCCATCCATGAAGAACAAAATTTCACTACGCGCACATGAATAAATGATCTAGTCAATAAATGGGGTGGGGTAATTGTCTTTGGGACATTCTAGGGTGAGATTGTGAAAATATGTGCAGACATGAATAGTGCCTTGCTTCTTGTTTACAGGGACAGGGTTGGAACCCATGACGTATAAGCAATGGGGAAAATAAATCACGCCTAAAGAATTTTTTCAATCTTGGCCTTGAAATCTAGGGCATTAGATGGGTGTACATGTCATTGCTTTTATCTAACCAGGGTGTGTACGGCCATGTGTTGATATGATGTTCGACAATCGATGGGTCTAAGACAGACATTACTTCATAAGACCATGCAAAGATATCTCGAAATTCTTTGAAGAGAGAGGTGAAATCAAGGACTTCTTTTGGTGAGCATGATGAACCAATTGAGATGCTTTTTATTATGCTCGGGGTGATGGAAATATCAACCTAAATCGTGGGAGAAATATTGGCTAGGTTTCTTTCTTCAAAAGCATCGAGGACCGGGATAGGGTTTTTGAACCAATCGATATTATTAGGAGGTATATAATCATTTGATTCAATGGTGTATTGTTGGGCCACTGTAGTGATTGGTGGGATGTGGGTAGGGAAAAAATATGACCTATGATGGAGGTCGTCTGAAGGGGGCTCATATAAATGCATGTATTCCATTATTTCTTCATATGTGGAGAATAAATGTTCCTCTAACATGTCTTCATCAGAAGAGAAGGAATCATTAGAGTTGGTGTGAGTAGACTGACCATTGTTGGTAGAAGTGTTGGTTTCTCTTGGCCAGGTAGGGTCAACATAGGCAGACTTGTTGTTTGGTGGAAGGGGTATCAAGTCAATATGAAGGATATCCATATAGCGAAGGGGGATTTGGGGAGGATAATGGATCTCCTCCTATGGGAAGACCATCGGGACAAATATCTTCTCGAAAACTGGTGATGGAGGGTCATCATTGCTAAGGTGAAGAGAGACCAATGATATGTCTACCTTTTCATTGTTACTAGTAGAGTGGTTTTGTTGTTTAAAAACCGTGGGAAGGGTTGTTCCCAAAGGTGTAAGGTTACTCGATAGTCATTTATGTGTTGCATGAAGGGTGCTTAAGGAGACCAACAAAGGACTTTAGAAGGAGTGATGCATCATCAACATGCATGATATGTATGGGTGAGTAGCATAGTCTTGATTGAGAACAATTGCTGGAATTTTTGGATGTCGAGGATGAAATTGTTGATGGGTGAGTGGAAGGCATGATTCTTCTAGTCAGTGAGTGTTTATGAGGTGATCATTATGGGAGGGGACAGAGTTGTTGTGATGCCATTTATGTTAACAACAAAATTAACACCCTTAATCAAGTGATAGAAGAAGCGCATTTTTACCATGCACCTGCAGCAGGAAAACATGACACAAGTTCATGCAGAGATGAATCCTCTCTTAGAAATGCATTTAAATGCATTAATTGTGCTTAAAATCATTCTAAATGGTGCAAAAAGCCTAAAAACTATGAAAAGTGGGTTTTCAAGATAAAATAATATAAAATGGATTATCCCACACTCAAAAGAGAAACCTAAGGCACATTTCCCAATGCTATATAAGAAAGGCTTCGGGGCATGGTAAAGACACACAAAGGAAGAGCAAAGGAATGCTGGAAAGATTCTGAAGGAGGAGAAAGAGCTCAAATTATTCAAAAGAAAGGGTGAAGGAAGGGAAGCTCATGTCAATGGAGGAAGGGTGCATATATAATGCCATAGTAAGGATGTATCTCTCCATTGTTCTACTATGAATCGATTCAAGTTTCTGCCATTTTAGTGTTGAATTTTTGCGTATCTTGCATGACTTTAATTCTGAAATGTTCTTAGATCTTAATGAGTTTTGATTAATGAATCTATATCTTAAGATGCTTGTGATAATCTTTTCATTTCTGACATAGAGTCTCACCATCTCTTAGCAAAATAGTTAAACTAGTGTAGACACGTCCCTGCACTAAACACTATTATCAATTTATGGAAGTTGTTTCTTGGGTTTGAGGTGAAGAATTCTCAACCAAAGGTTGGGTGATATGAATGGTTTCCAAAGCGTCCTGAAATCAAGCGAGGTCAAGACAATGGTGGGTATAATTCCCAACCTAAGAGCATATCAAACATTCATGATTAGTCCACAATGACTTGGACTTTGTACTAAGTGAATATGAGGTTGCATATATCCTCCCTTCTATGATATGTGGCGCATGCATCACACTAACTTGGGTGTTGAGAAGATTCTTGATATTTGGCACAGTGGGGCATAGGTTGGTCTAATGGCCTTGTTTCCCACATAAAACACATGGTGGAGTGACGCTTGTATTAGGAGTAACGGTTTTCATTACTGGGTATTTTAACCGTTGTTGGGTTATGCCGCCTGCTTTATGCTTGGATACCATCGATGATGATTCGAGAGTAGGGTTGGTTATGAGGGGGGATTTCAGCTTAGGTTGTCTCATGCCCCCATTGGCAGGTTTGGAGACTATTGACGGTGGTGTAGTCACAGGTGTGATAGGATCATCTTGCGATACATATGGCGTGATCGGCCTAGATGGCATAATGACTGAGACAGTGAAAAAATCATAATGTGATATAGGTTTTGAATACATGTATGGGCAATTGGAGTAAGGTACCGCACAATATTACCCAAAGTGAGCCAAGATAGAGTCAATTGATCCATAACCAATGTCCCTTGTACTCTCGTTGGGGTGGTATGAGATTGGTATTTGGAATATGGGAGGCACTGATGGACTCAAATTTTGTTCAATGTTGTGAATTATTGGAGGTATTGATGATGATGTCAACGGGGTGTGTTGTTGCAACATCCCCCCCAAAATTTTGTAAATATTGGGGCCCCTCCTTCTTGTTTTTAGAAAGTTTTTCTTAGGAGCCAAGTCCTTCCTAGAAGGTCTTCTTGTACTTAGTTTTTCTAAAAGGGCAAGTCCTTGAGTTTTTTTTTGTTTCTTTTCTGCTAAGTAAAACTCAGCTTTCATAGTCGAAATGACGGAGGAACTCGCCGTGTTGGGCCATAACGTTCAAACCCTTTTGTTAATTTTTTGAGATTTCCTCGTTTCGATGCAACTCACCCAGTTCCGCCACAGTAAGCAAGCATTCTGGTTAAGTTTTAAAGTCTTCATGTTTCAGGTGAACTCGCCCAATCCCGCCATAACGGTCACCCCAACTCACCTGGATCATCCAAAACACGGCTTTTTCCTTGTATTTTTCTAAGGTTTTCATTGCGGCGAAACACGCCAGGTTGCGCGAACTTAACTCGCAGGCGCAATCCGAAATGGCTAACACTTCGTCAAAATCGAGCATTCAAAGTTTCTTTCCAGTAGAACTCATCCTGTCTCGCCAAAACTGTCACATCTGAACTCTAAGCCCTCCCGGTAAGAAATGATGTAGAGGTGTGCGACGAAACTCAACACGAGTCGCTGAAACGAGATAGAAGACGCCCAGTTTAGAGTTGGCTACGAGCTCACTAGAATGTGTCGGCCCGTTGCAAAAGCACACAACCAACGCTACCGAAACTGTCACTTTGACTCGCCGAAAGCTTTCGGTTGACGGCTCGCATTTAATGCCAAAGCGGCACTGAAAGTGACCCCGGTCACATCGCCGTAATGACGTAATGCCCCACTAACCCAGTTTAATTCCCACATGTGCCTCTTTACATATATAGTAAGTGGGGTTTTAGGGGGTTTCTTATTTTTTTCTATTATCGTTAGAGTTTTTCAAGAGAACGTCATTTAAGTTTATGCTAGCTATTCCAGGATAGCCAAGGCTGCAACTCGTCAGCCTCATCCAAGCCAATCGTCCGCTTCCAGGTAAGTAACTCCACCAGGCCTTTATACTTTGTTTTCAGTAGCTCAAGTTTGCTGTTTATTTTTGTTAATACCATTTTAGTAGTCCATTGCCATGGTCACCCTCATCCATGTTGAAGTTTTTGCACCCATCTGATTATTCATCAAGCCTTGGAAAAGCTTGACTATACCCTGCTCACTACCCATCCGTTTGTCCTTCGAAAGTTTTGGTGACCTGAACCTTGTGGATGGCCGCACCCGGCCGCAACCTCTGGGTTTCTCTCGCCTACATTTTATTATAAGCATCCTAGAACTCCTAGTTAGGAGGTTGTGCCTTAGTGTCATAGGTTTCATTGTAGCACTGATAGGGAAATCTAGTTTTGACAAGCTTTTTTAGTAGCTGCCTAGCATGGATTCGTTTGATTTGTTGCTTACGTTTTGATTGAAGCGTAATATAACTTTCGAAGTTGTTTAATATCAATTTCTTATTTTTGCTGTAGTGATGAATTTTCATTTCAATGCTTTGTCTGCATGCTCGTTTCATCATTTACCTACTCATATATGGTTTTGCCCAAGTTCTACCATAATGTTGAAAGGTGGCAATAGGAAGGAAAATATGGCCGAACTAGAGTCAAGTGGCATTGAAGTAAGAATCGAGACATTATATGAAGACACCAAGATATTTATGGGCACTACACCCGAGTTTAAGTGGGGATATTTACATCACATGATCAAAGACCAAGAAATTTCTAGGTCAGTCCTGGAAGAGATGTACTTGTACTATAACATTAGAGTCTCTGGCATCACCAAAGCGGTGACGTGCCCCAAGCTCTTTCCCTACTTAGAGGTTATTCGGTGGATTCTAGCACATGCAGACACTGAATCAAGAGTCTTATCTGACAGCAACGAAGAGGCATTAGCCTCATTCCACCCAGCCCATATTTTGGCAACTTACAAGTTGCACCGCACTCAACAGTTGTTGAAAAACGCATGGATCAAAGGTCTCAACATGAATTACGTGGAAATGGCCAAAAAATTGTTAATCCAGGGAAGGTAGCCGAGAGTGAAGGAAGGTGACGACTATGAAGTGTAGGCACTGAGACCTTCTTTCAGAATTATTTCCCTCATGCTAAGCATAAGTTTTGGCAGGGATGATGGAACCACTTATCAGTTGCATTGGATCCCTCTGATCCAATATATAACATTCAAAGGCACAGTGTTCAAATGGGCAGACATCCTCTCAGATAATATATCGTCAGCTAGAACTACTGCTAAGGAGGGGTTGTTCCAACGAAAATCTGAGTTTTACATGTCATCATACCTCATGGATTGCATTCTGGAAAGGCATCCATTCCCGAGGTTAGGATGCATTTGGAACAAAGTCGATACCCCAGTTTATATTGGTTACAAGATCTTATAGGCCCAGAATTACAAAAGGCATTACAAGATCATATGTGAAGAATTGACCATGCCACTCTATGAGCTAATGGTCAATGAGGAACCCAGTTTCGTATATGAGAATGCCATGGCAGTCTTAGAGAAATATGGTGATGTTTATCTGTCGAAAGAAAGAACCTACATAAGAATGTATGGATGTTCCAAACTGCCATACCTCCTGCCTAAATATGCTATTGATTTTGTCATCCATAAAGAGGCAGTCAGACAAGTATTTATAAATGGAGTAGGTCATGTCCTAAATAAAGTGAAGAAAGCCTCCTTCCCGACACTACCCTTCTATGTCGGAGCATACAGGTTTTCTAAAGTTAGCTCGGTTGAAGAGTTTGTTCAGGAGCTAAGGGAGTTTCACTTCGGGGAAAGAATCTTTGCAAAGAATGACAGGCTTAATAAGGCCGCAGATCACTACAGAATTGTTTATGCACACTTTGAGTATGTTCACTATTTTGATGAGTACGAAGAAATTTTTAGAGGGGTCAACAATCTGACCAAACTTCAAAGACGTGCCTTCACCTCAAGAGTGGAATTGGCACTAGTTCCACAACAAACCAAGCCATTAAGGAAGCAGAATTACGGAGATAGAAAGAAGAAACCGAGGCTCTGACAAAGGAAGAGCTAAGGCTCAAGGCTGAGGTTGAAAAGTTATGAATGGAAGCAACAACAATGCAACAGAAGGATCAAGAAGATAAGATTCGGGAGGAAGAAGCTCAAAGGCTTCAGGATGAAGAGCCAAAGAAGATAAGAAAGGAAGAAGCTGCCAAAGAGCAAGATAATAGAGAAGCAGTTGAGAAGTAGCTGAAGGCCGAAGAAGAAGAGAGGCAGATTAAGGCCAAGGAGGAAAATAAGGCCAAGGAGGATGCACAAGCTGAGGGATCGAACACATAAGACATGGACATAGACTCATCCAAAATGGTTCAGACCCCTCCCGCGGAAGATGACATACCTATAGAATATATTCCACTCATCTCTTTTACCCCATCTAAGAGTCATACTATGACCCATTGGGATAAATTTGCATTTGAAAAGAAAAGGAAGTCCATTGTACGAAGGACAGAAATAAGAATGAAGAAGCCTTTCCACCCGGACATCATTACCAGATGAGAAACCACTGTTATGTAGGGCACACAGAACGCTCCTGTGGCCATGGAATCCACTACTGTAGCTGTCCCCAAGGCAAGCGAAGACAATGTACACAAGATAGTAAATCAATTGGATGCAAGTAGGAAGAGGGATCGCATGTTATAGCTCACTGTGGTAAATGAGAAGGCTTATAGGGACTTAGTGGTGAAGAAATATAATTGCCTATTGTCATATCAAAAGGAATTGTTGGATAAGTATTAGCACTTGGAAGAAGAAAAGGAAAACTTGGCGGTTCAGATGATGATAGTGGAAGGAGAGAAGAATTATTTTGAAGCTAGGATCATTCAATTGGAAGAAGAGAAGGAGTTGATGGCCGAGCAGCTAGAACAAGCAAGCAGCAAGGCAATTGACCTGATCCCTTTTCATGAACAATCCTGTGCCATACTAAAGCAGATGCATGGGTCACAGGAACTGCCTACTGAAGAAATTTACAAGCTGAAAACTATGGTGGACAGGATGAAGGAAATTAACTCCGAAGCCATAAGGCTCAAGAAGAAATATGCTCGGGTAAAGGACGATATTGGAAATCATATTGAATGGAGAGAGGGGAAGTCAGAGTTTCCCAATCACCTCCCTCTCAAATCTGTAGCCGAGTTCAAAGAAGATATGGGTTTCATGGAGTTTTGCAAGAACTGCGTTGTGAAATTAATTTCTGTGATCGAATCAATTGTCGAAATGTGCAACGGTCTTTATCAGAAGATTCAGGAAATTCATGAAAGGTGCAAAATGGCAATACCTCAAACTCTTGAAGACTTTCTGAACAAAGAGCAGTGCTTGTCTGATTTGAAGGGTGGACTAAACACAGAGGTAGAGTACGTGAGGAAAATAGATGTGTTAACAGTGGATGATATCCACCAATGCATCGTGCAACCTTCCATAAATGCCTACCTGTTTCAAGAGATTCTCCAAATTACAACAGCAGAAGTGCAGGACATTGAAGCAGAGCTGGCCAAGCATGTGATTTCTTGAAAGATCATGCTCCCTTCACCTGCGAACACTGTTATATGAGAAACAGGAATTTGGGTGAGTTATATAGAAGAATAATATGAGCTAGTTGTGGCAAAGGCACCAAAAGATGTAGGAGTGCCAGCAGAGGAAGAAGTGCCATCTGGGAGCTGACTTGGCAGTCATAGATGTCTAGTGAAATGCTAGGAATTTTGCTTTTCTATTATTTAGTCATTAAGATAAAGGACAACTAGATTTTGTCTCTTTTTGTAAAAGGCATTTAGGGATTATTCTAATTTTGTAAAGGGCATTAAAAGACAAATTAAAAGATTCTTTGTGAGGGGGACATGTGGCAGCTCTTGGAGCATTTTGTAAGGTTATATATAGAAGATTAAATAACGATAGAGGGACTTTTGGTAGGTGAAAGGACATTTATATCTTGTATGTGAATTGATTTGCTGCATATATAAGAAATTTGAATTTTGCCTAAAGAGAGCCTGGAAGACTGCGTTTTTTCCTGAAGGATGTGTTGAATGTCTGTTGGATTGTTCCTATGTTATTTATACATTACTGTGAGATCATTCCTTTCTATTATGAATTGTTTCTTTGTGATGAATGTTCTCATAATTTTCTGTACAAAGATGTTTATCTCAAATGAGTAATGGAATGTGTTTAATTAATCAAAGCTACCTTTGATATCTTTTATCTTCTGCCGGAAAATGCATCTTTATGATTGAATAGCTATCTATGTAATCTTTCGATGTCTCTTTCAGTTTATTACTCATTATTTCAGTTTGCTCATTGCAAGGATAGATTAGATTTGCTTAACAGTTTTAGATCTGATCTACTTAATTACTTGCATTTAGTTTAGATCACTTGCATGTCATCTTTAAATTTAAAATACATAAACGGTGGATCTGGCCGTAACCGATGTAAAGAAAAAAAATATTTAAATCTTACACGGTAGCCAGACCATTAACCGAATGGATTCCCCATACCAAATGGTGAGCGATCTAATTGGGCTTGTTTACTGGGGAGAATCCCTTGCTGATTGATGCTACAATTTTCGGGGCATCAATAGTTTTTGGCGCTAGAAGGAGAGTCACCAGTGCATGGCTAGAATAGGAGATCCTTCCATTAGAAGAGATTCCACCGAAGACCCCTTTGAAACAGATATCCCAGACAATTTAGATATGGAATTAATAAATCAATAAAATCCCAATTCTTAGATCGAACAGCAAGAAACATTGTATGTTGTTCCTTTTGTTGAAGTAGCGAATTTAAGAAGACATACTTGTGCTTATGCTAGGCAGCTTGGTGGTTTGAACGCAATTCCCTTAATCCCTAGAAGAGGAACCCCTAGAAGGAAAACACACTATATAAGAGATTCAGTTCTTGTTCAAAAATTTGAAGAGTTGGTAGATTTATCCTTGGAAGAAACACAGAGCCTCTTAGAGAAACTAAACTTGAGACTCCTCCGAATTTTGAAAAACCTTATATTCCATGAAATTCCCCACCTCACACTCCATGTGATTCTCCACCACATTCCCCATGTGGAGCCATGGTTGTACCTGCATGGAGAGCAAGAGGAGCACTGAATTTGGCTGGACCATTTCATGATCTACCTAAGAATCCAGAAAAGGTTTTACCCAAGTATGACCCTAGGAATGGTATCTCTGCTGAAGATCACCTTAAAATATTTTATTTGGATCTAATCCTTCTGAATGTGCAACATGAAGATGTAGTCTGTAGACTCTTTCCTTATACTTTCGAGCCCAAGGTATCTTCCTGGTACTTTAGTTTACAAGCTAGCTTGATATCAAATTGGGAATATTTTGAGAAATGTTTTCTAAAGAAATATGGAAATCAGAAAACAGTTTCTACACTTATGAAAGAATTGATGTCCATGAGAAGGGAAAAGAAAGAGAAGGTGCAAGAATTTAACCAAAGATTCACTACACTGTTAAATAATTTTAGTGAGGTGGAAAGACCTACAGAGGAATCTTTAGTTGAATATTACACAACAACACTTGATCCTCCGATAACAATGTTTGTCAAAAGAACCAAGAAAACTACCTTAATAGAAAACTTTGAAGAAGCCAAGAAGGTGGAGGAAGAAGTGGACAACATTTCTAAACATGCTCTTGATGCAAAAACAAAACCAGCAACTACTAAGAAAATGCTACTGCTAACTAGGAACAAAGAAGAACCATCAACAGATATGGAGAACGTGGTCAAAATGATGCAAAAGTTGTCTAACAAAATTGTAGATCTAGAAAAGGATAAGGTAGCTAGCACATCTAGAAATCCATTTAAACTGTTATACAAGAAAACGGAAGAAAATGGTCAACCACTCCCACCTATAAACAACTCTGTTGTTCTAAATTTAAATGAAGTAGGAATGGATCATTTCTGGACTTTTCATCAGGAACCACACTCTGAGAAAAGTTGTCCGCAATGGATAAATTCAATGAGTTTGGTAATGAACCAAATGCTGGATTCACAAATAACAGATCAGGAATATCCTCAAGAAGAACATACCCTACAAGAAGAAGAACCCACTCCAGACACCACTATGGTGTTGTGGGATTGGGTGCCTTTAACAGAGTTAATTGAAGACGACCCCGAAGAAATCCAGGTTTCAGCAGTTAATGTCATTACTCATAGCAAGGGTCCAATCGCTGATCTGAACCCAACTACGCCCAAGCCTAAGTCTCCAAGGAGATACCCAAAAGGCACATCACTATTATTCCGCCACAACCTAAGGAAAATCTAGCACCTACAAAAGAACAAAATGCAGAAACAACTTAGCAACCAAAAGTTACTTCAACCAAAACAAAAAATCAATCTAAAATTGCAAAGGAGTGTGACATGGGATACGGTATAATCGAAGACATAAAGAAAGCAAAAGCAAATATTTCCATATTCGGTATGTGTAGTTTTCCTTAGCAACGAAAGAAGCTGTTACAAGCTATCGATCCCCAATATAGCACTCCGTTAGCAAGCACTCAGGAAGGTCCTGAAATAAATTAAGCTAGTATTGGCAGGAAATCTAAATCCCAAACGTTGCCTTTTCTTTTAACTTTCAAAATTTTCAATCATAATGTGCATAACTGTTTGGTAGACTCTAGGGATTCCTTGAATGTCATGCCTCTGTCAATTTGCAAAAGGATTAATGGGCAGCCAATTCCATCCCCATCTCAGATCATACAGTTAGATAGAACTGATGTTAGAGTTATTGGAGAAATGAAAGATGTACTAATTAGTTTGTCAGCGGACCCTAGAGTTTGTCAATTTATTGATATAATGGTAGTTGATATTCCTAAGGCTTATGGTTTGATTTTGAGCAAGGACTGGTCTACAAAACTAAATGGTTACTTTGCAACTGAATGGTCTCACTTATGGTTACCATATCAGAATAGGAAAAATCAGATTAAAATATTGAGAGAACCTCACATGAAGAAAAATGTAACTCAGTTAGAAGAAAAAAATGAAGTTTTAGCTTTCTCATATTCATTTTTGGGAAATTATTTCTTAGAAATTGAACCGCGTAATTATCAATCAGAAAATGTTAGCCATGAATCGGATGAACAGTCTGATCTCCTTCGATTCTCTTGGAATGATGATATTGATTGTAACATTGTTAGATTAGTTACTGATTTAGATGTTAAAGATACTAACTAAGTTAAATTAGAGAATTTTTTTTGGGTTCTATACTTTGACGGTTCCAAAACCCAAGAAGGATCTGGAGCTGGTTGTGTTTTAATTGATCCTGAAACCAACAAACACTTCTTATCTTATATATTAGAGTTTGAATGTACTAATAATACTGCTGAATATGAAGCTTTGGTCCACGGATTAAAGAAAGATATTGGTTTGAATTTCAAATACTTGAAATTCTTTGGTGACTCAGAAATAGTTGTCAGACAGGTGAGAGATACAATTCATTGTCTTTCACCACATTTAAAGGGTTACCAATCTGAGGTATGGGATTTAATTTCGCACTCTGAAGCTTTTAATATAAATTCTATTCCTAGATTACAGAACGCCACAGCTGATTTGTTAGCTACTTCTGCTTCTAGGTCAGTGCCCACTAATAATGAGTGCTCTATTGAGTTGATTTCCAGGTCATATGTTTCGGATAACATTACAAATCTTAGATTGTTCGATGATGATGATCAGATCATTAGTTTCCTCACAAATGAAGACGCTTTCAAGGAAGCTATTATAGATGAAGAAAAGCATGATTCTGACTTGCAAAGCAAGGATGCAGTCAAGGGGAATTTCATGCCCAAAGGAGTGATATCTCTTGAAAGTTTGTTCAATTTGCAGAACAAGTTCAAGAAGCCAGCAAATGTTAAAACTCATAGCTCCTCTATGCAGCATGAATTAGTAAATCTAGGCACAGAAGCTAAACCAAAGTATGTCAATCTTGGTAAATGTTGCTTACCAGGAGAAAGAGATAAGTTCATTAAACTCTTTCAGCAATATAAAGATGCCTTTTAATGGAATTATGAGGATATGAAAACGTATAATACTCGCATCATTCAGCACAGAATACCAATGAAGGAAGGCGTTAAGCCATTCCAGTAGCAATTAAGAAGAATGCATCTGACTCTTGAACCTTTGATACAAAAGGAGTTGAAGAAATTGTTAGACGCCAAGATCATCTTTAAAGTCAGGCACTATGAGTGGTTTGCTACTCTAGTTCCCATGCAAAAGAAGTCGGGAGAGTTAAGACTATGCGTAGTTTTTCAAAACCTGAACAAAGCTTCTGATAAAGACAACTACCTTGTGCCTTCAATGGAACAAATTTTCCAGATGGTATCAGGATTGGAACTTTTCTCTCTTCTAAATGGTTTTTCTGGCTATAATCAAGTATTAGTAGCAGAAGAAGACCGTCTTAAGACTACTTTCCGCACTAAATGGGGAACATTCGCATAACAAAGGATGTTGTTCGGCTTGATAAACGCAGGAGCTACTTTTCAACGAGCAATGGACATTTCCTTTTGAGGATTAGGAGGTCATTGTGTTGTAGTCTATCTAGATGATGTGACAGTTTTATCAAAGAAGAGGGAAGGTCGTGTTTTCCATTTGAAGCATATTTTTTATCGCTATAGGAAATACGGTATTTCTCTAAATCCCAAGAAAAGTGTTTTCGCTGTTTTTCAAGGCAAGCTTTTGGGTCACATCATTTCAAAAAAGGGAATTTCAATAGATCAAGAGAGAGTGCAAGATATCAACAAGATTCCCATGCCCCACAACAAAAAATCTATGCAATCATTTATTGGTGCCATTAATTTTGTTCGAAGGTTCGTTCCCGACTTGGCTCAGACTGTTAAACTTTTGCAGCAAATGGTCAAGCAGAATGTACAGTTCAAATGGACAGACTTGGAAAAGGTTGCATTTAAAGAAATCAAAGTATCCATAGATAATGCTCCTTCTCTAAGAAGTTTGGATTTCGATAAAGACTTCATTATGTATACATTTGCTTCAGATGACTCTCTCACAGCTGTGGTCACACGAAAGGTAGAATCATGAGACGAATACCCAATTTCCTTCATGAGCACTGGTCTGCAAGGTGCTGAACTAAACTATCCTGTTGTAGACAAACAAGCATACGCCGTGTTAAAAGCAGTAAAGCAGTTCAGGTCATATATTCTTAAGAGCAGAACTAAAGTTGTAGTTCCTCACCCAGCCATCATATCTCTTTTCGTTCAAAAAGAATTGGGAGAAAGAAGAGGAAATTGGGTCACCGCTCTTCAGGAGTATGATTTAGAATTTAAACCTGCCACCATCATTAAAGGTCAAAGTTTATGTAAATTACTCATTGAACATCCAGCTGATGAAGAGCTGAATTGGGAAAATGAAGCTGAACTAAACATGGTTGAGGTATGCCCCATTTTCATCGCTCCTGAATCTTGGTATAGGGACTTAGTGCATTATTTGCAGCAAGGTTACTTGCCGGAACACTGGATTTCTAAGCAAAGAAGGGCACTCCACTTAAAATCAGCAGCCTAACAAATTATTGATGGGGTAATTTTTAGAAGAAATTATGATGCCATTTTTCTTAGATGTCTGGACAAAGAAGATGCAAATAAAGTGGTCAAGGAATTACACGATGGCCCTGCCTGTGGACACTATTTTGGAGATACAACAGCTCACAAAATACTGAGGGCTGGATATTATTGTCCCACCTTGTTCAGAGATGCCCACGCCTATTCTAGGAATTGTGATGTATGCCAAAGGAGTGCTGGTAAATTTCCAATGGAAGCAGGACCTATGCAGCCAGTCATTATCTCAGAACCTTTCGAGCAGTGGGGCATAGATGTCATTGGAGAAATAAAACTGAATTCTTCTCTGTAGCACCGGTACATCCTGATGACCACATACTATTTTACAAGATGGACAAAGCTGCTCCATTACACAAAATCAATGAGTATGCGGTTATTAATTTCTTAAAGAAGAACATCATAACAAGGTTTGGGGTTCCAATTTCCCTAGTTTTTGGTAATGCGACTTATTTTTCGTCTTTTAAGATAAATGATTTTGTTTATGAGAAAGGAATTAAGTTACATTATTTTGCCAATTACTATCCCCAAGGAAATGGATTAGTTGAATCGACGAGCAAAAACCTTATCTAGATCCTTTAGAAAACTGGATTGAAAATCAGAGAAGCTGGCACATAGCTCTCCCAAATGCTTTATGGGAAGACAGAGTCACCCCCAAGAATGCCTTAGGAGTTTCCCAATATACCCTTGTCTATGGTAGAGAAGCCATCCTTCCTCCAAACATCTTACTCCCATCCTTGCAATTGGCCCAAGCCTCCCTAGGTTCCAACGGTCAAGTCTTACAATCTAGAATTAACACCCTGTTGAAACTTGAATAATCCTGGCAGAAAGCCAAAGACTGATTCCACCAACACCAAGACATAGTCAAAAGGTGGTTTGATAAATGAAAGTCTTGAAAAATAATTTTTGAAGTAGGCGACTTAGTTCTGAAATGGGACCATCCACATGATGGTAAGGGAATGCACACAAAGTTTCAACATTTATGGGTTGGCCCTTACCAACTTTCTGAAAAGCTTGGCCCGTCGACATACATGCTGAAAGAATTACAAGGGGATGAAGTAACTCTACCTCTCAACGGCCTCGCTTTAAAGAAGTACTTCGCATAGTCCTATGAGGGATTTTGTACATAAATAAACATTTTTTTCCCTTTTTTGTTTTTACTTTCTATTGTTTTATTTAGTTAGTTTGTTTTCATTTCTACCTTGCTCTATACCCAAAGTTTTCTTTATTATTTATTTAATAAATCCTAGCCTAACTTTTGGTTTAGAGGTAAGATAGGGCTTCGAGCGAGACTCAAGATCCTGTAAGGAAGAAAACCTACTTTCAAAGAAATGTTTTGTGACTTTTTTTCCATTGTTGAGTTTCCAGGAATGAAGAGATCCTTTTTTCCTATTGGTCAAAATAACCCTGTTTTAATAACTAAGATTCAACATTTCCTTCTTACTATCTTGGGGCTCCATTCACTCTAATATTAATACTTGTATCAAGGAGTTCGCTATGATGGACCCATGGAGAGAAAGCATGTCTCACAGATGTATGGTATTTAAAATGATCATATGCTACAAATAAAATCCAAACAAGCTTATATTAAAGAGTTGATTTCCAGGAATTCTTGCCTCAATTAAAGCATGGCAGAGAAAAGAAAAATGCATTCAACTAAGGAAGCTATTCAAATAAATCATCCCAGGAAGGTTCTTCTCCATTTGTGAAGCATGATAATCAAATAAATCTCTCGCTCACACAAAAGGACATTATGGATTGAAGAACCGAAATCAAATATGGAAGTTGAAGAAATTTATTCCTGGAAGGCTCAAAAGGAAAAAGTCGCCAATCTAGAAACATCCATAAGGATGCAAATAGCATGGGAATGAGGAACAAACGAATATGTCTGTGAGGTATTGTTACGATCCTATGGAGTCTTTTATTAGTTGGCATCTAGAAGCCAGAGTTTCAAAATGAACTCCATACTTAGGCCCTAAGAGAGTTGTAAAGAAGTATGATTCTAAGTTTCCTTCTCCCAAAATGACCATAATGAGGAGAGTGGTCACTGCATTCACAGAAGCTAAACTATGAAGACATTTTGTTACCCATATAAATCAGTAGTTTGTAAGTTTTCTTCCCCTAAGGAGAGATTGTTTCAAAGATCCGTGTTCACCAGGGAATCGCCAATTGTTGTTGCTGCAACATCCCCCCCAAAATTTTGTAAATATTGGGGCCCCTTCTTGTTTTTAGAAAAGTTTGCTTAGGAGCCAAGTCCTTCCTAGAAGCTCTTCTTGTACTTAGTTTTTATAAAAGGGAAAGTCCTTGAGTTTGTTTTTTTTCTCTTTTGCTAAGTAAAACTCATCTTTCATAGCCGAAACATAGGCAGAACTCACCGAGTTGGGCTGTAACGTTCGGACCCTTTTGTTAAGTTTTTGAGCTTTCCCTGTTTCGGTGCAACTCACCTAGTTCCGCCGCAGTAAGCAAGCATTTTTGTTAAGTTTTAAATTCTTCTTCTTTCGAGTGAACTCAACCATTCCCACCGCAACAACCGCCCCAACTCACCCAAATCATCCGAAACAAGACTTTTTCCTTGTCTTTTTCTAAGATTTTCATTGCGGCAAAACACGTGAGGTTATTCCGACATAACTAGCAGGCGCAATCCGAAACGGCTAACACTTCGTCAAAATCGAGCATTCAAAGTTTCTTTCCGACAGAACTCAGCCTATCTTGCCGAAACTGTCGCATCTGAACTCTAAGCCCTGCCGGTAAGAAATGATGTAGAAGCACACGGTGAAACTCAGCAAGAGTCGCCGAAACGAGATAGAAGACACCTAGTTTAGAGTTGGCGCTGAGCTCGCTAGAATGTGTCGGCCTATTGCGGAAGAGCCCAGCCAACGTTGTCGAAATTGTCGTTCCGACTCGCCGAAAGATTCCAGTTAACAGCTCGCATTTAATGCCAAAGCGACGCTGAAAGTGACCCCGGTCACATCGCCGTAATGACATTTTAATGCCCCACTAACCCAGTTTAATGCCCACACGTGCCTCTTTCTATATATAGTAAGTGGGGTTTTAGGGGGTTTCTTATTGTTTTTTTTCTATTATCGTTATATTTTTTCAAGAGAACACCGTTCAAGGTCATGCCAACCATTCCGAGATAGCCAAGTCTGCAACTTGTGGGCCTCATCCAAGCCAATCGTCCGTTTCCAGGTAAGTAACTCCACCAGGCCTTTATACTTTGTTTTTAGTAGCCCAAGTTTGTTGTTTCTTTTCATTGATACAATTTTAGCAGTCTGTCGCCACGGCCACCCTTGTCCATGCTGAATTTTTTGCACCCATCTAACTATTCATAAAGCCATTGGAGAAGACTGACTAGACCCTACTCACTACCCATCCATTTGTCCTTCCGAAGTTTCGGTGACCCGAACCTTGTGGATGGCCGCAACCTCTTGGTTTCTCTCGCCTATGTCCTATTATCAGCATCCTAGAACTCCTAGTTAGGAGGTTGTGCCTTAGCGTCATAGGTTTCATTATAGCACTGATAGGGAAAGCTAGTTCTGAGAAGCTTTTTTTAGTAGCTGCCTATCATGGATTTGTTTTCTTTTTTTCTTGCGTTTTGTTTGAAGCGTAATATCACTTTCAAAGTTGTTTAATAACACTTTCTTATTTTTGCTGTAGTGATGAATTTTCATTTCAATGCTTTATCTGCATGCTCATTTCATCATTTACCTACTCATATATGGTTTTGGCCAGGTTCTACCATAATGTCGAAAGGTGGCAAGAGGAAGGAAAAGATGGCCAAACTAGAGTCAAGTGGCTTGAAGCAAGAATCAAGACATTATATGAAGACACCAAGCCAGTTATGGGCACTACACCTGAGTATAAGTGGGGATATTTGCATCACATGATTAGAGACTGGGAAATTCCTGGGTTAGTCCTAGAAGAGATGTACTTGTACAAGAACATTAGAAGCTCTGGCATCACCAAAGCGGCGACACACCCCGAGCTCTTTCCCTACTTGGATGTTATTGGGTGGATTCTAGTGCATACAGACGTTGAATCAAGAGTCTTATCTGACAGCAACGGAGAGGTGTTCACCTCATTCCACCTAGCCCATATTTCAACAACTTACAAGTTTCCCCACACTCAATAGTTGTTGAATGATGCATGGCTCGAAGGTCTCAACATGAATTACGTGGAAATGGCCAGAAAATTGTTAATCCATGGAAGGAAGTTGAGAGTGAAGGAGGGCGACGACTATGAAGTGTAGGCACTAAGACCTCCTTTCAGAATTATTGCCCTCATGCTAAGCATAATTTTTGGTAGGGCTGATGGAACCACTTATCAGTTGCATTGGATCCCTCTGATCCACTATATAGAATTCAAAGGCACGGTGTTCAATTGGGAAGACATCCTCTCGGATAATATATCGTCATCCATAACTGCTTCCAAGGAAGGCATGTCCCAGGGAAAATCTGAGTTTTACATGTCATCAAACCTCATGGATTGCATTCTGGAAAGGAATCCATTCCCGAGGTTAGGATGCATTTGGAACAAAGCCGATACCCCAGTTTATATTGGTTACAAGATCTTATGGGCCCATAATTACAAAAGGCATTACAAGATCATATGTGAAGAATTGATCATGCCACTGTATGAGCTAATGTTCAATGAGGAACCCAGTTGCGTATCTAAGAATGCCATGGCAATCTTAGAGAAGTATGGTGATGTTTATCTATTGGAAGAAGGCACCTACATAAGAATGTATGGAGGTTCCAAACCGCCATACCTCCTGCCTAAATATGCTACTGATTTTGTCGTCCACAAAGAGGCAGTCGGACAAGTATTTATAGATGGAGTTGGTCATGTCCTAAATAAAGTGAAGAAAGCCTCCTTCCCGGCACTACCCTTCTATGTCGGAGCATACAGGTTTTCTAAATTCATCTCGGATGAAGAGTTTCTTCAGGAGATAAGGGAGTTTCACTTCATGGCCCAAGAATCTTCGCAAAGAATGATAGGCTTAATAAGGCTGCAGATCACTGTAGAATTGTTAATCGCCACTTTGAGTATGCTCACTATTTTGATGAGGATGAAATTTTTTTCAGAGGGGTCAGCAATCTGACTGAACTTCAAAGGCACCTTCACCTCAAGAGTGGAACTGGGACTAGTTCCACAGCATCCCAAGCCATTAAGGAAGTAGAATTGTGGAGACAGAAAGAAGAAGTTGAGGCTCTGACAAAGGAAGAGCCAAGGCTCAGGGCTAAGGTTGAAAAGTTCCAAAGGGAAGCAGCAGAAGGATCAAGAAGATAGGCTTCGGGAGGAAGAATCTCAGAGGCTTCAGGATGAAGAGCTAGAGAAGATAAGAAAGGAAGAAGCTTCCAAAGAGCAAGAGAATAGAGAAGCAGTTCAAAAGCAACTGAAGGCCGAAGAAGAAGAGAGACAACTTAAGGCCGAGGAGGAAAATAAGGCCAAGGAGGATGCACAAGATAAGGGCTCAAACACGCAAGACATGGACATATACTCATCCCAAATGGTTCAGACCCCTCCCGCGGAAGATGGCATCCCTATAGAAGATATTACACTTGTCCCTTTTACCCCATCTAAGAGTCATACTATGACCCAGTGGGATAAATTTGCATTTGAAAAGAAAAGGAAGTTCATTGTATGAAGGACATAAATAAGAATGAAGAAGCCTTTACACCCAGACATTATAACTAGATGAGAAACCATTGTTATGCAGGGCACACAGAACGCTCCTGTGGCCATGGAATCCGCTACTGTAGCTGCCGCCAAGGCAAGCGAAAACAATGTACACAAGATAGTAAATGAGTTGGATGCAAGCAGGAAGAGGGCTCGCATGTTACATCTCACTGTGGTAAATGAGCAGGCTTATAGGGACTTAGTGGTGAAGAAATATAATCACCTTTTGTTAGATCAGAAGGAATTGTCGGATAAGTATCACCACCTGGAAGAAGAAAAGGAAAACTTGGCGGTTCAAATGATGATAGTGGAAGGAGAGAATAATGATTTTGAAGCCATGATCATTCAATTAGAAGAAGAGAAGGATTTGATGGACGAGCAGCTAGAAGAAGTAAGCAACAAGGCAATTGACCTGATCCCTTTTCATGAACAATCCTGTGACATACTTAAGCAGATGCACGGGTCATAGGAACTGCTTACTAAAGAAATTTGCAAGCTGAAAACTATGGTGGACAAGATGAAGGAAATTAACTCCGAAGCCAGAAGCCTCAAGAAGAAATATTCTCTAGTAAAAGATGATATTGGAAAGCATATTGAATGGAGAGAGGGGAAGTCAGAGTTTCCCAAGCACCTCCCTCTCAAATCCGTAGCCGATTTCAAAGAAGATATGGGTTTCATGGAGTTTTGCAAGAACTGTGGTGTGAAATTAATTTATGTGATCCAAGCATTTCTCGCAAGGTGCAACGGTATTTATCATAAGATTCAGGAAATTCATGAAAGGTGCAAAATGGCATTACCTCAAACTTTTGAAGACTTTCCGAACAAAGAGAAACGCTTGTCTGATTTGAAGGGTGAACTAAACACAAAGGTAGAGTATGTGAGAAAAATAGATGTGTTAACAGCGGATGATCTCCACCAGTGCATCGTGCAACCTTCCATACATGCCCACCTGTTTCAAGATATTCTCCAAATTACAACAGCATAAGTGCAAGACATTGAAGCAGAGCTAGCCAAGCATGTGGTTTCTCGAAAGCTCATGCTCCCTTCACCTGCCAACACCGTTATACAATAAACAAGCATTTGGGTGAGTTATATAGCAGAAGCAGATAAGCCAGTTGTGGCAAAGATGCCAGCAGAGGTAGGAGCACCATCTAGGACAAAAGCTCCAACAGAGGCAGAAGCGCCATCTGGGATATGACTTGGAAGTCATAGATGTCTAGTGAAATTATAGGAGTTTCGCTTCTCTGTTATTTAGTCGTGAAGATAAAGGACAACTGGATTTTGTCTCTTTTTGTAAAAGGCATTTAGGGATTATTCTAATTTTGTAAAGGGAATTAAAAGACAAATTAAAAGATTCTTTGTTAGGGGGACATGTGGCAGCTCTTGGAGTATTTTGTAAGGTTATATATAGAATATTAAAGAATGATAGAGGAACTTTTGGAAGGTGAAAGGACATTTATGTCTTGTACGTGAACTGATTTGCTGCATATATAAGAAATTCGAATTTTTCCTGAAGAGAGCCTGGGAGACTACGTTTTTTCATAAAGGATGTGTTGAATGTCTACTAGATTGTTCCTATGTCATTTATACATTACTATGAGATCATTCCTTGCTATTATGAATTGTTTCTTTGTGATGAACGTTTTCATAATTTTCTGTGCGAAGATGTTTATCTCAAATGTGTAATGGAATGTGTTTAATTAATCAAGGCTAACTTTGATATCTTTTATCTTCTGCTGGAAAATGAATCTTTATGATTGAATAGCTATCTGTGTAATCTTTGGATGTCTCTTTTAGTTTACTACTCATATTTACAGTTTTCTCCTTGCAAGGATACATTAGATTTGCTTAACAGTTTTAGATCAGATCTGCTTAATTACCTTCATTTAGTTTAGAGCACTTGCATATCATCTTTAAATTTAAAATACATAAATGGTGGATCGGGCCGCAAACAGTGTAAGGAAAGAAAATATTTAAATCTTAAACGGTAGCCAGACCGTTAACTGGACGGATTCCCCATACCAAACGGTGAGTGATCTAATTGGGCTTGCTTACTGAGGAGAATCCCTTGTTGATTGATGCTACAATTTTTGAGGCATCAACAAGGTGGTAGGTGCATCTTCAGAGGTGAAAATGGTTAACATAAGGCCATCGGTTGATGCAGGGATTTCAAGTAGTAGACCTGAATATACCTCTAGCAAGTTAGAGTATTTGCATACTCCTGGGTAGATATCAATAGAAGGGGGTTGACTAGTCCCAACAACAATGGGTAACACGTTGTCATGATTTTTGTTGGTATGGGGGTCATAGTAATTGAGTTTGTAGAGGGTGACTTTTTTTCCCATTAAAGGGAAACATCATGATGCGGAATACCGAAGAAGCCACCACCTTCATGGAATACATATAACTACGACCAAACAGGATAATGTAGTTAAGTTTTGTATCAACTAATTCGATATCGATCATTACCATTTTTCCCCCATCTCGATGGGAACATTATGGTACAATACCTTGGGTTGAGATGGTATCCCGTCATATCGATGGAGGGAAATAGACGAGGGGACTAACTCAGGCTAACCCAAATTTTTCCAGACACTAGAGGATATGACGCATGTGGATGCGCCTTCATCGATGAATCATAATGTTTTTAACTATCACGGAGACTTGGAATGCAACTGACGAGGATAGTCGTGGTTCACCTTATTCAATATAAAAGGTCATAAGGCATGAGTTAGAAGGGTTGATTGTACCAAGTGCATTCAGGTATTCCTTTCATTGGGTTCGGAAAGACTTTATCATCTTTAACGTGGACATGGAAGCTAGTGACTGAGCCAAGTCATCCACAATACTGTAATTGTGGACGACTTTCATATAAGTGGTACCTTTGCGATCCATTGGAGTTTTTAACCACTTGGGCATGGTATTTGAAAAGGGACCCCAGAAGGGGTAAGTGTGTCCTCCAACTATGGGGAATTAGTCCCGCCATACCCTTTGGCTTGAGTCTAAAGCTTAGTGTCTATCATGTTCATGTAGATATTCTGGAAGGACCCGTTGCTAGAGGGGTAGGGATCTTGTTGTTGAGTAACAAACCCTTGAATGGAAAAGTGTTATTGTAATATAGTGGTTTTGGGTTGTGGAGGATTAGGCACCTAAGGGGGATTCACGACTGTCGTTTTCTTGGATTCCACCAACTGTTGGAAATTGGGGATAAGTGGACAATGGTGAGTGTAGTGACCAAACTCGCCGCAAATGGAGCAGGACTAATTGGTCCCCATGTTGGAATTATTCCATTTTTGGGGGAGATTATTATCCCCCGCATTATGGTTACCCTAGTTCTGGTTCTCCTAAGGAGGGGGGATTTCCCCCTTCCCCTGCTGCTAGTTCTATTTTTCCTTACCTTTCTTCTTCCCTTAATTTTAAGGAGTCTAGGGATTTGCAATATTCAAGTACTCAAACTGTTAATTTTTTTGTGCAAAAGAAGGTTGAACTAAATTGACCCCCATGTGGGGCATGGGGGAAGAACTAGGAGGACATGGAAACAGGTAATAAGGGTTATACCCCAGAGGTGGCATATATGTGGTTTGCACTCCATCATGGATAATTTTAGGGGCTAAATTTAGCCCATGGGATAAATCTATCCCACGAGCTAAATTAAGGGGGTTAGAAAATTTTAGTGGGTTATTTTCTTATATGGAAAGGGTTTTTTCAATCGAAATATATTTTCCCAATATTTATTAGAAGCTAAATAAATCCAAAATGAATAGCCTCAAATATATTAATGAGTAAAATGAAAAAATTTATTTCACCCTAGCAAAATCCCCCTCTAATCTACCTTTCGCTCCTGATTTCTAAAGAGTTTCTAGTGGAATCATTCCTTAGCCCTAAATTTTTAGTAATTGAGGCTACCAAGGGTTATTTTTCCCTCCATTTTCCCTATAATTTAGGCATATGGTTGAATTCACCCATATTTTTAGTCAATTTCATGTTGATATCTTCTTTGAGCCCTCAATTTCTAGCATTGGAGGGAAAATCACAGGCAATTTTGTCCTATATAATGATTGTAGTGAATCATGGTTTACGCACATCAGATTGCACTTGCAGGGTGAAGGTTTTGGTTTATGTTATTCCACTTTTCATTCTTTGTTTTCTAGACATTTTAATCTTTGCACAACATATCCATTACTAAAATATTAGGTCTTGAAGGGTCATACCACACATGTAATTTATTAGAGAATACAGACTCACATGATTCTTTTTATCTAATAATTAACGCGGTATGGTTTTTATCTACACCTACAATAGATTATTATATTGTAAATTTTCCTTTTATTATGCTTTTTTATCATGGATGCTTTTTAAGGCTCATTGAATTCTAGAGCGTTCTTGATTCTTAGGGCTCATTTAGTGTTGTTAGGGCTTTTATCTATCCTAGGAGTATTGGTTTCGTGAAAGTGTTATAGAGATCAGAAAATATGATTTATTTTATGCCTTTTCGTGTTTAAACCATCAACTGACATTTATACTTTGTTAGTGGCTTCTACTCTTGATGGAGAGATGCCACATGATTTTTATATATTCAAACTAAATTTGACTTGGTTGTTTAAAATATGCTTTTATTAGGATCTTGCTCTGCAATTATTGTTGGACCTGAGGCATTCATGAGAGTGTGTATGTTCATTATTTTTGTTTGTTATTGTTGATGTTTGGGACATTTGTAATATAAATGAATTCACACTAAGTATTATAATGGTGGGGACACAGTGGAATAGTAATTATTTTGGCAATTTATTCCTGTAGAGTTGTCCAAAGTGTTATGGTAGATTCTTTTATTTGTATTGAAAATTCCGTGACTTGTAGATTTTTTTATTTGTATTGTCAAGTTCGTCAATTTTATCTATAGCCTAAATTTTTTGTGTTTGGTATTTTTTTTACAGTATTTTGTTTTTTGTAAGGGTCATTCAGAGTTTTGGGTGATTTGTTTTATGTGTAATTGCTATCATAATCCAGAAATGGATCTAGTTATGTATGGTGAATATATGATTTAGTTGGAACATGATACTTCATTTCCATCATGATTATATATAATATGTACAAGGCATGTTTGACCTGAGATGTATACATTCTTCTATTTGATATCTTGTCTTTTGCATTCAATGACGGTGTTAAACCAATTTTACAACATTTTTCATGCTTTTGAAAATTTCAAGGACATGGATACAGACACCACCTCAGTTTATATGAGAAAAAATAGTCTTTAACGGAGTAGTTCTAATAATATTCATGATGATGCATTAATGTGCTTTCTATTCCTGTTATTGTATGTTCTTAATTCTAATAACCCTTCCAATTTTCTAAAAAATTCTAAATCAAATGACATAAAATTCTTAGAGGGTAGCTTAAAAATGGGAGGTTTGGAAAATAAACTAATTGAGAATTCATACACTATATTAAGCTTGTGAGTCTCAATCAGACTCCTTGTTGTAATAATGGTTCGTGGGTACCATAATCACTCCACAATGTAAAGTGTTCAAATATATCATTTTGTCAATCTGTAAAGATTTGGTTCCCCACATGCCTATTAGACCATTAAGGGACGAGATAACAAGTGGAGTCCCCACTTGCCCTAAATCTAGTTAGCACAGTTGTGTTTCACCAACACCTTTAGCCATGAGTGACTGAATATTGATTGTGAAATGTATAAATAAATCTATCCTCTCCTCATTCATGCATTTGTTCGTTCGAGAGTCTAGGAGTCAAGAGAGTGTAGATTTGAGCTATGGTATATGCTCTTCTATTTCAGTACCTTTATAATCTACAGAATCAAAAGTTGAGTCTTCCTGGAAAAAGATTCACCAAGGCATTACAAGGTTTTATAATTCAATGAAAGATTCACCAAGTTCTTACAATATTTTATAATTTAGTGAAATATTCTCCAAGATTTTACAAGATTCTATAATAGAATAAAATATTAACCAAAAAATTATATATACATATTATATTGTTGATAAAAAAATAACCTTCAAATTTTCCTATATATTAGGGATATTCACCCATTTATTATATGTATAAATTTGGAGAGGGTTATTATGTTGGAATAATTAAATCCTCTTAGATGTCATTTAATACATTGGTAGATTAAATTTATCATTTATGATTAATTTCCTTTGTATTAGACTAGATTATTACTAATTGAGGCTTTGTGTGGACCACAAGCCATCTATGGGGGGGCCACAGACTCCAAAGTGTGGACCACAAGTCACCTAGACCACTTGGGCACATTTATGATTGATTCTAGATAAGATTTGGTGAATAAAGGCTCTTTCCTGGAATTTACTACTTTTTACTGCTTTTTACCCTATGGGGAAAAGCTAGTCAAACTAGGCAACTTGTTTTTTACACCCATGACACTGCATGATGTTTATTCTTTCCAAAATTGGTATTTGGAATTTTTTTTCATCATACATCACCTTCAATTCACTAATTTGGAAATTTGTGAGCCTTTGGAGAGATTTGGAAAGCATACTTTCCACCTAGGGGGGATGAGCATATTTTTAGTAAGTCTGATGATGAGATGATTTCTTTGGCATATTTAGCCATTTGAATATCTATTTTAATGTTATATAACAACATCCTATTACTTTAATAAGGTTTTTTGATGTATTTTATTCATGAGAATTTAATACAGAACTGTATCTTTGTGAGTAATTTTTGTGTTTTTGACAAGTTGTGTGAGATATTCTGTGAGTGAGTGTAATTGTTTGATCAGATCTTAGTGTGAACTGAATTTCACATGGTATCAGAGCTATCAATCATTTCCTTTCTACTTCTATTGTCTTGCAGGATCCAACCAGTCTCAAGGAAGGCGCATTGAGCAATCCACCGGGTGAATTCTATTATCTACAGGGCGTAATTTGGCATCCATAAGTATACCAAAATCAGTCCATAAGCTATTTCAGATCAGCCATGGATCATTCACGGCAGATCATCCTCACTCCATTCAATTAATTTGATTGGAAGGCGCAGATGGAGATTATACTAAGGAGCAAAGGGCTCTACAGGGTGACAATGGCAACTAAAGCTGAGCCAACCTAAGCAGTAGAGAAATCTAAATGGCACAATTGAAGGGATGAATCCTATGGGCTATTATGTCTCACTACATCCAGAGAGATTTTATTTCATCTTGATGGACTCACTTATCCCAATGAAGTATGGTTGAAACTTCAAGAATTGTTCGAGAAAACTGATGAATTGAGAGGCCACCAATTGGATAACGAGCTAGTCTCTTTGAGTCCGCAAAATTTTGATAATCTACAGGATTTATTCTCCAAATTTAAATCTCTTGTATTGCAGCTGAAGAAATGTGGTATTGACAAAAAGGATGAGCAATTAGGTTTGTCCATTCTCTCCAAGCTTGGCCCCGACTACTCAAACATTGTCTCGACCTTCCATTCCACCTGGAAAGCAATTAAAAATTGGAAGAGCCCGACACTTTCAGAATTCATGGAGTCCTTGAAACAAGAAAAAGACAAATTGGTCTTTATGGGAGCCATTAAAAATCCATCCAAATACCATTGTTTGAATGTGGTATATTCAAAGGGTTCGAAAGGGAAGAAGAAGGGCAATTTCAGGAAGCCCACCGGTGAGAGGAAAGACAAGCAGAAATTTAATGAAGAATCTTCAAATTTGAAAAATAATATGAATAAGAAGAATGAGAGGACAAAGTGAAATTATTGCAGCAAGGGATTTCATCCTGAAATCTCTTACATGAAGAAAACCATTGGCCAAATGGCTCAAGTATTGGAGAACGCCAACATTCCTCTTCTAGAGAGCGCAAGGAGGAAGGATGGAGGACAAAATGATGATAAAGAGAGAGTTCATGCACTAATCGCCAGCACATCCAAACCTTCTTCATTCATTATTGATTCTGGATCATCAAGACACATGGTGTCTACAAGTAATCTTTTCGCTTCAATTGACTCTTCTAGTGGTCCAAATATTGTATTGGGAGACAATTCTGAAACTTCTAGCAAAGGCAAAGGTAGCATAGATCTCGAGTTTGGGTCATTTAATAATGTTTTATATGTAACTGGACTTGCTGCAAACCTATTGTCAGCCTATCAAATGACCCATACAGGGATGCCCAAGAGAGTAACCTTTACCCTTAATGATGTTGAGATAGATGAAATTTCAACAGGAAAAATTATTGCATTTGGTACTGCCGATCACTGTTCTAGAATCTATAAGTTTTCTCACTTTGTGCCAAATCCCTCACCTTCTGCTCTTTTAACCCATGCCAATGAGTCCAGCAAACTATGGCATGAAATATTAGGCCACCTAAATTATAAATACCTTTCCCAACTTCATGAGAAAGATATGGTTATAGGGCTTCCCAATATCAGATTTTCCAAAGGTGTCTATCAATCTTGCATCCTAGGAAAACACCCTGAGCATAAGTATGGGAGATCCAATTTTGAGAGAACCACTGCACCATTAGACCTTATTCATACTGATATATCAGTTCCATTCCCTCATGATTATTTGAACCATTCCAAATACATCCTCACATTCATAGATGACTTTAGCAGGTACTGTTGGATTTATTTCATCAAGCTGAAATCTGAATTTTTTGGTCTGTTCAAGCTATTCAAAGCCTTAGTTGAGAACCAATTTGGTAGGCATATTAAAATTATCAAATCTGGTAATGGTGGTGAATATGTGAAATCAGAGTTTCAGAAATTTTGTGCCTCTTCAGGCATTCAGATGCAACACACAGTTCCATATACACCTCAGCAGAATGGGGTTGCTGAGAGGAAAAACGAGTCTCTAAAGGAGATGGACACATGTATGCTTGAGACAAATTCATTGTCTCCCAAGATATGGGCTGAGGAAATAAATTGTGCCACATACATTCAGAATAGAGTGCCACACAAATCTCTCAAAGGTATCACTCCTTTCGAGGCTTGGACAGGTCACAAACCTGATATCTCTCATTTCAGGATTTTTGGCTCAAAGGCTTGGGATAGTATTCCACTTGAGAAGAGGAGGGCTTTGCATCCCCAAATACAACCATGTTTATTTGTTGGATATTCAAAGGACTCCAAAGGTTATATGTTTCTGAACATTACCACTCATAAAGCATTCATTGAAATAAGTGTGCAGTTTGAGGAAGAGCCCTCTCAGAGCACTGAAATTGGAGAACTATCTTCACCGCCACCTGAAGAAGAAGTGAGTGATGTTATTGAAATTTTTTATTCTGATATTTTTTATTATGAGGATCATTTTATTGCATATTCTAACTCACCTACAAGGCCTAAATGGGCTGCAAAAACCTTGCAAGAAGCAGGTGAACTAGCTGGCAATCCTCAGGACCAAACGAGGACTAGATCACAATTGGAGACTGCTCTCAATGTGAATGATCCTTACCTTTCTGAGAGATGTTATATGATGATAGATTTTGATCCTCAGACATATGATGAATCCTCACATGACCCAATATGGAATATTTCTATGGATGAGGAGTTTCAATCATTGCAGAAGAATGAAACTTGGGTGCTAGTCAAGTTTCCCACACGTAGAAAATTGGTAAGGTGCAAGTGGATCTTCAAAACCAAATGTGCAGTGGATGGTACAGAAGTAAAATATAAATCTAGGTCGGTAGAAAATGGATTTTCACAAGTCCAAGGCCTTGATTATAATGAAAATTGTGCACCTGTTGCACAGAAAGACTCCATTAGACTAGTTTTGGCAGTTGCAGCATCCAAGCGCTGGGAAGTGCATCACATGGATGTGAAAAGTGCATTCCTCCATGGGGAACTTGAGGAAGAAATATATCTGCAGAATCCATAGGGGTATACATCAGATCCTAATTGTGTGTGAAGGTTGAGAAAGTATTTGTATGGACTTAAGCAAGCCCCCAGAGCTTGGTATGCAAAAATGGACAGTTTCCTTCTGTCACAATTTTATGTTCGGTGCAAATCTGACCCAAATGTCTATATGAAGTTAATAGATGGTTCAATAATGATCATAGTGTTGTATGTTGATGATTTTCTAATCACAGGTATCTCAACAGATCAAATAGCCTCATTGAATACCGCTTTGAATCAAGCCTTCTCCATGAGTGATTTGGGAATTCTTAAGCAATTTTTGGGGCTTGAGATTTCTCAAACAAAAGATGGAACCAAGGTATTTCAGCCAAAATATGCACCTGATATGTTAAAGAATTTTAAGATGGCTAATTGCAAGCCTTCTAAGACTCCATTCCTTTCTAGAGTTAGACTAGAAGATGTGGAATCTACACCATTGTTTGACAACACTTTATATAGACAGTTGATTGGCAGCTTGCTTTACTTGACACACACTCGACCTTATCTTGCTTATGCTGTGAGTGTGGATCAAGATACATGGAGCAGCCACACGAGCTTCATTGGAGGGCTGCAAAAAGAATCCTACATTATGTGCAGGGCACAAAGACTGATGGGATTCACTATGTTGCAAATTCGAGCCTAGATCTCTTGGGCTTCACTGATCCAGATTGGGATGGTCATAGCCTTGATAGTAAATCCACATCTGGATTTGTATTCATGATTGGAGGTGGCTCTGATTGCTGGTCTAGCAAGAAACAGAATGCCATAGCATTATCTTCAGCATAGGCAGAGTACAGAGGAGTAGTGAATGTTGCTACACAGTGTGTATGGTTGTAGGGTATTCTTTCAGAGTTTGAGATTGCTTTTAGTACTCCTACTGCCATCTTTTGTGACAATCAGAGTCCCATTAGAGTTTCAAGTGACCTAGTACAGAGGCATAGGACCAAGAACATTGAGATTCATATGCACTACATTAGAGGCTTAGTGCATGACCAGATCATTGATTTGCAGTATTGCCCCACAAGTGAGCAAATTGCATATATCTTCACCAAGGATTTCACAGAGAAGACATTCAGCTATCTTAGATCACTGCTTGGGATGGATGAACATGTGGTGGAGTGAAGGGTTTATCAAGAATATTTCAATTTTTATTTGTCCATGTTTTGAGGAGAGGTTTTTCCCATGATGTTTTCCTTCTATCCTTGGTTTTGTGGACCAACAGTATTGTACAGGGTGACCAAGTCTTGTTACTGGGCCCTTAGTATTTTATTTTCTAATATCTAAACCATATAGTCGGATTTATGGGGGGTGTTGAAATAATTAAATCCTCCTAGATGTCATTTAATACATTGGTAGATCAAATTAATCATTTATGATTAATTTCATTTGTATTAGACTAGATTATTGCTAATTGAGGCTTTGTGTGGACCACAAGCCATCTATGGGGGGACCAAAGACTACAAAGTGTGGACCAAAAGTCACCCAGACCACTTGGGTGCATTTTTTATTGATTCTGGATGAGATTTGGTGAAGAAAGGCACTTTCCTGGAATTTACTGCTTTTTACTGCTTTTTACCCTATGGAGAAAAGCTAGTCAAACTAGGCAACTTGGTTTTTACACCCATGACACTCCATGATGTTTTTTCTTTCCAAAATTGGTATTTGGAATTTTTTTTCATCATACATCACCTTTAGGTCACTAATTTGGAAATTCGTGAGCCTTTGGAGAGATTTGGAAAGCATAATTTCCACCTAGGGGGGATGAGCATATTTTTAGTAAGTCTGATGATGAGATGATTTCTTTGGAATATTTATCCATTCAAATCTCTATTGTAATGTTATATAACAACATCCTATTACTTTCATAAGGTTGGTTGATGTATTTTATTCATGAGAAGTTAATACAAAATTGTATCTTTGTGAGTAATTTTTGTGTCTTTGACTAGTTGTGTGAGATATTCTGTGAATGACTGTAATTGTTTGATCAGATCTTGGTGTGAACTGAATTTAACATCTTAAAATTATCCTTGCACTCCATATGAGTTGGATGTAGGAGCAACTTGCACCATTTGCAGTGGCGATATTGTTGATGTTTGGCTTGCATTGGGATAAGTGGGACTATAAGGTCCATATTGTAGTTGCCCAAACTGAGGGTTTGGAATAGGAGCAGGGGTTTCCAACATGAGAGGGATGGGTGGGTACTACGGTGCCATGTTGAATGGAACAAGAGTAGTAGGAGGAGGAACCTTTCCTTGTTTGGAAATGGACTCTATAATCCCTTTCTCCAAATGTGACAATCTCGTAGGTGTGGCATCCAATTATCGATGTCAAGGGGTGTCGAGTAGGATGGTATATAAGTAGTTGGATTGTGCATAAATGATATCAAAATGTTGGGCCTTGATGATGGCCTCTTCCTTAATATAGGGAAATGTGGTTTTCACATCCTTGGCTATTGCAAGTTGGAGTGATTTGATGAACCAATCCAACAAGAACTGAGGTTGAATGTCGATCTTATACAATGTTCGATGCCTACACCACTGTGAAGAACCTGGAAGAATTAATTAATGAAAATTAACAAGATAGAAGAAATAACAGAACTCAGAATCGCTTTTATTGATCGCAAGCCACTTCATGGGGGCAATCCTTTGAGCAAGCTCAATACAAATAACTTCCCGTTACCTTCATTGGCCTCAACACACACTTATATAATAAGTCTATGCCCAATACTAAGGGTCAATACCATGGGACATATAAAACTACATGACGACTTACAAAGCATATGCATCCAATACTATGGGTCAATACCATGGGCTAATACAAACTATGGATCAACAAATACTACGAGACGACTTACAAAGCATATGTATCCAACAACAATATACTAACAAAGTAAAGAGAAGGGTTGACATGGGCTCCTAACATCCCCTCTCCCTTGGAAAAAGTTTTGACCTCAAAGCTTTAGATGTGGAAATCGATGCAGAATTTGAAGGAGTGGTTCCTCTATAGCATCCTCGGGTTGCATTCTGGACCACTGACGCCTTCTGAGTTTCAGGGAGGACTGCTTGGAAGGTTGTAGATGAAGAAGAACCATATCAGCTGCGTGAAACGTGTGCTCAAAACGGTGTTGATCGGCTTGTTGTTTCAGTCGAATTCTTTCCATGTGAAGATTGTCCTGCAGAATGAGAAGAATCTGATCACGGTTTCGAAGAACCAAGTCAATTTCCTGAACTGGGGAGCTACTGAGGGTGTATGGAAGAAGAACTGGTGGTTCCGGTCCATATATTGCTTCATATTGTGTCCTTTTAGATGTGGTGTTGTACCACTAGAGCACTTCTAGGAAATCCATAGAAATAGTTGTCCAAATCTGTGTAGGGATGGGCAAGGGTTCAAGCAATCCCGAAAGGAGTGTCGTTTCACCTTTGTTGACCTGGAAAGTATCACAGTCAACCACCATCTATTAAATTTTCATTTTCAGTCCCTACCAAAAGAAGTTACATTATTCTCGGTCATACGTTTTGAGGAACCCAGAGAACCATGTTGATGAAGAAGCATGGAGTTCTGAGATGTACCTGCAATAATTAATTAATGCAAATACACAAGATATCAGAAATAATAGAACATAATCGCTTTTATATTGATCACGGGCCACTTCGAGGGGGCAACCTCCTTTGAGCAAGCTCAATACAATTAACTTCACCGTGCCTTCAATGACCTCAACACACACTTATATACTAAGTCTATGCCCAATACTATGAGTCAAAACCATGGGACATATAATACTACGGGATGACTTACAAAGCATATGCGTCCAATACTATGGGTCAATACTATGGGCTAATATAAACTACGGATCAACAAATACTACGGGACGACTTACAAAGCATATGCGTCCAACAACAATATACTAACATAGTAAAGAGAAGGGTTGACATAGGTTCCTAACATCCCCTCTCCCTTAAAAAAAGCTTTGTCCTCAAAGCTTTGGTTGGAGAAATTGCTGCAGAATCTGAAGGAGTGGTTCCCCGGTAGCATCCTCGGTTTGCATTTCGGGCCACTGACGCCTTTGGAGTGTCAAGGAGGATTGCTTGGAAGGCTGTAGATGAAGAAGAACCCTGTCAGCTGCATGGAAAATGCGCTCAGAACGGTGCTGATCGGCTTGTTGTTTCAGGTGAATTCTGGCCATGTGAATATTGTCCTGCAGAATGAGAAGAATCTGATCGCGGTTTCGAAGAACTGAGTCAATTTCTTGAATTGGAGAGCTGCTAAGGGTGTATGGAAGAAGAACAGGCGGTGTTTTTCCATAGACTGCTTCATATGGTGTCCTTTGAGATGTGGGATTGTACCACTAGAGCGTTGCTAGGAAATCCATAGAAATAGTTGGCCAAAGTTGTGTAGGGATGGGCAAGGGTTTGAGCAATCCCGAAAGGAGTGTCGTTTCCCCCTTGTTGACTTGGAAAGTATCATCGTCAGCCACCATCTGTTGAATTGTCATTTCTAGTCCCAACCAAAAGAAATTACATTGTTCCCGGTCATACATTTTGCAGAACCCAGAGTGCCCTATTGATGAAGAAGCATGGAGTTCATAGAAGAGATAGCCCTCTTGAACATATTGCAACCAATTTGGAACAAGCAGAGAAAGAGATGTAAGAGAAACTGGGTCATCAATTGTGCGAGAAGGAGCATCTTCCACCATATTGTCCTTACCCTTCTTGTAAGTGATCACATAGGGAGAACCCATGAGTTGGATAACCCATTGCAGGTGTGGTGGGGAGGAGACCCATTGGTCCAAAAAAATTTCCAGACTCGGGAGATCAGTCTTGATGCAGAAATAATTTCCTAATAGGTATGGCTGCCACTTCTGTACTGCATGCAAAATAGCCATCATTTCCTGCTGAGAGGTATATGTGGCTACATTCTTACCGGAAAGGTCTCTTGAAGGCAGCAAGCGCATTGGTTCAGCAAAGATACCTGCATATCTATCCAAGGAAGTAGTGGAGACTGTTGATGGGTGCATCTGAATGGAATTGAGCTGAGCAATGACACCATGTGAATTCTTCTTAAGGATTTTTTCCAGGCGATGTGAACTGATGATGCAGAGAGACCCTGGTTATAAGCCCATAAATTTGTGTTGTGCCCCATTGACTTTAAACTGCATCCAAAGTTCAGCAAAATCCCATAAGATGGGGCCAAGTGTGCGTAACCATTGAACGCCCAAAACCACATCACATCCGCCTAAGGGCAAGGCAAACATGTTAGAGCATAGGTTATAATCTTCCATAGAGATACACACATTGTGACACTTCCCCTTGCAAGGTAAGGTGCCCCCATTGGCAACCATGAATTCAAAGCTGGAGCAAGGATGGACAAAACAATCATCCTGTTTGGAAATCCAAGGGTCAATGAAGTTATGAGTGCTACCAGAATCAATGAATATGGTAAGAGGGAGCTTCTTGAAGTATCCCCTGACCTGCATTGTTTGTGGGGTGGTGACACTGGTTACAGCATGGAGAGAGATCTCAGGTGGGTCGTCCTGAAATGGGGTGTCAACATGCGGGTGTTGAATGTCGATCTGATCATCCACTGTATCTGTAACTGCTTCACCAAGTTCTAAGGCAGGCGGAGAATCCACATCCAAGAGATAGAGCTTTTGTTGAACACATCTATGTCCCCGAGTGAATTTCTCATCACAATTATAGCAAAGCCCTTTTTCTCGGCGTGCCTGCATTTCTATTTCAGACAAATGCTTGATAGGAGTTGGTTGAGGAGAAGGCGTGATGGGAGGTCGTTGGGAACCCATATTTCTGAAGGGAACAAGGGTGGGTTTGGAGCGTTGTTGAGCTGCAATATTGTCCTCAGCCAGCTTAGCCAACCCTAGGACTTCCATCATTGTGTTGGAACAAAACATTTTGACCTCTGAGCGAATTTCATCCTTGAGACCACTTATAAAACAACTCCTGTAGAATTCATCAGACAATCCTTCTGTGTGATTGGCCAATTTCTCAAATTCTGTCTGATACTCTCTCACTGTGCCGATTTGGTGAAGTTTAGTGAGTGCTCATGTGAAATCATCAAAAGCACTAGGGCCAAATCGTGGTAAAATGAGTTGGCAAAAATCTGTCCAGTTTGGCTCGGGATGAGCTTTGATGTACCAATGGTACCATTGAAGGGCTTCCTGTTCCAAATGAAAGGATGCAAGTGGAACTTTCTGGACATCAAAAGTATTATGTAGACTGAAATATTGTTCTACTCGGTATATCTATCCAGTCGGATCAGTACCATTGAAGCGAGGAAAATCAAGCTTCATCCCACGAAAATTGTTGGAAGAAGAGAACCCGGTGGCTGCAAAAGATTCTGGCTGTCGGTTATTGTTCATGGCTGAATGCTGAAGCTGGAGGCTGAGAAATTTTTCATCCAGATCTTGGAGTTTGGTTTGGATGGCTGCAAGTGCTTCCTCCATGGTGTTTGCTCCAAAATTTTTTTTTTTTTTCATTCAGACTGGAGTGGCTACAGCTCAAAAGGGATCTGGAACAACGTCGAATGGATTGAAAACGGCTGAATCTGGAACGGCTTGCAAATGGATCTGAAACGGCGTAGCAGTGATCAACAATAGTTCAACTGAAAGTAGATATGGACCCCAGGTATGTGCAGCTTCCTAATAGTTCAGGGGTTTCACTCGGCCACCAATGCTGTCTAACGGCTTGCGTATTAGGGCAGTACCCCTCACTCCACGGCTCAGGTAAAACTGATAACCGCTTTGCCACAAACAATAGCTCTTGGTTTACCTCACGGGTGGGAACTAGTCAATCAGGTAGGGGTCGTTGCCCTTTTCGCTGGCAGGTCCTCTCAATGGGCCAACTACTTTGGGGTTCCTGTGGTACTCCTCACAATGAGTTTTAGGGCTTATGCCCAAGTATTTCGCACTGTTAAGCGGATAGGGATGATTCCCAAATCCGAACCTGCAACAGAAAAATTTTGGGCAGAAATTCCACCAAATGTTCAAAAACCGGATCTATATTGCTCAGAATTGCTATTATAGCATGTTTCTAGAACTGGAACAACCACTCTACTTCTACCCGTGAAAGCGGAATAGAAATCTGGGCACTCGGTCAAAATATTTTCTCGCCACAATTTCCGCGGCCGTCACCGAAATTCTGAAAAATTGCTAATTTTAAATCCGCGATATCTCCACTTTTAGAACTCCAAATGAGATGATTTGTTTTTTGAAACTGCGTATTTTTGAAAGCGAAATTCAGATATGCAATCGGTTTCTTCTGATTTTGTGCAGAAAGTTTCAGAAATTGATCTGAAAGTCGCCACCCAAAAAAAGAAAAAAAAATTCCCACTTGTGCCAAGGAAAGTGCTCTGATACCAGATGAGATGTACCTGCAATAATTAATTAATGCAAATACACAAGATATCAGAAATAATAGAACAGAATCGCTTTTATATTGATTATGGGCCACTTCGAGGGGGCAACCTCCTTTGAGCAAGCTCAATACAATTAACTTCACCGTGCCTTCAATGACCTCAACACACACTTATATACTATGTCTATGCCCAATACTATGAGTCAAAACCATGGGACATATAATACTACGGGACGACCTACAAAGCATATGCGTCCAATACTATGGGTCAATACTATGGGCTAATATAAACTACGGATCAACAAATACTACGGGACGACTTACAAAGCATATGCGTCCAACAACAATATACTAACATAGTAAAGAGAAGGGTTGACATAGGTTCCTAACAAGTTCATAGAAGAGATAGCCCTATTGAACAGATTGCAACCAATTTGGAACAAGCAAAGAAATAGCTGTAATAGAAATTGGGTCATCAAATGTGCGAGAAGGAGCATCTGCCACCATATTGTCCTTACCCTTCTTGTAAGTGATCACATAGGCAGAACCCATGAGTTGGATATCCCATTTCAAGTGTTCTGGGGAGGAGACCTGTTGTTCCAGGAAATTTTCCAGACTCTGGAGATCAGTCTTGATGCAGAAATAATTCCCTAATAGGTATGGCTGCCACTTTTGTACTGCATGCAAAATAGCTAGCATTTCCTGCTGAGATGTAGATGAAGCTAAATTATTACCGGAAAGGTCTCTTGAAGGTGACAATCCCATTGGTTCAACAAAGACACCTGCATATCTATCCAAGGAAGTAGTGGAGACCATTGATGGGTGCATCTAAATGGAATGGAGTTAAGCAATGACACCATGTGATTTCTTCTTAAGGATCTTTTCCAAGAGATGTGAATTGATGATGCAGAGAGACCCTGGTTGTAAGCCCGTAAATTTGTTTTGTTTCCTATTGACTGAAAATTGCATCCAAATTTCAGCAAAATCCCATAAGATGGGGCCAAGTGTGTGTAACCATTGAATGCCCAAAACCACATCACATCCGCCTAGGGACAAGGAAAACATGTCAGAGCGCAGGTTATAATATTCCATAAATATACGCACATTGTGACACTTCCCCTTGCAAGGTAAGGTGCCCCCATTGAAAACTATGACTTCAAAGTTGGAGCAAGGATGGACAAAGCAATCGGCCTGTTTGGCTATCCGAGGGTCAATGAATTTATGAGTGCTACCAGAATCAATGAGTATTGTAAGAGGAAGCTTCTTGAAGTAACCCCTGACCCACATTGTTTGGGGGGTGGTGATGCTAGATAAAAGTGGAGAGATATCTCTCGTTGGTCGTCTTGAGATGGGGGGTCAATAGGCAGCTCCTAAATATCGACCTGATCATCCATTGTATCTAGATCTTCTTCACCAATTTTAGAGGCAAGTGGAGAATCCATATCCAAGAGATAGATCTTTTGTTGAACACATTTATGTCTCTGAGTGAATTTCTCATCACAATTATAACAAATCCCTTTTTCTCTGTGTGCCTGCATCTCTGTTTCATACAAATGCTTGATAGGAGCTGGCGAAATGGGAGGTCATTGAGAACCCATATTTCGGAAGGTAACAAAAGTGGGTTTGGAGCGTTGTTGGGTTGCAACCTTGTCTTCTTCCAACTCAGCCAACCACAGGGCTTCCATCATTGTGTTGGGACAGAACATTTTAACCTCTGAGCGAATTTCGTCCTTAAGACCACTTACAAAACAACTCCTGTAGAATTCATCAGACAATCCTTCTATGTGATTGGCTAGTTTCTCAAATTTTGCTTGATACTCTCTCACAGTGTCAATTTCGCAAAGTTTAGTGAGGGCTCCTATGAAGTCATCAAAAGCACTATGACCAAATTGTTGCAAAAGGAGCTGGCAAAAATCTGGCCATTTTGGCTCTTCATGAGCCTTGATGTACCAACGGAACCATTGAAGAGCTTCCTGTTCCAAATGAAATGATGCAAGTGGAACTTTGTTGACATCAAAAGTATTATGAGACTGAAATACTGTTATTCACGATAGATCCATCCAGTCAGATCAGTACCATTGAAGAGAGGAAAATCAAGCTTCGAACCACGGAAATTGCTGGAAGAAGAGAACCCATTGTTTGATGAAGACTCAGACTATCGTTTGTTGTTCATGGCTGAATGCTCAAGATAGAGGCCGAGAAATTTTTCATCCAAATCCTGGAGTTTGGTTTGGATGGTTGCAAGTGCTTCCTCCATGGTTTTTGCTCCTGCGCAGGTGACAACCATAACCAGGAGTTTTCTTTTTTTGGGGGGGGAATGGGTAGAAAAACACAAACCTAAACTTATTTAGTAAAGGGGAATTTGGATTTGGGAAAAACTCTGATGGGTAATTGGGGTTTGACTAGGTTTTGAACACTTTTGAATAGACATGGAAGCAAAAAATGAGGATTTCAAAAGCGTGGTGAAAGAATGGGAAAATTTGTCAGAGAGGGACAAAGAAGCAGAAATAGGGAATGAACACGGTGGAAAAATTTGGAAGTGAGTGGGTGAAAACTGAAGAAGTTATGGCAAACCCTAAAAATAGACAAATGTGATATTTCTGGCTTTGGGAAGTAGAATTTGAGATAGGGTCCTCAGGAATGAAATATGTAGAAGGAGATTACAGGGGTGTCCGGGAATTTTCAATGGAAATGGAGTTAAAACAAGGGAGATATGGCAAAAAAATGGAATTTTTTTTTTTAGAAATGGATCTGCAATGGCGTAGAAGGGGTCGGAACAATTGGATCTACAACGGCGCGGAAGGGATCGGAAATAGATGGATCTAAAATGGCGTCGAATGGATCTGAAATGGCTAGATCTGGAACGACTCGAAATGGATATGAAACAGCACGGAAGTGATTGGTAACAATTCAGCTGAAAATAGATATGGACCCCAGGTATGTTCGGCTTCCTAACAGTTCAGAGGTTTCACTCGACCACCAATGCTGTCCGACGGATTTCTTATTGGGGCAGTACCCCTCACTCCACGGCTCAATTAAAACTGATAACCGCTTTGCCACAAACGACAGCTTTTGGTTTACCTCATGGGTGGGAACTAGTCAATCAGGTAGGGGTCGTTGCCCTTTTCTCTGGCAAGTCCTCTCAATGGGCCAGCTACTTTGGGGTTCCTGTAGTACTCCTCACAATGATTTTTAGGGCTTATTCCCAAGTACTTCCCACAGTTAAGCAGATAGGGATTATTCCCAGATCCGAACTTGCAACAGATGCGAAAAAAAATTTGGCAGAAAATCCACCCAACGAGCCCAAGAAAGTGCTTTGATACCAAATGTGAAGAACCTACAACAATTAATTAATGAAAATACACGAGATAGCAGAAATAACAGAACTCAGAATTGCTTTTATTGATCGTAGGCCACTTCGAGGGGGCAACCCCCTTTGAGCAAGCTCAATACAAATAACTTCACGGTACCTTCATTAGCCTCAACATACACGTATATACTAAGTCTATGCCCAATACTATGGTTCAATACCATGGAACATATAATACTATGGGACGACTTACAAAACATATACGTCCAATACTATGGGTCAATACCATGGGCTAATACAAACTATGGATCAACAAATACTACGAGACAACTTACAAAGCATATGCGTCCAACAACAATATACTAACAAAGTAAAGAGAAGGGTTGACACGGGTTCCTAACATCCACTCATGGATATGGTCCACTATGTGGGTAGATGTATTTGTTGAAACTTTGTGAGAATTTCGAGACTGAGTTCATGACGTATCGGTAATTGAAAGTATATGAGAAACATAGTGGCTATCATCCCAAAAGTGGCATGGGATGCCACTAGTAAGTTCACATACCATTTAATCGCAGTTCATGTAAGGGTTCGTTGAAAGAGGTGAAGCCTCACCAAGTATTCTACTATGTTGTTAAAGGAACACGATAAGTGGAAAGACATGACATGGTTGGTTGGATCATCTCCCCATTTCCCTTCAAACTTAGGGATATATGAGGGGAATTTATCAGGCATAGTTGGCCATGCTTGATCGTGTGCTATAGGGTCATTGATTAGTCGAGACAAATTAGGGATATTTAAGATAGACATGAATGGTAAGTTGGTATTAGATACCACCAATGAATGAGGTGTGGTGTTCCCTTGAGGGGGATAATGGGGTATATGTGGCAATGATCTTTGTCCCTGATGTGAGAACGATAATTTTTTTTTCCCTCCTCCCAAAGGGGGAGAAGAAGGTGGATTTCCACTAAGGGGTGGAAATAAAGGGGGGCCTATTCTGTGAGAGGGTTAACCACATGGGTCAATCTATATCCAAGGGGAGAAATTAGGGGGATGCCACTTCCATGAGAGGATGAAGCAAAAGTATCTATTCTTTCTCCAAGTGAATAAAATTACTCAAGCAAGGATTGGCCTCGTCCTGATGATCCTATCAATGTGCCCTCGGAGCAGCCCCAACTATAGTATCTCCCATGTGAACCATGGGGAGAAAAAGGAAAAACACCCCTTGAGAGAGGGGAAAGGCCTTGCATTCTGCAAGACTACCTTAGGGGGTATTTTTCCTCAATGGTGGAAGCTTAGTGACAATTGACAGTGATGATGAGAATAAACAAAATGAAAAAATGAAAAAATATGCCAACCACAACAGATGAAAAATAATGCAAAGTGAGTTATATGTGCTATGTTGGTTTAGTGCAGGAGTTCCCACAAGTAGGTTCTTTTTAATTATGAGTTAGTGAACTTGTATTTAAAAATAAAATAAATGAAAATTCCCTAAATAGCTAGCGTCCTTCATCTCAAATGTAACTGGGCCTTCCAAAATCACAATCGATGGTGATAATGGGATACACACAGCAATTGACTAGTGAAGGTAACACAGAGTTGGTTATACAAGTGATGGGGCTATGTCCCAAAAGAGATTGGAAACATTTCCTAATGGAAATATCTGACTTCATGAGTCAATTGTAATCATAATTATTCATTGGTGATATCCTAATTTTGGCCACTAAGATACACATGTCAAGTGTGGATAAGTGGTTTTTCCTGGGTGGTATAGTGTTGCCTCCACAAAAAGCTGAGCGGATCTTTGTAGAGGGCATGAAACTATACCTCGGATTTTCCCTTCTTGGGCATGGTGCACTTCTTATCTAGTTTTCATTTTGACACTTGCCAATAGAAATATTTGATATTACCCTATGAGCCAACAATGTTATGTTTCAAAAACTTAATGAAACTAGATTGGTGGGCATTAATGGATGCCTATCCCAAACAATCCTACCTAACTAAAACATTATTTTGTGACCTCCTGTGGAATATTTTAGTTGGTTTGCAATTAAAAGTGTTCACTTTAAGGGTCAAAATTCACATAAGGAGTATAACACAGGTATTTCACAATTCCCTTCCTTTTTTATTCACCAATATCACAAGCAATGCAAGGTGGAGAGCATACTAGGGATGGAAGAGATTTTAGGTCCCTTAGTGTTCTAGTGATGCAAACACATGTGCGATAAGAAAATTGATTGTTGCAATTAACTACGGAGCTTGAAAGTAAATGAAAATGGATATTTAACTTCAACTCGAAAATATGCTAATGGTGCTTGCTAACAAGATTATAATGAAGTAAAAGTGTGCAATTGAGGTATTTCACACTTCTCACCCATGATGTGAGGAACCTCCGCCAATTAAATGATGAAAATGCACGATATATCAAAAATAATAGAACACAGAAGAGATTTATTGATCGTAGGCCACTTCGAGGGGGAAACCTCCTTTGATAAATCTCAATACAATTAACTCGTGGATGCCTTCATTGGCCTCGACATGTACTTATATACTAAGTCTAATATAAACAACTATTACTCCCCATGAATGTGGGATAAAACAATATACTCACGGGAAAACTTACAAATCATATGCATCCAACAACAATATACTAACAATGTGGAATAATACAATATACTCATGGGATGAATTACAAAGCATATGCGTCCAACAACAATATACTAACAAAGTAAAGAGAAGGGTTGACAAGCGTTCCTAACATCCCCTCTCCCTTAGAAAAATCTTTGTCCTCAAAGCTTTAGATGTGGAAATTGTTGCTAAATCTAAAGGAGTGGTTCCCATGTAGAATCCTCTAGTTTCATTTTGAGAGCGAAGCTGACGCGTTCGCCTATTTAGGATAGCCTCTGGCTCCAAAATGATGGATCCTTCATTATCTAGTTCTGGTAAAACAATTTGTGCTCTGATATTGATGCCAAGAACTTTCTTTAGATAAGAGACATAAAATACTGGATGAATGCGGGAAGAAGTGTTGAATATTGTAACTTCTAAGAATATTATATTTGTACATTATTTATTCCGGAGATGTTTCATCCCTCTGAGGTGATTCTATTATGTATCCGGAGATGTTTATTCCTTTGAGGAGTTGTGGCAACTAGGGTTATTAGACCCACCATGTGGGGGTCGGCCCAGTTAGTTATAATAGGGTATTTAACCTAATGGTTAAATACGAGCCTACATGTACTTGTGTAAAATATATGTCAGAGTAGTGTATAAATAGAGGTGTGTTCCTCATTTGATACACTCACACACTTGAAAAGAGGAGCACTTGTCTGGGAGATTTTCTAAGGAGGATTAGAAGGAGAGAGCACATCTTGTATTTTGGTTTATCATCTTATTGAGGAAAGCTTTGCTGGGTTTTCTACCCCATGAGGGTTTCCCAGGATAAATCTGTGTCTCTTGTGTTTATGCTATGCTTGTTGTTTCTTCAGTGATCCTGTATATGCTATTATTGTGAAATAGAATGTAATGATGCTATTTTCTGTCTTATCATATTGAATTTTAACATGGTATCAGAGCTAACCTGAAGGAAGACAAGGTATGGAACTTACGACACTTGCATTACTTACGACAATTTGAAGGTTAGGGTTTTACATAGCAAAAACCAGTCACCATGGAACTTTCGCTATAAATCCATTTCTGCAAAGGTTCAGGGTCTGAAAATCTTACAGGTCGAAGATAACATCCCTAGGTACCTTGTGTCCAAAGGGCACCATCCGATTCGTTGTACTTTATGAGTTATGATCAGTACAAGTTAGGGTTTCTGCCTCTTCCAGATCTCAGTCAAAATCAGGTGACCTTGGAAAAAAGGTCATAACTTGGGCTAGGAAGATCCAAATGAAATTTTGTAAAAAGTGACAGGTAGTACACAGACTTTAATATCTCAGAAAATGTTTTCAGAGGCCGAAGGTGAACCAATGACACGTGGCACGCCATACAAGTTCGCTCTCCTGTTTTATCACATAAACAAGTCATGTTGCGACACTTGGCATAACTCTCTCTCAGAAAATCCAATTGAGGTCAGATCTGTCAGGATGGAAAGATGAAAGGTCAGGCTATTGTAGAAAAAGTTTTCAGACCCTGTGAAACAAAAATTTCAGAGTTATAGCAGAATCAATCAGGTGCATATTTCTGTCAAAACAGAATTATTTTTAGCACCTTTATTCATGGCTTCCGGAATTTAGGGTTTCGGAGAAAGTTGGAAATTTTGAAGTCTGTAACCACGGTTGGAAGCTCCTCATAAAAATAAGAGTTTAGAGCCTTGGATCGAACCTTTTGATTGGATAGAAGGGTGGGATTCATCAAACCCTAGTTCGGGTTCCTGTCCAGAAGATCCAGAAGTTTCGAAGGCAATTTTGAGGGGTCAAATTTTGGAGATTTCAAAATTGAAGAATGCTAGGTTGATCAGCTCGGCAAGACACATTCTTCCATCCATTCAGAAGTATGAAAGTCAAATATTGAATTTTTAGGGTTTCTCTAGCAAATCCTAATCAAGCTCCAAATCAAGTTTCAGGGGGAGTTGAGGCTAAGGCCTTACATAAGAAGACTACAAAAAGTCTCGACAGGTATGACTTAAGGAGGTTGAGGTATGCCTTGAAATCTGATTCTTGATTAAGTTCATAATGTGTTTGTCTTCATGTTATTTATTAGTACAATCTTGATTAATGTTATTAATTGTCTTATCACCCTAGTAACAATATGAATGCATGTGAACGATCGAAGACATTCATTGATTAGGGCTATATGATTGTACTTATGCATTATGGTGTTGTGTGAGGTTGATGTTGTCTGCTAACAAGACACATGTACATTACAAAAGACAAATCAAGTTCCATGACCATGACAACATGAAGACAAATACTCACGAGGTATGTATGACTTTGTTATATTATGTTTAACCTACGAGACATGCAGGTTCTAGCTCAGGATCTCTAAATCATTGAAGAGATTGTTTAGGTATGTTGTACATAACTAAGCAGGTATACTAATCCAGGTATGTTTTCCTATGTCATGTTATAATCTTACCTTGTGTAAGTATACTTGGTATGATTGGTTAGTAATCAAGGGTTTATGCATATTATGTCTCTTATCTTGGTTGATGATTTAACTAACTAGATCAAACAAGAATATCCATGAGTAAAAGAAGACTTCCTTGAAAACCTGAATACTAATGATCATGACTGTACATATTCAAGATTATTTAGAATTAGAATGTTTTGATAATATTGAGAATATACTAATGAATGTATGTTTGTGTATGAGATCATGAGGATGACACTAGTGTACACTTGAGCATGCACAGTGGTACAGAATGAATAGAAGTTCAGAAGACATACAGAAGATCAAGCGGGAGGCAACCACACAAACATAAAAGATAAGTATTTGAGTTGTGATTAGAAATAGTAAATGATATTGCTTGTATGCATATTTGTATTCCTAGAATATATCATGCTGAGTGGAAACATTCATAAAGCATTGAACAATATACTACTAATATGCATATGATTGGTAAGTTGGACAAACTTTCCATTGTTGCTTGTCTAGAATGAAACCTCTTTGCTGACATGCTGAGAGCTGTGCACACTCTCGATAGTATGTTCTGGTAGAGATGGAAGGCATCTAGATAGCCACTATATGCATACAGGATATGGGAAAGTGTTGTGCCAAAGTATTGGTCAAAATAGTTGCATAACTATGTAAATGATATCTGTATGCATAATAGGTTATCATGTCAATATGATTTGATGATTATGAATTATTACTAATCATGTACTTAATTTTGATTTGTAGGAAAGATCATGATGAATGATGAACTCTGAACAAGCGATGGATGTTCAACAAAAGATTTACAAATCAAACACACTATAGAAAGCTTGTGGTTAAGAGATTCTCTTAGAAAGAGGAAGAGAATCATGATGAGATGTTTTGCTCCAAGGGACTAGATAAGACCATTCTCTTAATAATGTAATCAGGTTCTGTATGGGTTCCCAGGATCGGTAGTCAATTGATGAGCTTAATGATCATCATGGGTGATGTGGATCTCAACCTTTGCTACAAGGTTGAATATGGGTTCTATACACATATGACATGGATGCAAGAAGGAACTCACCACAGAGTTCGAATGATTTTGAGGCTCATTTTAGTAAACCCATCTGAGGAGAGATGGCACAGATAGATATGTAGAAGATCACTCAATGCTGAGTGTGAATAATGGACAATTGACAGCTTCATGACAAAGCTTGGACTTTACCAGAAGTAAAGTTGTTCCTAACCTTTACCTTAAGGTTGTGGATGATGAACCTATCATACCATTATTGTATGACGATGATCTCTTTTTGACAAGGAATGAGAAATAGGTCATGAAAATGGCTGCAGAAATGAAAATGAAAGATCTCGGATTAATGCACTACTTCTTAGGTCTAGAAGTATGGCAAGATCCAAAAGGAATCTTTTAATTCAAGGTAAGTATGCTGTGAAGTTTCTAAAAAGATTTGATATGTTGGAGTATAAAGCCATGACCACTCCCATGGAATCCAACTTGAAGTTGTTAGTTAATGACTCATCGTATTTAGTGGACCTAACCCTATATAGACAAATCATTGGGTCATTGATGTATTTAACAAATACTAGGCCAGATATATGCTTTGCTGCAAATACCCTAAGTCAGTATCTAGTAGAACCTAGAAAGGTTCACTTAATAACTACAAAGCATGTAGTGAGGTACCTAAAAGGTACATTAGATTTTGGTCTATATTATCTTGGAGGTCATGAACTCCGTTTACATGGTTACTCAGATTCTGATTGGGCAGGAAGTGCCTCAGACAGAAAGAGTACATCAGGTGGATGTTATAGTCTTGAATCTGCCATGATCTCATGGTTCAGCAAGGAACAATCTAGTGTGGCTCTCAGTACTGCTGAAGCAGAATATATATATATAGCTGTCTGCTCTGCCAGCTGTGAAGCAGTGTGGCTTCAGAAGCTATTATATGGAGTGTTTGACTTAGAAATGAATTCCACTATGATTATATGTGACATTCAAAACTGCATCAAGGTAGAAAATCTTGTATTCCATGATAAGTCAAAAACACATAGAGATCCGATACTTCTATATACGAGATATGGTGCAGAGAGGAGCTATCAAGCTCGAGTATATAAGCACTGAGGATCAGATTTCTAATATCTTGACTAAACCTCTGTCTCGAGTAAAGTTTGAATACTTTTGAGACAAGCTTGGTATAGTCCTGAAGGACCCTCCTCGAAAGGGGGAGTAGCATAGTATATGATAACAAGTCTATCTCATCAATGATGAGGTTACCTATTTACTGCACCTAGTTACTTAGAATTATTTAGATTTAGGAATCTTATATTTTTTCTTTTGATGATAGATGTATACATGCTTTTGATGATAGATGTATACATGCTTTTGATGATAGATGTTATGCATGTTTTGATGATGAGGATACATGTTTTGTTATACATGTTTTGATGATGAGGATACATGTTTTGTTATACATGTTTTGATGATGAGGATACATGATTGACACATGTTTTGATGAAGTTCTTGATAAACATGTGAGGGGATTGGATCATCCCTGGATTTTAATCCAAAAGAAGAGCCGTAGACATATGTCTTCGAGAATGAAGTCCTTGGTGGACTTGAGGGGATTGGATCATCCCTGGACTTCAGTCCTAAAGAGAGCCGTAGACGTATGTCTTCGAGAATGAAGTCCTTGGTGGACTTGAGGGGATTGGATCATCCCTGGACTTCAGTCCTAAAGAGAGCCGTAGACGTATGTCTTCAAGAATAAAGTCCTTGGACTTGAGGGTATTGGATCATCGTTGGACCTCAGTTCGAAAGAAGAGTCGTAGACGTATGTCTTCGAGAATGAAGTTCTTGGTGAACATGTGAGGAAATTGGATCATCCCTGGACTTCAGTCTGAAAGAAGAGCCGTAGACGTATGTCTTCGAGAATGAAGTTCTTGGTGAACATGTGAGGGGATTGGATCATCCCTGGACTTCAGTCCGAAAGAAGAGCCGTAGACATATGTCTTTGAGAATGAAGTCCTTGGTGTACTTGAGGGGATTGGATCATCCCTGGACTTCAGTCCCGAAGAAGAGCTGTAGACGTATGTCTTCGAGAATGATGTTCTTGGTGAACATGTGAGGGGATTGGATCATCCCTGGACTTCAGTCCGAAAGAAGAGCCGTAGACGTATGTCTTCGAGAATGAAGTTCTTGGTGAACATGTGAGGGGATTGGATCATCCCTGGACTTCAGTCTGAAAGAAGAGCCGTAGACATATGTCTTTGAGAATGAAGTCCTTGGTGGACTTGAGGGGATTGGATAATCCCTGGACTTCAGTCCTAAAGAGAGCTGTAGACGTATGTCTTCGAGAATGAAGTCCTTGGTGGAATTGAGGGGATTGGATCATCCCTGGACTTCAGTCCTAAAGAGAGCCGTAGACATGATGTCTCCGAGAACAAAATCCTAAATAAACAGGTAAGGGGATTGGATCGTCCTCGGACTTTGGTCCTGTGAATTGAACCGTAGACATGAGGTCTTCGAGAATTGAATAGGACTGGATCGTCCCTGAGCTTCGGTTCAAAAGGTACATGATAGGACTGGATCGTCCCTGAGCTTCGGTTCAAAAGGTACATGATAGGACTGGATCGTCCCTGGACCTCGGTTCAAAATGTACATGACAAATCCTAGAATTGTTCTAGGTTACATCCAACATGAAGCAGGGCTGGCTCTGTAGATATGATACATCCAGCATGAAACAGGGTTGGCTCTGTAGATGTGATACATCCAGCATGAAACAGGGCTGGCTCTGTAGATGTGATACATCTAGCATGAAACAGGGCTGGCTCTGTAGATGTGATACATCCAGCATGAAACAGGGCTGGCTCTGTAGATGTGATACATCCAGCATGAAACAGGGCTGGCTCTGTAGATGTGATACATCCAGCATGAAACAGGGCTGGCTCTGTAGATGTGATACATCCAGCATGAAACAGGGCTGGCTCTGTAGATGTGATACATCCAGCATGAAACAGGGCTGGCTCTGTAGATGTGATACATCCAGCATGAAACAGGGCTGGCTCTGTGGATATGATACATCCAGCATGAAACAGGGTTGGCTCTGTAGATGTTATACATCCAGCATGAAACAGGGTTGGCTCTGTGGATATGATACATCCAGCATGAAACAGGGCTGGCTCTGTAGATGTGATACATCCAGCATGAAACAGGGTTGGCTCTGTAGATGTGACACATCCAGTATGAAAAAGGACTGGCTCTGTGGCGGTAAATCCTAGATCTGATCTAGGTCACATCCAGTATGAAAAAGGACTGGCTCTGTGGCGGTAAATCCTAGATCTGATCTAGGTCACATCCAGTATGAAAAAGGATCGTCCCTAGACATGAGACTTGTCTTAAAGAGATAAGGATTGATCATCCTGGAACTTGATCTGGATTGCATCATCCATGGACCTATGTCCTAAAGAGAGCAGGATTGATCATCTTATAATATGATCATGTGATGACGATGCTGCCGATCGTGTGATGACGATGTTGATCGTATGATGACGATGCTGATCATGTGATGATGATGCTGCCGATCGTGTGATGACGATGTTGATCATATGATGACGATGCTTATCGTGTGATGATGATGCTGCCGATCATGTGATGACGATGTTGATCATATGATGACGATGCTGCTGATCGTGTGATGACGATGCCGATCGTATGATGACGATGCTGATCGTATGATGACGATGTTGCTGATCGTGTGATGACGATGCTGATGATCGTATGATGACGATGTTGATGATCGTGTGATGACGATGTTGATGATCGTGTGATGACAATGCTGATGATCGTGTGATGATGATGCTGATGATCGTGTGATGACGATGTTGATGATCGTGTAATGACGATGCTGATGATCGTGTGATGACGATGCTGATGATCGTGTGATCGTGTGATGACGATGATGATGACGATGTTGATGATCAAGTAATATCAACTCTTATGATGTCGATGTTCTAGTAACTAGTTGAGTTACTGATGATGATGAATTGAAGAAAGCTTCCGATTATATATAGATGATGTAGTCAATGACTCCTTGCTCCTACAGATGTTGTTATAATATCCTTCTCGTTAAGGGGGAGTGTTGAATATTGTAACTTCTAAGAATATTATATTTGTACATTATTTATTCCGGAAATGTTTCATCCCTCTGAGGTGATTCTATTATGTATCCGGAGATGTTTATTCCTTTGAGGAGTTGTGGCAACTAGGGTTATTAGACCCACCATGTGGGGGTCGGCCCAGTTAGTTATAATAGGGTATTTAACCTAATGGTTAAATACGAGCCTACATGTACTTGTGTAAAATATATGTCAGAGTAGTGTATAAATAGAGGAGGTGTGTTCCTCATTTGATACACTCACACACTTGAAAAGAGGAGCACTTGTCTGGGAGATTTGCTAAGGAGGATTAGAAGGAGGGAGCACATCTTGTATTTTGGTTTATCATCTTATTGAGGAAAGCTTTGCTGGGTTTTCTACCCCATGAGGGTTTCCCAGGATAAATCTGTGTCTCTTGTGTTTATGTTATGCTTGTTGTTTCTTCAGTGATCCTGTATATGCTATTATTGTGAAATAGAATGTAATGATGCTATTTTTTGTCTTAGCATATTGAATTTTAACAAGAAGGAGGAAGTTCCAATTTATAAGCAACAGATCCAATCTTTTGGAGAACCTTATATGGCCCATAGAACTTTGGAGCGATCTTATGACTCCCTTTGAGTTTCAGGGAGGATTGCTTGTAAGGCTGTAGATGAAGAAAAACCATATCACCTGCTTAAAAAGTACGCTCAGAATGGTGCTAATGAGCTTGTTTCTTCAATTGATTTCTTGGCATGTGAATATTTTTCTACAAAATGCGAAGAATATGATCGCGTGTTCGAAGAACCGTGTCAACTTCCTGAAGTAGTGAACTAATGGGGTTGTATGGAAGAATTACTGGTGGTGCCTGACCATAGACTGCTTCATATGGAGTCATTTTAGATGCAGTGGGGTAGGAGGTATTGTACCACCATTCAGCGAGAGGAATCCACTTTTCCCACTGATGTCATTGTTCGAAGGTGAAGCAATGAAGATAAGTTTCCAAACATTTGTTGATAATTATAGTCTCACCATCTGTTTGTGGGTGATACGCTGAACTCATGTTCAGTTTGGTGCCAGTGTGGCGAAATAGTTATGTCCAAAAATTATTGGTGAAAGTTGCATCGTGATCTGAGACAATGGAAGAAGCGATTCCATGAAGACAAAATATCTGGTCTAGGAAAATCTGTGTGACTGAGGAGGCAATATAGGGATGGATGAGGGCACAAAAATAACTATATTTGGAGAGGCAATCGACCACAACCAAAATCACTGTCTTCCATCCATATTTAGGGATCCCTTCAATAAAAATCCATAGAAATATCTATCCAAATCCGTGTAGGGATGGGAAAGGGTTTGAGCAATCCCGGAAGGAATGTCGTTTCACCCTTGTTGCACTGGCAGGTATCACATTCAACCACCATTTGTTGAATTGTCCTTTTGATTCCCTTCCAAAATAATTTACATCATGCCCGCTCATATGTTTTGAGGAACCCAGAGTGCCCTGCCGATGGAGGAGCATGGAGTTAATAGAAGACAACATGTTGAAGATCTGTGCTCTGGGGAAGCACTAGACGACCCTTGTATCTCAGGGAAGCACCATCCCAAGAGTAATGCGGAACATCAGAAGGGTTTTTGGCCAACCATTGGATGATTTAATATAATGAAGATTCATTGACATAGCCATGATGAATATATTGCAACCAATTTGGAACAGGCATAGAAATAGCTAAAAGAGAAACTTGGTCATCAAATGTGTGACAAAATTGTCCTTACCCTTCTTGTAAGTGATCTAATAGTCATAACCCATTAGTTTGATAACCCATTTCTGTTGTGCTGAGGATGAGACCCGTTGTTCCAGGAAATATTTCAGAATTTGGTGATCAGTCTTGATGCAGAAATGATTCCCTAATAGGTATGGCTGCCACTTCTGTGCTGCATGCAAAATAGCCATCATTTCCTTCTCTTATGTAGAGGCGACTAAATTATTACCGGAAAGGTATTTTCTGATGAACACAATGGGATGTTCATCTTGAAGGAGAACAACACCAAGTCCATTGTGACAAGCATCACTCTCAATAGTGAATGGATTGGAAAAATCGGGCATAGCTAGAACAGGTCTAGTACACATAGCTTGTTTCAGTTTTTCAAATGCACACTCAGTAGCATGTGTCCATGTAAAAGCATCATTTTTCAATAGACAGGTTAATGGAGCTACAATATTCCCATAATCCTTGAAAAACTTGCGGTAGTAGCCATTCAATCCCAAAAAACCACGAAGGATCTTGAGTGTCTGAGGATGCGGCCATATTTTCATGGCATCTATTTTGGCAGGATCCACACGAACCCCTTATGCTGAAATAATATGCCCGAGACACTCTACTTCCTCTTGTCCAAAAGAAAATTTAGACTACTTGGCATGGAGATTATGATTAGATAAAAGTTGTAGTTCAAGATGCATATGCTCGATATGCTCAGCGCATGTTTTACTATAGATGAGGATATCATCAAAGAAGACCAGAATGAATTTCTGCAAGTAGGGCCGGAATATTTTATTCATCAATTCCTGGAATGTGGAAGGAGCATTAGTGAGGCCAAAGGGCATGACTAAAAACTCATAGTGGCCATCATGTGTGTGGAAAGCTGTTTTAGGGATATCATCCTCATGAACCTGAATTTGATGATACCCAAAACGAAGATCCAACTTGGAGAAAAAATGAGCACCATGAAGCTCGTCAAGAAGCTCATCAACAATAGGAATTGGAAATGTATCCTTGATTGTGAGGTGATTAAGTGCTCGTAAGTCAATACAGAGGCGCCATGACCCATTTTTTTTCGAACAAGAAGAACTGGTGAAGAAAAGGAACTGGTAATAGGGCGAATAATACCTTGCTTCAGTAAGCCTTGAACGAGCATCTCAATCTTTGTTTTCTGGTTAAATGGGTAGCGATAGGGCCTGATGATGGGAGGAATGCTTCTAGGAAGGATCTAAATATGATGGTCCTCTAGTATTGAAGGTGGAAATCCCACTGGTTCAACAAAGACACATGCATATCTATCCAAAATTTGTTGTAGATCCAAAGGAATAGTGGAGACCAGTGATGGGTGAATCTGAATGGAATGGAGCTAAGTGATGAAACCATGTGAATTCTTATTAAGGATATTTTACATGTGATGTGAATCAATGATGCTGAGAGAACATAGTTGTAAGCTCGTCAATGTGTTTTTTTCCCATTGACTAAAAACTGCATCCAAAGTTTATCAAAATCCCATAAGATGGGGCCAAGTGTGCGTAACCATTGAGCACCCAAAACCACATCACATCCACCTAAGGGCAAGGAAAACATGTCGAAGCACAGGTTATAATATCCAATAGAGATATGCACATTGCGACACTTCCCCTTGCAAGGTAAGGTGCCCCCATTGGAAATCATGACTTCAAAGTTGGAGGAAGGATGGACAAAACAATCATCCTGTTTTGCGATCTGAGGGTCAATGAAGTTATGACTGCTACCATAATCAATGAGTATTGTAAGAGGGATATTCTTGAAGTAACCCTTGACCCGCATTGTTTTTGGGGTGGTGACTCCTGCTAAAGCATGGAGAGATATCTCTAAATGATCATCTAGAGAAGGAGGGTCAACAGGCAGCTGTTGAATGTCGACCTAATCATCTATTATATCTGGAGCTTCTTCATGCATTTCAGTTGCAGGTGGAGAATACACATCCAAGAGATAGATATTTTGCTCAACACATCTATCTCCCCGAGTGAATTTCTCATCACAATTATACCAAATCCTTTTTTCTCTACGTGCCCGCATCTATGCTTCAGACAAATTCTTGATAGGAATTTCTCTAGGAGCTGACATGATGGGAGGTCATTGGGGAACCATATTTCTGAATGGAACAAAAGTGGATTTGTAGCATTGTTGGGCTGTGATATTTCCCTCTGCAAACTTATCCAACCCTGGTCTTCCATCATTGTGTTGGGACAGGACATTTTAACCTTAGATCGGATTGCATCCTTCAAACCAATGACAAAACAACTCTTGTAGAATTCATCAGGAAATCATTTTGTGTGATTGGTCAGTTTCTCAATTTTTTCTGATACTCTCTCAAAGTGTCAATTTGGCTAAGTTTAGTGAGTTATCCTTTGAAGTCATCAAAAGCACTAGGTCCAAATCATTGCAAAAGAAGTTGGAAAAATTTTGTCCATTTTGTCTCTTCATGAGCCTTCATGTACCAATGGTATCATTAAAGGGATTCATGTTCCAAATGAAAGGATGCAAGTGGAACTTTGTTGAAATCAAAAGTATTATGCAGACTGAAATATTGTTCTTCCCGGTATATCCATCCAGTCGGATCATCACCATTGAAGTGAAGAAAATCAAGCTTCGACCCACGAAAATTGTTGGAAGAAGACAACCCAGTGTCTGCAGAAGACTTTGGTTGTCGTCTATTGTTCATGGTTGAATGCTGAAGATGGAGGCCAAGAATTTTTTCATCCAGATCTTGGAGTTTTGTTTCGAGGGCTGCAAGTTCTTCCTCCATGTTTTTTTCTCCTACGCGGGTGACAAACATAACCAGGATTTTTTTTTGAATGTGTGGAAAAACAAAAATAGAAAATTCTTTAGTAAAGGAAATTTTTTATTTGGGAAAAAATTTGATGGGTACTTAGGTTTTGACTAGGTTTTGGACACATTCTAATGGACAGGGAAGCAGAAAATGGGGATTTTAGAAGCGGGGTGAAAGAATGGGAAAATTTGTGTTCTTTTATTGATCATAGGCCACTTCGAGGAGGAAACCTCCTTTGAGCAAGCTCAATACAAATAACTCGTGGATGACTTCATTGGCCTCAACACGTACTTATATACTAAGCCTAAGCTAAACAAATATTAATCCCCATGAATGTGGGATAATACAATATACTCATGGGACGACTTACAAATCATATGTGTCCAACAACAATATACTAACAATGTGGGATAATACAATATACTCACGGGACGACTTAAAAAGCAAATGCGTCCAACAACAACATACTAACAAAGTAAAGAGAAGGGTTGAAACGAGTTCCTAAAATTCTAATTCACCAAGCTCACATGAAGTGATAGGTGAAGAGCATACTTTGGGATATTAGAGTCTTTAGGTCCTCACTTGTGTGCAAAAGTGGATTTACTCTACTTTTCCTAAAAACATAGAAAGTAGACAAAAACAAAGGATATATTGAATACTAGTGACAACAATGAGGCCCGTTGAAAGCCTCAAAGTTGGTTACCTAAGTAGATTTCAAGAGAGAATGACTCTTTACTCCCTAATCTTGGTCTAAGTGGGATAATTACTAAATAAAAACTAGCTATTGCAAGTTAATTTACGTCTTGTTCATTAGTGGGCAGTCATTGGGACTGTAATATTGTATGCAAAACTGATAAAAAGATAATAAATTATAATGCATGGAAAATAGAAAAACAGATGCATAGTAGCATGGAAAATACTGTCATTGGAACACAATAGCGCAATTACAACATATCAAGGCTATGCTAACAGAGAGTACATTACTACACAAGTGAGGGTGATTATGTTAATGTGCATGAGTAGCACGAATATCGAAGTTACATTTTCATGGGAAGAGCACTCAAGATGTCAGGATCTTCACGACTGTGTAAACAACAATACCATCCAAGAGGAGACTGAATTCTAGAAATGAAAGGTATGGACTTCTTCTCTTGCACAAGACAAGAAACTGGAATTATCTTTTTAGAAAATAACAACCTATTTAAAGAGAAATGAGCAAAAATATAGAGCAGTCACCATAAATACTGTTGTGGGAAAATTTGCACAAAGGTGTGAAACCCTTCCCAATTTGGAGGTTATGATATGGATTTATGTGAGAATGAAATGAAAGAATGGATATAGGACCACATACACATATATATTGCAAGGAATAGAGTGATACAGTAACACAAAATCTATTAAATGGCAAAAATAGAATAGACTATAAAATAAAGAAACCAGAATGGTGGTAGCTTATCTCTGAGAAGAGATGTGATGACTATGCTCATTCATGACAAGGTAAATACAAAAAGAGGCCAAAAGGGCTTATTTATCATAATCACGAGGTAAATAACCCTAAACATCCAAAAACCTAACCCTCGGAGATGAATTGTCATAACATTTGTGGCCCCGAGGTGGTTAGTTGAGCAGTCAACTTCTCAGGCTCATAACTTTTGCATATGCTCTTCATTTGAGGTGCTCAGTAGACCATGAAAATATCTAACTGAGGAGTAAACTAGTGGATCGGGCATAGAAAAGAGCCTATGACTATTGTCTTGGCTGCTGCAGGCCCAAAAAACATTGTTTAGGGATTCAAAATGGACCTGGAAGTTTAAGACCCGCAAATCCATAGAAAATCTACTAGAAAATTGCCAAAATGGAAAAATGGAAAATTGTTTTGAGCTTGTTGAATATGTGGTTGGACATTGATATCCATCTGGATCATTCCTCCCCCTTAGTAATAAATGGTCTCCATTTCATTGAGTGTCCCATAAAATGGGGAAACTTCTGCTGAACTTGACTCATGGTGAGCCACTTTCCTTGGTGGAGTAGTTGCCCTGCTTTGATAACCCAATTAGTTGGATCTTTTGCTAGAGAGTTCCCTTAATCTGCGTGTCAATGATCTGATCAGTGGTTTCCTATTCCATGCAGTCGCGGTTAATATCTATAGGTTTCAACTGCTCTTCCACCTCTGATGTGTCCAACAATGGTGAAAAATATGGGAAAAAGAGCTCCACATTAAATTTTGGGTGTCGACCAAGGAATGGAGGAATGCTTAATTCGAAGGCATTCTCACTGACTGCCTTGGTGATGGTGTATGGCCCATATTGAAGTGGATGAATATTTTGATTCCTTCCTGTGAGCCTCTCTCTCTACAAATTCAACCAAACCTTATAACCCACGTGGAACTATCATGTCACTTCTTGTACTTGATATTAGATTTTTCCACAATGCCATGGACTTGTTGGACGATGTGTTGGATTCATTCAAAAAATATGGTGGCCTTATCAGCCTCATTTTGATCATGGGAATATTCCTCTCGTTTGCTTGTAATGGGTAGAGTTACATCAATTGGGGCCAATGATTGGAATCCTAGGCACACCTGAAAATGGCTCTAGCTGATAGAGCTACGAAGGGATCTATTATAGATATGATGAACATATGGAAGACTCTCATCCCATGTGCAGTGATGTTTAGAATTGTACATTCACAAAATATGCACAATCATCCAATTGAATACCTCTGTCTATCCATTGGTCTAGGGGTGGAAGGAAGTCGATTTGGTGATCTTGGTATCTATCAATGACCATAGGATGGACCAGAAGGTGCTTAGGAACCCGTTGTTATGATATTAAATGATATTTATTGATCATAGGCCACTTCGAGGGGGAAACCTCCTTTGAGCAAGCTCAATACAAATAACTCATGGATGCCTTCATTGGCCTCAACACGTACTTATATACTAAGTCTAAGCTAAGCAAATATTACTCCCCATGAATGTGGGATAATACAATATACTCACGGGACGACTTACAAAGCATATGTGTCCAACAACAATATGCTAGCAATGTGGGATAATACAATATACTCACAGGACAACTTACAAAGCAAATGCGTCCAACAATAATATACTAACAACACAAAGAGAAGGGTTGACAGGAGTTCCTAAAATTCTAATTCACCAAGCTCACATGAAGTGATAGGTGAAGAGCATACTTTGGGAGTTTAGAGTCTTTAGGTCCTCGCTTGTGTGCAAAAGTGGATTTACTCTACTTTTCCTAAAAAATAGAAAGTAGACAAAAACAAAGGATATCTTGAATACTAGTGACAACAATGAGGCCCGTTGAAAGCCTCAAAGTTGGTTACCTAAGTAGATTTCAAGAGAGAATGACTATTTACTCCCTAATCTTGGTCTAAGTGGGATAATTACTAAAGAAAACCTAGCTATTGCAAGTTAATTTACATTTGGTTCATTAGTGAGTAGTCATTGGGACTGTAATATTGTATGCAAAACCGATAAAAATAAAATAAATGATAATGCATGGAAAATAGAAAAACAAATGCATAGTAGCATGGAAAATACTATCATTGGAACACAGTAGCGCAATTACAACATATCAAGCCTATGCTAACAGAGAGTACATTACTGCACAAGTGAGGGTGATTATGTTAATGTGCATGAGTAGCACGAATATCAAAGTGAAATTTTCGTGGGAAGAGCACTCAAGATGTCAGGATCTTCGCGACTGTGTAAACAACAATACCATCTAAGAGGAGACTGGATTCTAGAAATGAAAGGTATGGACTTCTTCTCCTACACAAGACAAGAAACTAGAATTGGCTATTTAGAAAATAACAACCTATTTAAAGAGAAATGAGCAAAAATATAGAGCAATCACCATAATTACTGTTGTGGGAAAATTTGCACAAAGGTGTGCAACCCTTCCCAATTTGGAGGTTATGATATGGATTTATGTGAGAACAAAATGAAAGAACGGATATAGAACCACATATACATATATATTGCAAGGAACAGAGTGATACAGTAACACAAATTCTATTAAATGGCAAAAATAGAATAGACTATAAAATAAAGCAGCCAGAATGGTGGTAGCTTATCTCTGAGAAGAGATGTGATGACTATGCTCATTCATGACAAGGTAAATACAAAAAGAGGCCAAAAGGGCCTATTTATCATAATCATGAGGTAAATAACCCTAAACATCCAAAAACCTAACCCTAGGAGATGAATTGTCATAACGTTTGCGGCCCCGAGGTGGTTAGTTGAGCAGTCAACTTCTCAGGGTCATAACTTTTGCGTACGCTCTTCATTTGGGGTGCTCGGTAGACCATGAAAATATCTAACTAAGGAGTAAAATAGTGGTTCAGGCATAGAAAAGAGCCTATGACTATTTTCTTGGCTGCTGCGGGCCCAAAAAACATTGTTTAGGTCTTCAAAATGGACCTGGAAGTTTAAGACCTGCAAATCCATAGAAAATCTACTAGAAAATTGCCAAAATGGAAAATTGTTTTGAGCTAGTTGAATATGTGGTTGGACATTGATATCCATCTGGATCATTCCTCCTCCTTAGTAATAAATGGTCTCCATTTCATTGAGTGTCCCATCAAACGGGGAAACTTCTTTTGAACTTGACTCATGGTGAGCCACTTTCCTTGGTGGAGTAGTTGCCCTGCTTTGATAACCCAATATAGTTGGATCTTCTGCTAGAGAGTTCCCTTAATCTGTGTGTCAATGATCTGATCAGTGGTTTCCTATTCCATGCAATCACGGTTAATATCTATAGGTTTCAACTGCTCTGCCACCTCCGATGTGTCCAACAATGGTGGAAAATATGGGAAAAAGAGCTCCACATTAAATATTGGGTCCAGGCCAAGGAATGGAGGAATGCTTAATTCAAAGGCATTCTCATTGATTGCCTTGGTGATGGTGTATGGCCCATATCGAAGTGGATGAATCTTTTTATTCCTTCCCGTGAGTCTCTCTCTCTGCAAATTCAACCAAACCTTATAACCCACATGGAACTATCATGTCACTTCTTGTACTTGATATTGGATTTTTCCAAAATGCCATGTACGTGTTGGAGGATGTGTTGGATTCATTCAAAAAATCTGGTGGCCTTATCAACCTCATTCTGATCATGGGCATATTCCTCTCGTTTGGTTGTAATGGGTAGAGTTACATCAATTGGGGCCAATGATTGGAATCCTAGGCACACCTGAAAATGGCTCTAGGTGATAGAGCTACAAAGGGATCTATTATAGATATGATGAAAATATGTAATACTCTCATCCCATGTGCGGTGATGTTTAGAATTGTACATTCGCAAAATATGCACAATCATCCAATTGAATACCTATGTCTATCCATCGGTCTAGGGGTGGAAGGAAGTCGATTTGGTGAGCTTGGTATCTATCAATGACCATAGGATGGACCAGAAGGTGCTTAGAAACCCGTTGTTATGATCTGAAATGATAGTCTGTGGTACTAGCCCGAAATGAAACCAAACATTTTTAAAAAATAGCTTAGTAGTGGCTTTAGTGGAGATGCTCTTCTTACAAGTTGTCATAATGGCCATCTTAGAGAAGCGATCCACGACCACAAACGCACGGTCATCACCATGATTCCAAGTTGAAGGTATTCCTAACATGTAATCCATGGAGATGGATTCCCACAACTGATTGGGAGTGGGAAGAGGGGTGTACAACCATTTCTTCTTAATGGCAAGTTTTGCAATGGCACAAGCAATGCATGATCTGATATGTCTGCTAACATTTTTTCAAATCTTGGGCCAATAAAACTACTTCTACAATACCACCACTGTCTTTTTTGTGCCAAAGTTCCCTGGAACCCGACTTTAATGTGTTTCCCAAATCATATTTTCATGCTCACTTGAAGGAACATAGAGATGGCGCAGGTGGCATAAAAATCCTTCCTGGAGATGAAAATTTTCCACTAGTGTTCTTGCACGTAGTGCTTGATAGGTGGGAGAAAATTTAGGATCAATGCCATATAGTTGAGGCCAGCCGGAGGTCTCATGGCCACAATATTTGAGCATCGTGGTGAATGTTTCTACTAGAGGTCGACTAAGGAAATCAACGACTCGATTGGTGTTTCCCTTCTTATATTTAATGTTTAGGTGTAATTGCTGCAAGTATGTGGACCACTTTTGGTGGAGGTCATTTTGTAACCCTCCTTTTTTTTGCATGAACTACCGGAGCTTGTGATTAGTGTGGATGATCATATCTTATCCTAGGATGTAATACTTCCATTGGTGGTAGGCTTGGAGAATGGAATACATTTCCTTGTCATAATTGGAGTACTTGCGGATTTCCTATGAAAGTTTCTCATTGTGATACACCACTGGATGGCCATGCTAAGCGATGATTCTGCCAACAACATAGTCTAAAGCATCCGTCTCAATTTCAAAGGGTTGTTTCATATCTAGTAAGTTAAGGATGGGTGTTGAACATAAGCACTGCTTCAGTTCCTCAAATTATTTCTATTGTGGCTTTGACCAAACAAAATTTTCCTTAGACCCACATTTGGTCACCTGGCTAAGGTCCCAAGCAATATTAGAGAAGCGAACACAAACCTGAGATAGAAGTTGGCGAAGACTAGGAATATCCGAAGCTATATGAGAGTTTTCAGGGTTGGCCAGTCTCGAATGGCTTAGAGCTTGGCTAGATCCACATGCACACTATGTCTGTCCATGATGTATCCCATATATTGAATTCTCTCCAGGAGAAATGAGCACTTCTCTAGATTGGCATATAACTTATGTTATTGCAGGGTGTTGAGGACCTGGTGGATATGCTGCAAATGTTCTACCCACATTGTGTTGTAGATGAGGATATCATCTAGGTATACAACCAAAAAATAATTGGTGAATGTCTAGAGAATATCGTCCATCATCCTCATGAAAGTTGCTGGAACATTATTCAAGCCAAAAGGCATGACCAATCGCTCGAAAATTATTTCCCGGTATTTGAAGGTAGTCTTCTATACATCAGTCTACTCAATTGGCACATGATAATATCTAGACTTCGGATCAATATTACTGAAATATTTGGCACCCTTGATTTGATAAAGAAGGTCATCGATCTGGGGAATTGGATACCGATTTCATACTATGATTTTGTTTAGATATATGTAATCAATCTAGAGTCACCATGTACCATATTTACTCTATACCAACACAATTGAACTCCCACAAGGTGAGGAGATGGGTCGAATATGCCCTTTCTGGATTAATTATTGAATATGATGTTTGATTTCTTCATTTTCCATAAAGGAACGCCTGTATACCATCTCGTTAGGTAAAGAACCCTGGTTATCAAATCAATGGAATGCTTGACCTGGAAATGTACTGGAACCCCTACAGGTGTGGTGAAGATGTCTTTGTATGCTTCCACGATATTGTCCACATATTTCTGCTTTGTAGAGGGATCTTGTGTATAGGTAGTGGAATTTTTTGTGATTTTTTGCTCACCCTTAGAACAAATCATGAAGAGGATAAATTTTCTAGTCTTGGAGATTACCTTCATGTAGTGCTTAGTTGTAATGAGAGACACTGCAGTGGTGGGAATTGTCTCTAGTATCCTGTAGAATTTTTTTCCCAAAGTAACAATGACAGTACAAGGCCTAGATTCATACACAACATGATGTTTCGACATATATGGTATTCCTAAAATAATAGCACAAACTTCAAGTGGGGAAACATGACACGATACCTCATCTTTTAAGGGCTTGATGTCATAGGGTAGGTAGCATTGTTGACTAACGTGGATGTCCCATCCCCGGCAGAACCACCAAATGTTGTAGGGTTGTGAGTGTGGCTTCATTGGAAACTTCAACTATTCGATGAGCTCTGTTGAAATCAAGTTCTTTTGGATTCCAATGTCAACAAAGAAATGTAGTTTGGTTCCCTTGAACTACATTTTTTAGTGGAAAAGGCGTTCTCCTTCCTCTGGCTCCTTTGGATCGCCAGGATGGGCCTTTATGGTAGTGATGGTAACAGTGGGTTTTTCATCGATGATCCTCTTTCCCTTGTCTGTGACTGGGACATTGGATTCGGTATCAAAGTCAAAATTGGGATCTGACTCTGAATCCTTGATCTCGACCACAAATGACTACTTTGAGCGACATTCATCATTGTTGTGCCATGGAATCTTATGGAACTCGCACCATCTCCCGATGTCCTTATTTGTCTTCCCATTACCCTTCTTTTCTTATGATTTGGATTGGTTGTCCTTACTCTATCCTTTGTTATGCATCCTGGGGTTTCCCTTTCCTTGCTTCTACGATGGATTTGCAGACCCAAACTCCCATTTATTCTTTTTCTTAAATTTTTGCTTGATTTTGATATCATATCGATAAGCGGCTCCTAATGATGATATGTCTAAGAACTCCATTTTGATTTAGATGTACCTATGCAGACTGCTGTAACATTTTAGAAGCAAGTGTCGCTCGAAGTCCCTAATATTGAGTTGTGTGCATAAGGTATGGAACTTGTTAGTGTACTCCGACACCATTTGGTCCCTTTGTTGCCGTGAAGTGGTCCATTTTGTGTATTGTTCATCATAGTTTTCAATGGTATAGTATTGCTTCTTGATGGATTCCACAAAATATGCCCAAGTGGGCTTGACCCCAAAAATATCTGTCCCATATGTGGCATTTTTCTCACAATAAGATTCCCACCAATATTTCACACGGGGCGCCGCCGTAAGGAGAGAAAATACGATTTTTTTGTATTGGAGAAATTGTGGACAAAGAAATAGCCCTGTAACAAACTTAACCATTTATCTAGGGAATTAGCATCTATCTAACCTGCAAATATAGGAATAAAAGATTTAACATGTACCTTGAAGGGTGTGGATCCTCCGAAGTGATGCTTCTGCTTGATGATCCCTCTGATGTTGTCAACATTTGTTGAAGGATTTGAGCGAAATGATCCATCATCTTATTCCTCTATCGCATGAGGGATTCCTAAAGTAACATCCTGATAGGATCTCCCGCTCCATCATCTCCTTTTTCCTTAGCCATGGGGGGTGTTTTGGGCCATCGAGGGTGGTCTTCCTTTAGCTAAATTAGTTCAAGACCCAACTATTTATATTTTGACCTTGTCGGGAACATGCATGGAGAAATAATGAAAAAGAAGGTCGCTCTGATACCACTGATCTGGATTTATGTGAGAATGAAATGAAAGAAAATATATAGAACCACATACATAGTTATATTTTAATGAACACAATGATACAATAAACACAAATTCTATCAAATGCCGGAAATAGAACAAACTATAAAATAAAGAAGCTAGAATGGTGGTAGCTTACATCTGAGAAGATATGTGATGACTATGCTAATTCATGACAAGATGAATACAAAAATAGGCCTAAAGGGCCTATTTATCATAAGCATGATGGAAATAACCCTAAACATCCAAAAACCTAACCCTAGGAGATGAACCGTCATAAATTTTGCAGCCCCAAGGTAGTTAGTTGAGCAGTCAACTTCTTAGGGTCACAAACTTTGCACATGGTCTCTGTTTGGGGCGCTCGATAGACCATTGAAAATATCTATCCAAGGAGTACAATAATGGATCGGGCCTAGACAAGAGCCTATGTCTGTCGTCTGGGCCGATACGGGCCCTAAAAAACATCGTTTAGGGCCTCAAAACAGCCCCGAAAGTTTAGGTCCCGCAAAACCATAGAAAAAATACTAGAAAATTGCCAAAATGAAAAAAAAAAATTGATGTAGTGGAATAGGTGGGTGGCCACCAATATCCATCTCAATTAGTTTAAGCCTTTGAGGCTTTCAAAAGGCCTAGTATTATATTACATAAATCAAATGTGAATGACCCTAAATTTGTCCTATAAGGTTCTTATTAGAGAAACAAAACAAAATGAAACAAAAACTTGAAAATAACTTGAAAGGGAGTGAGGATATTCAAACCAAAACAAGAAGCTAATGATAGAACCAATTTAGATATCCCAATGGTCAAGTTTTTACATGTAGTGTCACCTAGGAGATGTGGGATTCAAGGGAATCCAACAATCTCCCTTAGGGGGGGTCCTTTTTGTCCACACTAAATGCTAAATAACTTGAAAGAACAATGGGAGAAACACTTTCCCCTTGGAGGAAGGTGGCAAGGGAACTTGAAGAATGCTAGTAGGTATGGGAAGAGGTGGAAGAAGTTCCAACACAATTACAACAACATAACCTTGCTCTAATTTCTCCTTACTAGATGCATGCCCATGGATTCCTTTTACAAGACAAGAAGTGGCCAAGAAATAACTAGATCCAAATGTGGACTCATTAACTCCATGATCTAGCTCCAAAGTATGCAAAGGGGGTCCATTCAATGAATCCAAGTACATGAGGAGCCAAATTTGGATTCTTGGAGGTGATGGAGATTTCATGAGCCTTCAATGCGCCACAAGTGGTTGTGGTTCCACCATTTTGATAGTCACATGGATTTCAAAGGAAAATCCGCACTAGTATAGCGTGGGCACAGAACTGATAATGCACATTGTAGCACAAAAGGATGAAATGATATGACTGTTTTGGGTTTGTTTTAGTATGCGATCTATGATTGAGAAATATAATACAATGTGAAGGAATGGAAGAGAGAATTACCATGTGTATTGTGTCTGCCATTGATGAATGAATAATTGTTTATTTGAGATAATGGTGTTTGTGTTATATTGTGCATGATTCTGCTATTTCCTATGATGTTATATTAAATTCTTGTAAGTTATGGTGAATGTATTGATGTGTAATGCTTACTCAACCTTAGCCTTATTTCAATCTCAGGAATCCCTATGAGAGCCTTGGGAAAGACCTTACCCTATTGGATATTGAATATGTTGATTCTAATAGGGGTATTGTTGGTTAAGGATTTAGAACCTAGATTCTAAGTTTTACACCAACAACTCACCACATTGCACCTACAATAACAAAGCACACCATAACCAATGTGTCCCTATTCCCCACCTTGGTCAAGTCTAATTGGAATTTCTATTTTTAACAACATAACATGCCTATAAAATCATAGCACACCATTCATAGTGTTTTACACTTTCATAAGCACATCGTAAATTTTGCATAAACAAACATTGTGGTCACACTGCGGAGACATAAATACACACCTATTATGGTGCGAGAAATTATCAAATGTGCACCCGTAGAGGTTATTAATGGTTGGAAACTTATCACATTGTGTACGATGCGTTAAAACTTTGAATGCATTGGTAATATTTTATTTTATCAAATATGTATAAGTTTATAGTGCAATATATTCCCTATTTTACATTGTCTACAATGCACTAAATTCTATGATACACACTATCAACGATGCACGAATGTATTAATGGTGTTCTGAATATGATGATACTATATTAACAATATGGACTATTTGTTATTACTAAAGTGCATCGTCTATATGGATGCACTCCATGACATGACCATTGCACTTGTCATAATAATCTTCACTGTTTAGGTTTTTTTTATCATTTAAAAATTTTGGTGCACCACTAAATCATTGGCACATAGTTGACAATGCATTATCATAAGGAACCGTATGCAGTGCAGACAATGCATTATACTGTATCAACAATATCTAAATATTTTGAAATTTATTGTAAGTGCACTCTAATATAATCACATAGTTTTCGATGTGATTCATTGTACCCTATTAAGAATCGCATCTACTGAGCACTATATATTAACTTGGCACACCGGACAAATTTCCAGTGTGGGCTGAATGAATCGGATGCACTACACAATTTTTTTTTAAATTAAATGTCAATTTTAAATTTTAATCCATTAAAAATGAAAATGAGGAGGTCATAAAAAAATTTACCTGGTCTCTTATGTGCTAAAGAAGACATGGTTTCATGTACTCAACAAATGGAAAAAATTGATTACTTTCCAAAATTTGAAATAAATGATCGTGATCAATCCATAAGAGGAATCTAATCGCTGAACATCACTACAATGACATGGCCAAGCCAATAGGATGTGAAACACTGAAAAGGTGTTCTGGAGCACCTTGCATGTTGTAAATTTGAAATTCCATTCCGTATTTTTTTTTTACTCTACCACAATGCACTTCTAAGAGGTGCTCCCTAGGGCATGTTTGTTTCTAGGGAAAATTATCGATTTAGTAAAAATGTGACAATTGGTTGGCAAATATGGTGCTTCTCCGACATATGTATGCACTGGCGCGGTTGGTATATAAAAATGCATTGGATGCTATTTTATTTTTAATTAAAAACCTAATTTATATTATTAAAAAATTATTCACGAGTCATTATTTTTTGTTTATTTAGGTGCATTGGGGTGGTTATATGATACAGGCACACTAGGAAGATGTTAAAGCTGTAAAATTTTTATTTTTATTTTCATGTCTCGCAACTCAATTAGCACGTGAGGTACTCCATATACCTATACACCCCAAGGAGTTTTAAGAAAAATTTATCTACCGATTCGTATAAATATATACTATGGGGGTGTCTTTGAAATAATATTGCACCGAATTTGTTTTAGTAATTTAAAAATAAATTTGATTTTTTATCAATAAATATTTTATCATGTAGTGGTACATTATATTAGTTGACTCACCAAGGTGCTAGTGAGCTTGAGTCACACCGAGGATTTTTTATGCTTGTGGAGCACTAGTTAGATTTTATGCAAAACAAATTATGCATATTTTTCAACAAGGGAAAGGGATTTTTGTAATCAATACAATATTTAGAGCACTGGTGCATATATGTCTGAAGTGCACCATTGTGGGATAACAATTTTAAAAGCAATGATAAAAAATCTTCAAATACCCACTTATGCTATAACTAGATAAACGATACATTTTTTGGAGAGACTTTGCAAAAACCTTTGCTAAAAGGTATTTTCCTAATAAAGGGACACTTTGCGTTGAGTTTTTCCTTATCTGTTTAAGTAGATTTATTTACTTGGACATGTGATACTCCATCTACAACTTTTTATTTCATGTTGAGATTTACTATGGGACTTATTTTCTTCATCATGGTATTTGGTGACAAATGGCATGTAGTTCATAGTATGTTGTTATTTCATGTTGAGATTCAGTATGGTACTTTATTGCTTCATCATGATATTTAGTGAAAAATGGAATGGAGTTCATGATATGTTGTTCTTGGAATCTAAGGTTATGCAAGTTCATCACACCTCTGAATCTTCTAGAGACAACAAGTTGAAGGACATCAATCGACTAGCAGAGTAGTCTACTAAGAGACCAGTTGACCAGAGGCTCGACTAAGCGGTCAACTAAATGGTTGACTGAATGGTCGACGAGGTTGTGGTCGGATAGATTAGAACATTTGACTAAACTATGCGGCATTGCATTTTTCATGCGAATGGATAGAACCAATGACCTCTATTTGTGGACCAGTTCCTCCTCACTTCAAGGAATTTTATTAGATACAAATATACTATAAAAGAATGACCTTATGGGTTGTGTTGACATCAAATTGCATTGATTCATGATAATGCATTGTGATGTTCTAATGATAATGTGTTATTCTTAAGTGTTGTAACGATGTCTTTAGAATCCACCCTATTCTTGGAATACAATTCCCTTCTGTTATTTTCAGTTTTGTTCTTTGGTTCATATGAAGAGGTTCCTAAACATGGTATTAGAGCTATTGGTTTTGACCTAGCCTAATTTATATGAATCATGTTGAGTCATATATAGGGTTGATCGACTTTGGGATGAATATTTGTTGATTGATACCTCTTCTTGAACTTGGATAAGATCTTCCTGATTAGAAGGATGACTTCCAAGATAGACCCCTTTGTTCTAAATGGAAACACCTATGGAATATGGGAACCAAATACAAAGACTTTGTTGAAAAATAAGGGGCTATGGAAATATATGAAGGTCGCTATTCCAGATCCAATGGATGACCAAGCAAATTTTGTCATCGAAAAAAATAAGTATGAGTTTAATGGGGTCATAATGACCTATATTTCAAGGGAGATATGGTTTCATACAAGTGGGATCGACTATCCTCATGTTGTCTAGAGTAAGCTGAAGTCACTATTCAACAAGGTTAATCAAATTCAAGTAATGTAGATAGAGAAATAGTTAATCTCTCTTAAACCCCATTCCATTGAAAGGATTGACGACTATTTGGCTCATATCAAGGAGCTACAATAGAAATTGGGTGAATGTGTTAAGGATTTTCTAAAGAAGGATGGACAACTCATTGAACTAGTCCTGATGAATTTGAGGGCACCTTATGATGTCTTATGCTCCTCCTTTTGTGCCAATTGGATGTCAGGAAATCAAGATGGTAAGTACTTAACATTTAATGTATTATGTGATTTGTTGATTAAAGACCAACAAAAGTTGCTTGAAGAAGGGAAGCTTGGTATAAAACACTAGGCTCACTTTGTTCGGATATCCACATCATCTTTTTCAAGATCTTGCATGCAATTAGGGTTTGCATGCAAATTCTAGGGTTTGCATGCATCCCAGTCACCAAGTTGATGCCTCCAGCACCTTAGCCACCTCTTTCTAGCACCCGGGAGCCACTTACTTCAGTTCTTTAGCCCTCCTAGTCTGAAAGGCGCCCACTTCTCACCTACTGCCAGAGAAGGGCGCACTTTCTCACCTACCACTGTAGTTCCACTTCAGTTACATTCAGTTAGCTCCGATTCTCCCTGATTTGAGGCTAGTTTCACTCCCGACTGACTGTTTCACTTCCGTTGGACCTCCAGATTGACTAGATGACTTGTTGTGACTTCAGTTAGCCTCCCATGCGCCCCCCACTGAGCCTCCTTCCCTTAATCAGTGCTACACACTTCAGTTACACATGACACACTCAGTTAGACTCAGATTGACACCTGGATGACTGGTTCTTGTGCATTGATGACCACCACCGATTGATGATGAGGACTCCTAGTTGGAGTCAAGCTACTCCATTCAGTGATTCGAATGACCTTCTTAGGCAATTCGAATTGCTCATTGACAGTATTGTATTCTATTGTAATTCATTCACCCTTTCTGGGATATTGAGCACTGCTGCATGTTTTGCACAGTTTTACACCATATTTTCTATATTCATCTGTTGTGATTGATTTACTTGTTCATTAGATCTGCTGTGACTAATTTTACATGGTATCAGAGCCATTGCAGGGACAAGATCTCTTTTCTACAGGTGTTTCTACAAGAAGATTTGACTGAATTGCTCAAATTGCAAAAAGTTTTGGCATGAGATATCTCAAGGGCATTCGCTCTTGTGCATGCAAAGCTTGAAAATACATCCAATACCACTCCAGAAGCTTGAGTTTCCACATAATTCCTGGATCTAATACATTGGACCCATTCAACATTATTTGATCTCCAATCCCAGGTGTGATGCAACTCTAAAAGGGTGGATTGTTCGACCTCATTGTTCTTGGTTTGATTGTGATTTGCAGGTTATCAAGCTCCTCTTTTGCATTCGCTACACTGTGCATGCAAACTCCTCTTTTGCATTCGCTACACTCTGCATGCAAGCTCATCTACATCAGTTTGACTCGCTCCTAGCAATGGAATACTCTTCTTCAAAGCCTATCCTCACCCCATTCAATTATTTTGATTGGAAAGATGATATGGAGATCATATTACGTTCAAAAGGTTACTACCGAGTCACTCTTGGTCTTGAATTGGAGCCAAACAATCCTTCATATAGAACCAAACACTACAACAAGCTTGATGAAGCTTATGGTCTTCTTTGTCTCTCCATCTCCAAAGATCTTCACTTCCATCTCAGCAGATTGAAGACTCCAAAAGCTATATGGGAGCAACTTGAAACACTATTTGGCAAGCAGGATGAGCTTAGGGCTTTTCAATTAGAGAATGAATTGATTTCCCTTAGTCCTGAGAATTTCGAGACCATCAATGAATTCTTCACAAAATTCAAGAACTTGAACTTGCAGTTGAAGAATAGTGGAGTTATCAAAGAGGATAAACAATTGATCCTCTCCATTCTAAGCAAGCTTGGTACAGATTATTCGGTATTTGTCTCTACTTTCAATTCTGGTCAGCTAACTACCTCGAATTGGAAGATGCCTACCTTGAATGCCTTCATTGAGTCTGTCACAAAAGAGCATGACAAGTTGATTCAAATGGGGTCCATAAGCTCCAAAGATTCAGCCCTATATGTTCAAGGACCCAAGATCCCGAATGGTAAAGGAAAGCAAAAGAAGGAGAAGCCCAAATTCGAACCTCACAAGCAAAGAGAGAAAGGAAAACAAATGGATGCACCATCCAGTTCGAAGTTCAAGCAAAAGGGCAAAGAAGGTAACCAAAAATCTAAATGTACTTATTGTAACCATGGCTTTCATCCTGAAATTTCATGTATGAAGAAGACTACAGATCAAATGGCCCTCCTTTTGGAAAAGAACAACATAACCCTTCCTGACGGTGCAAGGAAGAAGGATAGGAATGATGATCATGAAAGAGGACAAGCACTCATGGCAACGGTTTCGAAGCCCACTACTCTCTTGATAGATTCGGGTGCATCGAATCATATGGCTGCAAATATTGATTTTTTTTCTTCATTCGATCCAAGCAGCTCCATCCCCATCCATTTGGGAGATGACTCAAAAATTTCTTCAAAGGGCAAAGGTACGATTCATGTAGATCATGGAAGCTTTCAGAATGTTCTCTATGTGCCTTCCTTAGCTTCAAATCTTCTTTCTGTGTATCAAATGACACACACTACTGAACCGAAGCAAGTTACATTCAGCCCTAATACAGTTGAAATTTCTGATATCAAAAGTGGAAGACTAGTTGCAGTTGGAAAGGCAAACCACACTGCAAAATGCTATGAGTTTTCACACTTTATTCCGCTTGCAAAGCCCACTGCTCTTCGCACACATGGAAATGAGGTTAGTAGGCTTTGGCATGAAATATTTGGACATCTTAACTATAAGTATTTTCTGCTGCTATCAAACAAATCCATGGTAGATGGTCTTCCACAACTCCGTTCCTGGAAGGGAATATGCACCGGTTGCATCATTGGGAAGCACCCCGATCACAGATTCGACCGCGGCAAAGCTAGCAGAGCTTCTACAGTTTTGGGATTGATCCATTCTGATATCAGTGGTCCGCTGCCCCATATGTCATTAAATGGTTCAAGGTATGTTTTGACATTTATTGATGATTTTTTCCGCTTTACATGGGTATTCTTTCTCAAAAACAAGTCAGAAGTGCTTGGAAAATTCAAGGATTTTAAGGCTTCTGTTGAGACTGCCACTGAGAGCAAGATCAAAGCTCTTAGATCTGATAATGGTGGAGAATATATTAAATCTGAGTTGCTGCAACTTTGTTCCCAAAGCGGAATTCAGATCCAACATACAGTTCCCTACACACCCCAGCAGAACAGAGTAGCGGAAAGGAAAAACCGGTCACTGAAAGAGATGGCTACATGCATGATTGAATCAAAAGGTTTGGCTGCAAATCTTTGGGCTGAAGCAATCAATGTTGCTGCATACATACAGAACCGTGTTCCACATTCATCCATGAAAGGTATGACTCCTTTCGAAGCATTCTTTGGTCACAAACCGGATGTGTCAAATTTGAGAGTTTTTGGCTCTACTGCATGGGCTAGAATTCCTTCCAAGAAGAGACGAGCTTTGGATCCACAAAGCATCGAGTGCATACTGATAGGATATGGGGAAGAATCAAAAGCATATAAACTCATGGATATCAGGTCTAAAAAGATATTCATAGAGCGCAGTGTGCAATTTGAAGAACCGCTTCAAGAATTGCAACTAGTCGAGGAAGAGACTGCCGATTCACCGCCTTCACCAGAAGAAGATCCGTGCAGCGATAATGAAGGTATGAGTTCTGATATTTCTAATATTTCAGAAGCATATGATGATCATGACATATCAGGTTCGGAATCCAACCATTATGATCCCCATCAGTTACCAAAGTGGGCCCAAAACACTCTCCAATCTGCTGGTTCGAACCTTGGAAATCCTGCCGATCCGAGACGAACAAGAGCAGACTTTCAAAGAGAAGGTATGGAAATTTCTATTGCTGATCCATTACTTCTTGAGATTTGTTATTTGATGGCTGGTTCAGATCCCACATCATACTATTCTTCTCACCAAGATCCGAGATGGAAAAGTGCCATGGATGAAGAGTACAGTTCTCTTCAAAAGAACAACACATGGGAGCTAGTTTCTCTTCCACCTGGAAGAAAATTAGTGAAGTGTAAATGGGTCTACCGCACGAAACTTGCTGCTGATGGCTCTATCAGCAAATACAAAGCAAGGTTGGTGGAAAAAGGTTTCTCCCAAGTCCAAGGAGTGGACTACACTGAGACCTTTGCACCAGTTGCAAAGATGGATTCCATCCGCCTTGTTTTAGCTATTTCTGCATCCAAGCACTGGGAAGTGCACCACATGGATGTGAAGAGTGAATTTTTACATGGAGACCTTGCTGAAGAGGTATATATGCAGCAGCCAGAGGGCTACACATCAGATCCATCATTAGTTTGCAGATTGAAGAAATCTTTGTACGGGTTAAAACAGGCCCCAAGAGCTTGGTACGCAAAGATGGACTCCTTCCTTCTTTCTCAGAATTTCCAAAGATGCAAATCTGATCCGAATGTGTATCTTCAGCGAGTTAAAGGTAATTTGTTGGTTATTGTACTTTATGTTGATGATCTTCTCATTACTGGTAGCACTTTTACTTCAATAAACAAGCTAAAAACTGCCTTAAATCTAGCTTTTGACATGAGCGATTTGGGCTTGCTAAGTCACTTTTTGGGCCTGGAGATAGCTCAAAATTTTGATGGGATCACTATATCTCAGCAAAAATATGCTTCCGACCTATTATTGAAGTTTAATATGGCTGAATGTAAGGCAGCCCCATTCCCATTCCTCTCAGGAATCAGTCTTGAGGAGGGAGATTCTACACCGCTTGCAGATTGCAATATGTATCGACAATTGATTGGTTCACTACTTTATTTGACACACTCTAGGCCTGATATCTCATATGCCGTGAGTGCCGTGTCAAGATATATGCAGCAGCCACATGAGCTTCATTGGCGAGCATCCAAGCGGATCTTGCAGTATGTGCAAGGTACGAGACAGTTTGGCATACATTATGTTGCAGATTCTGAGCTTGATTTCATTGGTTTTACTGATTCAGATTGGGCAGGTGATAGCATTGATCGGAAGTCCACTTCCGGTTATGTTTTCATGATTGGTCATGGTGCTATTTGCTGGTCCAGCAAAAATCAAGCAACCATTGCACTTTCTTCAGCAGAGGCAGAGTATCGAGGGGCAGTCAATGCCTGCATTCAGGCAGTTTGGTTGCAGGGTATTCTTTCCGAGTTTGGTTTTGGTGGCACTACTTCGACTGTCCTATTTTGTGACAATCAAAGTGCTATCAATATCTCCACAGATCCAGTTCAGTCGCAGAGGACCAAACACATTGAGATTCATATGCATTACATTCGACAGTTGGTGCATGACCGCACCATCATTCTGCAATATTGCCCTACTGATGAGCAAATTGCAGACATCTTCACCAAGAGATTCACTGAGAAGAATTTCTCTTACCTCTGTTCACTGTTGGGGGTGAGTTCCATCATGGTGGAGACAGATTGATCCATTATTATGCTTTAGCTTGAGGGGGGGCTTTCTTCCCACTGGGTTTTCCCTCTTTCCTCACTTAGTTTATTTTCAGCATTTTTTGGATTATTGTATTGGGGTGACCTTTGGTCTTAGTTACTAGGGCCCCACATTATTTTTTGCACATCATAGTCTAGCTTGAGGGGGGGTGTTCGGATATCCACATCATCTTTTTCGGGATCTTGTATGCAATTAGGGTTTGCATGCAAATTCTAGGGTTTGCATGCATCCCAGTCACCAGGTTGATGCCTCCAGCACCTTAGCCACCTCTTTCTAGCACCCGGGAGCCACTTACTTCAGTTCTTTATCCCTCCTAGTCTGAAAGGCGCCCACTTCTCACCTACTACCAGAGAAGGGCGCACTTTCTCACCTACCACTACAGTTCCACTTCAGTTACATTTAGTTAGCTCCGATTCTCCCTGATTTGAGGCTAGTTTCACTCCCGACTGACTGTTTCACTTCCGTTGGACCTCCAGATTGACTAGATGACTTGTTATGACTTCAGTTAGCCTCCCATGCGCCCCCCACTAAGCCTCCTTCCCTTAATCAGTGCTACACACTTCAGTTACACATGACACACTCAGTTAGACTCAGATTGACACCTGGATGACTGGTTCTTGTGCATTGATGACCACCACCGATTGATGATGAGGACTCCTAGTTGGAGTCAAGCTACTCCATTCAGTGATTCGAATGAACTTCTTAGGCAATTCAAATTGCTCATTGACAGTATTGTATTCTATTGTAATTCATTCACCCTTTTTGGGATATTGAGCACTGCTGCATGTTTTGCACAATTTTACACCATATTTTCTATATTCATCTGTTGTGATTGATTTACTTGTTCATTAGATCTGCTGTGACTAATTTTACACACTTAAAAGAAATGTCAAGAAAAATTATAAAGAATGTGCTAGACCTGATCATTAACTAGAATGCATTGGCCAACCTACTAAAGAGAATACTAAAGATTTGATATCGATGAATAAGAATCGAAAGAAGAAAACTTTTGGCTATTATGGAAAGGTGGGACATGTCAATAATACCTGCTTGAAGAAGATGAAGGACTTGGAGGAAAAGGTAAAGAACCTTTAAGGAGGAGCATTGACTAGTTAATCGATTAATCAACATGTTGAAAAACTTTACCTTTTCTGTTAGCACTTCCTAGGAATTACATTCCCATACCACTCAGATGAAATGGATAGTCTATTTTGGTTATACCCATCACATGGATAAGGATGCTTCTATGTTCTCTTCCTTGAGTGCAGTTCCATAATAGAATATTTATGTACCTAATGATTATGCACTCACCATTGTTGGAAGTGGAAATGTTGAATGCTAGCATGTTCAAATATCCCATGGGGTCTTCACCGGGGGGCCAATACCATACCACGTTTGTTCATATTGGGGTCATTTTTTATTAGGTTTTTCCCAACTATTATATTGCTTATATATTAAGGGTTTTAAGGTTTATTTTATTTAGTTGAGCAATAGTCCAATACGTTGGGGTATATATTATGGGGTCGGGCTGCCCAATACCCCTGAAATGGCATTGAGGCGTGAATGCACCACGAATGACATCGGGCTGCTTACCAGAGCACTAGCATAGTTCTAGGTGAGTTGCAGCAGAGAGGCAAAGGTTTTGTGGTGAAGCGTGGGTGAAGCCACGGTGAACAACACTCGCGTGGAGGTGAAGGTTTTATGGTGAAATGTGGGTGAAGCCACGGTGAAGGGTTTTGTGGGCACTGTGTGGGTTTTGCAACAGGGAGGTGAAGGTTTTGTGGTGAAGCCACGGTGAAAAGCACTCACGTGGAGGCGAAGGTTTTGTGGTGAATCCACGGTGAAGGGTTTTGTGGGCACTGTGTGGGTTTTGCAGCAGGGAGGCGAAGATTGTATGGTGAAGCCATGATGAACAACACTCACGTGTAGGCGAAGGTTTTGTGGTGAAGCCATAGTGAAGGGTTTTGTGGGCACTGTGCGGATTTTGTGCACGTTTTGTGGGCACTGTGTGGGTTTTGTGCATGTTTTGTGGGCACTACGAGAGTTGCAGCAGGGAAATTGCATGGAGGCGAAGGTTTTGTGGTGAAGCACTGTGAAGGGTTTTGTGCACGTTTTGTGGGCACTGTGTGGGTTTTGTGCACATTTTGTGGGCACTACCAGAGTTGCAACAGGGAAATCATGTGGAGGCAAAGGTTTTGTGGTGAAGCCATGGTGAACAAACCATGAAGGGTTTTGTGCACCTTTTGTGGGAACTACCAGAGTTGCAGCAGGGAAATCGCATGGAGGCGAAGGTTTTGTGGTGAAGCCACGGTGAACAACACGCTTGTGTATAATAGAAGGTACACTCGAGTAGTTATTTGGAGTTTTATCAGTTTATTGTGCTATGTGGAGTTCCTCTAGCTCTTTTTTCAGCGGGCTGCGAGCGGATTGAGAACAGGGGTATGTTTTTTTAATCCATTCAATTAACCAACAATGTTTGTCTTCTCCGGCATGTTGTATGGTGGCTGTATGTTTGCTTCTGCGGCGTTATACTCTTATTTGTATTATGTTGTATTATGGCTTCTACGACGTTATTTGTATTTGTATTTGGTTTTGTTTTGTATGCATTCTTTTGGAGTTTGGTCGAGGGTTTGTGCGTATTTGTCTTTTGTTATGATTATGAATCATTTGATGTTATGATTATGATTCATTTGATCCTTCATCCTGCATATCTGCTCAAGATTTTATTTTGTCAAGGTATGAAGATTTCATTTCTGAGTATTTTATCTATAGAGATTCATTTGAGTGGGGTTTTACGGGGGAAATTTTAGAGGAGTGGGGTTTTATGTGGGTTTTATAGGTGAAATTTTAGAGGATTAGATGCAGGAACCGCCTTTCGTCTGAATACTAAGCTTTAACTGTATTTGGTTTTGATTCAGAACTTAAAAGATAACTGTTTTGTGACTCCTTATGTGACTCCCAAAGTCTTCACTTTATTCAATTCCAATCCTTTAATTAAACCCAGATTTTTCCTTTAGGCCTGGTTAAATTTTATATTATGATGACATGTACCCAAAATTTCATCGTATTGTTGCTCTTGTCCAAATTTATGCCCATAATTTCCTAAAGGTCTATTCACTGCTGTAGGAGGCCATGGACAGTCCTAAACTGTGCCCAGAATTGAAAAGTGATTGAAAATGAAGATTGCTAGGGGGTTGTCTCATGCCCAGATTTAGGAGAAGATGACATTTATTGTTGTTTTCACCAACAAATCTTGCCCAAAATTTCTTTACATGTGCATAAAGGAAACAATAAACTATATAAAAAAAGATACTGGCAAGATCTTGGCATGTTTCAGCCTTGTTTTTTCCTTCAAACAACATTATGAGCAATTCTAGGAAAATAAAAGGGGAGAAAAGGACCTTGCTTCCAGATCTGGGCCTGTTTTGAGCATGGTGTGAAGTGGTTTACTGAGGAAACGACCCTAAGAGATAATTTTCCCATGTACTAGAGCTTGTAGCTAGCAACTAGTTGAAGTAGAGGGAGACATTATCCTTTGAAGGTCCGTCTTATGGAGCTAGATTAGCAATGTCCAACCCTTTATGGTTTTCTTGGCATACTTTGGATGCCAATGTTCCATTTCATGGGATATTTGAGACAACATCCTGTCCACATCCTGCCTTTAAGGATCCCTAGTTGTCACTGAGAAGTAGTGACCCTTGTTGTGAGATGCATGAGGTTCATTTTATACATTTTAGAGGAGATGTCCCATTTGTAGGTGACTCAGAGATGTCCAATTTGGAGGTGTCCTTATTACCTTAGTCTAGCAATCCTAACCTTAGAGAAACTTAGAGCCAACCTAAAGTGTAGGGAGGTGGTTATCGAGGTGACCATGGGTAGCACCATTAATATAATTCCATTCTCTTTAAGAGGCAATTCTACTGCCTTGTACCTGCTTATAATTGTCTTTTCATGATTGAGGTTCATGACAACTTTTATGTAAAGGCATTCTAGGAAACACTAGCCTCTGTGACACTTGAACATAGTCTGTTGGCTAATTCTATTCAAGCATGTATTCATGATACAATACAATGTTAGATAACTACAAAGAGTCAATTTTTATATTCATATGTTCAAGGATTCATCAGTCAAAATAATATGACATCAATTAGAAATTACCATTCGAGCATCCGCTAAATTTCCAATAGAAGCTATAAGAGTGAAATACATTGGTTCATACGTGAAGTTTGCTCATCAAAGCTCATGTCCTTTATTTACCTTAAACCTTTTGTCTCTATGTATCTCTTTATTTGTGGATATCCCTTCTTTCTTCTTTTATTACCGAATTGATCTAGGGTTTCAATGTGGTTTCTATAAAAATAACCCCAAGGTATATCAGTGTTCTTATCTTGTTTCAACGAGACAGTCTCCAACCATTTCCAAAAAGGATCAATGCTAGATTACATTCTTTGGTCACAGACCCTCCTTTATCAATTCTTGATGAGATTATTAGATAATCATGACCCTTAAAAAGCAACTTGTTATTCTTCATTATTTGTACTATATATCGTGCAATGCAAATCTACATGGAAGTACAATTTTTCTATGTTATTCTTTTATGGAAGATTTAGTCTTTTGGTATGTTTGTAGTTACCTCACTCTTTTTATCCAAGGAAAATTTCATGGGGAAACTCGTAGGCACTTATATGTTGATTTTACATGTAATTTCAAATCTGATAATTATTCCCTAATTATATTAAGCCACAGTTTATCATTGAATAATTACACACTGAAAATATCAACTATAAATATAGCGGAAGCATTAAAACATAGAGAAATACTAATGCACAATAGACACGAGAGAAATATCCTAGGAAATCCTCATGGGGTAGAAAACCCAGCAACCTTTTCTTTGGAGAATAATGTCTAGAAAACTAAGTACAATCCAACCATGAACATGCTCTAGTTCACAAGAACACACCAAGAACATCACCATATAAAAAAGTCCTACAACATGAGCAAGACCAAAAAATACTAATCTCCAATGTGAGATAGTCTCCAAGATCCCATTGCAATGGAGAGATGAACCAAAGCCAAAATATCAATCCCAAATACAAGATACTTCATCCACTTCATGAGAAAACCCTAGTACCTAATCATCATGCTCCCTTTTTAACCGGATATCCTGTACTGAAGTGACCTGCAACCTTCTCTATTGTTGATCTTCTGTGTATCCATCTGTGTCATCACTACTATGCATTTTCATTCTTGGTTGAGTTTAGAATCAGCTCCCACTAGGATTGGCATCTCTCTTTTTTGTTCAAATTCCAATCAACTTCTGATTTCCAAGTCTAATATAGTCTTTGTCAAGTCTTCAAGTAGTCCTTTTCATCAATGATCTTTTGGTCATATTCAATATTTCTCTTTGACAAAGGGATATGAATGTATTTCTAAAGCCTTGTGTCTGAGTCCTTCATGAATTCCTCTTCCAAAGTCATCAAGTGGAACAAGCGCTATCAAAAATTAGTTTCCTAGGATGCTTCAATTTCAATGATCCAAAGTCACTTTCATTTATTGTTGGTCATGAGATCTATGTCCCCTAGTCCATTACTTGAGAACTTGTTATCATTATGGTTATAGTATAGGACTGTATTATAAAATTAGAATTTTTCCTTAACAATTTTTGGGAAACTTCACATATGCACTTGAAGAACTAAGCATTCTTCATGAAATTAAATTTTTTCCTTAACAATTTTTGGGAAACTTCACATATGCACTTGCTGGGTTGGGTACTTTGACCTCTTATGCAGAATGTTTTTAATGAAACTACTTGAAATCTGAAGCTTCCATACTCCACAGCAAATAACTTCACTGGTTTAAACCTCCAAAGGCCTGAATCTTGTAGTTGAAGCTCTGATAATTTACTCCAAGAAGTAACAACTCTGTAACCTTTGCTTTGATACTAGATGTTGTGCACCCTACTCCTCTATAACTGTCTATAACTCCCCCCAATTGTGGCACATAATACTGAATATCTCACACAATAATATACTAAAAAATGTAGAAAAGTATCTACTAGCAGAAGTAATACATGATTCTTTATGAACTTAGCCACATTATGTGATAGGCATGCGATGCTTTTTATCATAGTTCAACACATAAACACCAAACTAGATCACAATAAATAAATAAACTTCTAGATTAGCTTACCTATAGCAATCATACACTAGTTAAGCCTTTCTTAGAAAAAATCCAATGCAGAATTTCAAAGCAAAATCTTAGGAAAATAGATTGGAGATTTTTCCAAACATGTTGAATTATCTTTGAAACTTAGTTGTTTTTAGGGAATCCCCTAGAGTGATAAAGACAGAACGTTTTTTAGTATAATTCAACAGTTAACAATCATTAAAGTCAAAACTTTTTTTATTATAATTCAACAGTTAACAATCATTAAAGTCATAACTTTTTTTAGTATAATTTAACAGTTGTGTTGAGGAGTGGAACAGTTAGGAGACCGAAGAAGCCTACCAATGTTAAGTCCCAACAAAGTTTGACTAAGTTCTTGGTCCCATCGCTACCATCACCATCACATGGGGTCTCTACAAGTTCACATGCTTCTACTTCAGGTGTGTTAATTACCCAAGTTTTAATTTAATTTGAATTTGAATTTTCACATTACTTTATTTGTTATTACTTGTTAGTAGTAGTTCGTAGATCATTTTCTAATTTGTTTTTTCATATTATTCTAGGACAATTGCCTCCCCCGATATTACTATGTTGGGGGTATTGGGATCCCTATCTTGATAGAAGAGGGGAGATATTGGACACAATGGTTCTAATGGATGACCAACATGGTGGAAAATTGTGGGCCATAGAGAAACATAGGCAAGCAAACACTATGTTATTATGGTGTTGAATGTCGTATTAACGGTACATACAGACATATCCAGTGCAAGAGGGTTTCTGAAACAGGAATCCCTTTTGATTCATTCACATGCAATCTTTGTAAGTTGATACCTAGTTGTGATGAATTTCGGATGTGTTTATATCGCGAATCAAGGAGAAACATCAAAATACATGGGAGAGATGCAGGTAAAGGGAGAAGGTTGGACCATTTGACTCAAACTGAACTCAAAATGGTTGCAAGAGAAGCAAATCCTACACATAGACTAACAATGCTATCTCTTTGGTGGGAGAGGACAAAGGTTGCTACACTGTCTATTAGAACGAGGTCTCCAAGGGAAAAGTTGTTCGAATTTGCTGGAAGGAACGATGTGTTCGGGTTTTGCAAGGATGTATGTGAGGCTCATAAGCAAGGAAAATTACAAGGTAAAGATGCAGTTTGGGAATTTTTTCAAGATATATTTCACAACCTAGTTCATTCAAAGTCAAGGAGAAGATATAGTGCATCCACTAAATCCATTTATGAGATGATTAAGTTATGGGGAGGTCCTAGATTACATAGCTTTATTAGCTTGAATCTGGATGGCCCTTCGATATCTACGACTTTAAGGCAAGTTAGAAAATCATTGACATATATCCCAGGGGAGCATGAGTACATTTTTTAGGCAATCAGAAAAGTGCATGCTTCTTATAAATCCAAACATGGTAGAGAGTGCCCAATTCCGATATGCCTTCCTGAAGATGAAACTGTTGTGAAAAAATATGTCAGGTGGGTAGCCAAAAGCGACACATTGGTGGGTTTTTGTGGTAAGAAAGAAGAACATAAGTGTCAATCACATTTCTTGGTGGCAGTTGGTGAGGGAGCTCCAGGTTATGAGATTATTACATATGCGTTCAAGAATTGTGTGATTGGCCATTATGCATGTGTTATTATTGCAAACCCTTTACATGAGAAGCTTCCTCATTTGGTTGTGGTTGTTAATCCAACATGCAACAGGTTTGATGCAATTTTTTTCCATCGACAATGGGAAAAAGTAGAATACCTATGGAAGAAACATGTGGAACATTATTTAGGACCTATTATTGGTCATTCCTTAGATGGGGATAGTAGGAGAAGAATGTTTATGTTGAAGGATTATTACTCTACGACGGGCATGAGATATCAAATTCCCTGGGAAGGGTGGGGGCTAACTGAGTTGTATGATGGCTTTAAAGTAACAGGACTTCATGACCAGAATTACATCCACAATGGAAAAAAGATAGTGAATCCTTTGTTTAGTGGTCGATGAGATTTGATTGTTGGAGAAGAGTTGAATAGTTTCAACCATGTAAGAATGGTTTATAACAATTTTAAAGTGGATGACCACATGCTTAAAATTGAGGATATAGAGAGGATTGATCGCCAAAACTGGGGTTCAGCACAACCCATTGCTTCATGGCATGTCTAGAGGTGCTTGAAGGAAATGAGAAGTATAGGTGGCAGGACAGAGAGGACATCAGGTATAGAGACCTATCTAGCAATCGTTGCTGACTGTATTGATATTTTTTTGTCTCCTAGTTTGACTCTTTGGGAAAGGGTGCGAAATTCTTCAAGAGTCCATCATTTCTTCATGTTATGGCTATGCTGGGTCAAAGAAAAAGAAAATACTAGTGTCAACATTAATTTCATTAGTAGAGAGGCATATCAAGATGTGAAATTTCTTACCACTTTGAGGTTTTGTTGATGAGATTATTTCGTGATCAATACCCTAACTTGCCATGTGCATTGCACTTGACTGGTCAGATGTATGTGAGAACTTCTTTAGCAAAGTCGGTGGCATGGTCAGAGTAGAGAGGGCATATGATTTCATTGACTTACTTCATGCTATTGGAACCAATAATAGAGTTGTTGAAGAAGAATTGAATCCCCAAGGGCTTCGTTTCAATAAATCTCATAAGAAACAAATGAGTATCTGGAATAAATTGCATCAACAAATAGTAGAGGAAGTTGACGTCTTGTCACAATATGATTCAATATCCACAGATGATAAAATTATAGAAGCTCTCAAGATAGGATTGGAGGATGCACAGGGAATTTTACTAGGTCTTGGCATGCAACGAAAAAGACACACGGAAGATTCTTGGTGGTTTAAACCATGGATAGAGGATCACAATTATTCAACATTTGAAGCTGTGGATGAAGTAGTTGATAATTCTCCACCGGGTCATTCCACATCCATATTGCAATCTTTGTCTTTTATGGCACTCAATTATAGTGAATTGCAAACAATGGAAAGTGAGTGGAGGCGTGAGTTGGATGGAATTTTAGATTCCGTTGATGAGAATGTAAACATAACTACCAAACCAGTGGTGGAGCTCGATGGCAAGGACATGTACAAATCTTGTTTGGTTAGTCAATTGAATGGAAATCCGACATTATCGAAAGATAAATTGACTAAAGTGAGTAATGGAGTATACTTCAGGCGAGATGAGAGGGCCCCCAAAAAGGGTGTTGCAATTGGTTTTGGAATTGGATCAGATTGTGCAGTATTTTTTGAGAGCGAGTCTATAGCCGTAGCTGAACGTACTACAACAAAAGGTGTATCTCAAAGTACAAAGCACGACATTTCTTGTGGCACTTGGTACATTGGAAGAGTGCAAAGAATAAGAAATAAGGATGGTAATAGCATGTTTGATTACCATAATGACATTGATATTTTGGATAGGCCTGAAGGTGTTGAGCTTCAATGTTGTTGGTACAATAAAATAAAGGGGAAACGCATGTACAAGTATGATTCGACAGATCATCTATTCATACAACTTGAATCTATTATAACAACGACAAACCTATCATACAATATCAAGAATGACACATACAAGTTAGTAGAAAGCGACTACAAAATTTTTGTGGATTTCATCAAAAATTTAAATATGGTGAATTTTTCAAAACACTCTAATTTCTCTTATCTTTTCTACTACTATCTTATAACTTATTTATAAAGTATTATTTTTTGTATTATCGCTAATTTGCTTGTATCAATTTCATACTCAATTTATACTCATTTTAATTTCTCTTATCTTCAAGTGCGGTGAATGGTTCAGATGCTGAATGGTCGGGATAACTCAATGTGAAGTTAGCCATCGTCAAGTATTTCTTTATGCGTTCTTGAGGCATGGTTCTTGAGGGTTCTTGAACTGTTGGCTAGTTCAACAGTTATGTTTAATATTACTTTTAAAAGGATGAAACAATTTTTTGTTTGTCAAATTTTGGTGCCCATGCCCATGTTAGAGTTTTCATATACCAATACTTAAATGGAATATTACTTAATGTGTGTTTCTTGAAATGTGTTTTCTAAATGTATTCTTAAATGGAATATCAACAATAGTAAATAACATATGTACATATAAATAACAGCAGTAGTAAGAGAAGTAGTAAATATCAGCAGTAGTAAATACACAGTAAATATCAGCCAAGATTGATGATCATCAGGCCTGCAAAATGGATCGTCCTCAAGGCCACTTTACTTTGCCTCAATTGCCAACAACTACTCAGGTCTGTTTTAACAAGTATTCACTTTATGGCATGTTTCGTTTTTCCAAACATTCGACAAGCAAAGTCATTAATTCTCTCTTTTTCCTGTTTTTGAAGGAAGTCCATGCTGCACTTTCCTTGCAAGATAATTAAAGCATACATGATCTCATTCTAGCAAGAGTTATAGCAAAGGTAATTTCAAAACTTTTGTAGGCCTCTCAATGAAATTGTTTGCTATTGCTTTCCAAGTTACATATTATATCTGTTACATCTTCTTGTTCACATGCAAGGTCACATGCCATAACTCTGACATGGTTTTCCACCTCTTACTAAGTGTTGGATGTTATTATAAATATTAAATCTATATATTGAGATTTTTAATGCCAATACTAGTTCTAACACCTAATGATATTAGTGTGTAAAAGCCAGCTCATGATATTATAAATAAGCATCATGGAGCCAGACCGGGAACCCCACCAAGAGTACACAGGACTCCAAATAAACTTTATTTCCAACATATATAATATCATAAAATTGCAACTTATTTGATGATGTCATCTCCAACATATATGAATATCATAAAATTACAACTTATTTGATCATGCCACAATGGTTGTCTTTTCAGCAATTATAGATGAATGGGCTATTAGTGGGTAAGTTGTAATGTATCTCTATTATCACCCTACATAAGAGAGTAGAGGGACCCTTCTTTCTTCTCAAAGTGAAATGATCTCCAAGCCTCCAAATATGTTCCATTCCATGTAGGGACCCTTCTTTCCTCTCGAAGTGAAATGATCTCCAAGCCTACAAATATGTGTCATAAATGATTAAATTCAATCCTTGTAAGACTGCGTGGTGCTTCTATGATGCATGCTCAACATGAATTTGAAGCTCATTCGGAAAAGGAAAGAGATTGTATGCAATTTGGCACAGAATAAGCCATGACATTGTTGAGAATAGCATGCTGATAAAAATTAAATAGCTTATTCTGCAAATCGATGTCTTATTTTGTATTGACAATGCAATAAACCATGATCTTCAAGGTGATACAGGGGCTATGTTGCAACATATGCAAATGTATAATAGCATTAGATTTGAATTTGTGACTACAATCGGAAATCACCTTTCATCCTATGTATCAACCTGCCAGTAATATGCATAACATTGTAGTAAAGCTTATCTTTCTCATCTTTTTCGACTTTGGTCACCAATAATCCCCACAAGAACACAATCCATCCTTGAAATGATAGAAACGGTTTGCATCTGTCACAATAAATTCTCGTCCAACAATTTTGGATATTAGCTTGGTAGCAGTGTGGCGGTCCCCACACACACGAAGATTCTTGATTACCTGAATAGGAGTCCCAGGGCATGTATTGATAATCCCAAAAGCAATGGGTAGCTTCTCACTGTGGACAGAAAGAATTCCTTTCTTCTCTTCTTTGAGGTGATGCAGCACAAAGGTTGTGTCAAGAACATACCTTGCACTCTCCATTTGCATAGTCAAATCTACTAACTTTGCATAGATTTCGTCTGTTTGTGGGTGGGATCTGTATCCTACATAAAATGTATACACCTTGTTCTTAACCTCAATCTAGCTACAACCAGGGGGCTTCTTCAACCTCATGTCATTCATAATTTTTTAGATCTTTACAAAGCCATCCCACCTGCCACCTACATCATAGAGATTTGCCAGAAGCATGTAATTTTCGGCATTTTCAGGCTCTAGTTCATAGGCTCTTCTGCTTGTTTGACTGTGAATATCCCTGCCCTGTTGAAGAGCACCTAAGCCACCACACGCCTTAAGCACACATGGAAAGGAAAAGTTGTTAGATTGTACACCATTCTCTTGCATTGGGAAATAGAGCTTAAGGGCTTCCTCATAGTCACCATGGTTGGTAAAACCTAAAATCACAGCAACCCATGAAGGCACAATTCGTTTAGTAATTTTATCAAAAGGCAACTCATGATATTATAAATAAGCATCATGGAGCCATATCGGGAGCCCCACCAACTATCTATATCTAAAATTATAAATAGTATGTATCTATATCTATATAGTATTTATAAATATTATAAACTTTCATTACGGTTATAATTATTAGATATATTGAGATTTTTAATGCCAATACTAATTCTAAAACATGCAAAGTAAATTTCTTTTCAATTTCGAGGTCAATCTATATGTTGGGGTATCATATATGTAGGTGATATGTAGCTGGACTCTACTGTTATTCTTTGATTGTATCATCCCTGTGTAAATCTTTAATATATGAAACAATTTGATCCATGTCAAGATGCAATGATGCTAATTTTTCAGATTGGTCTATCCTGATCTTGAAATATGTATTCTCAGTTTCTAAATGTCCAAGCTACCTCATCGATTTTTAGCCACAATGCAAATATTACCCTGTTTCAATTGATTGATGAAACAATTATGAGTGTTTTTATGTATGTGGAGGCGATTTTATACAAAGCTGACCTAGTTCATCTTTTCTTTATACAAATTTTTCATCACCTGCACCAGCCCGGTTGACTTATCAAGTTGCAGCATTACCTTTAAATGCAAAGATTGAAATTGAGTGCATTGCTTCCCTGTAGGGTTCAGATTATCTTTTTGCTGTGTTCTTGGGTTCGTCATGTTTGTGTTGAGTGCATATTAACTCAGCAGGAAATTTTGACTGTTGTTGATTTGAAAGATGGATAGGGTGTGGAAATATCTTGTTATAAAACTCACTATTGTGCACTTGTTGTGGTATGGAGTGGGTATGGACGTGGTATGGACCTTCCTTATACGGTGATGATAAAACGTACTGCTGTGGTTTGGAACACTTAGAAGTTATGGACTATATACCTTGGTGATACCTTGAGAGAGAATATAACAATTTGACCACGAGTTTGACACCTTCGTCTTCTTGACCCCTCTTGTTGACTCTTGATCTTATGTTGACCCACAACACAGTCTGAGCTCCTTAATATATAGGCAATATAATTTTTTGGTTTTCATGTTTATTTAATACGTATTGGTCGATCAGCGACACCCCCATGGTTTAATATGTGAGTGGTTTAATATCTCTGTTGCACTGTTTGATGTGCTAATTTGTAAGAAAACCATGGGCTTTGTATGGGCTACAAACGGAGATCTGGTTTGTGCACGTTTAGTGTGTGCAATTTCATCATCACCTGATATTTTATGGATTGTTGTTTCTGGGTCTGTTGCTCCAGTAATTGGGGTTTCCTTATGGTTCACTTTAAGTAGACCCAAACACTCATACAGTGCAACAGAGATCTTAGTCCACTTAACCTGCTTAAGCCACAGGGATTCCTTGCTCTGCTGATCCAGTAATTAGGGGTTCCTTGCTTGTCGACTAGGTAACTGAATTTATTATCTCTCAGGTATGTCCTTCGGTGGTCCTTTGTTCCTATAGTGACTTGTCTCTTAATAGACAAGATCTAATCTATAAAAATATTGTTAAGTATAAGGAAGGTTTCAACCATGTTTCAAGTGTAGTTTATTACCACCGTGCGAATTACATTTGACCTTATCAATCAATTCCCATCGCCATTTCCTCTCATACGACGTCCCACAGCCATCCACTCTTGATTCATTCTGCATGCATTTCACTATGCAACCATCTCAGATTCTCACTACGTTTTCCCTCAATTAGTTTCTCAATTCAGTATGAACCACGCCTGTCATACAAGTTGTGTTGTTGAAACTCAAGACCGCTGGAAACACTCCTCGGATGGCGAGCGTGGGTCATATTGAACTGAGAAACTAATTGAGGGAAAACGCAGTGAGAATCTGAGATGGTTGCATACTGAAATGCATGCGGAATGAATGAAGAGTGGGTATCGAGAGAAATTGTTGTTATGCTGTTATTTATTGTCTTTGTATGATTATCAACTTAAACACATGGACCTTAGGGATTGTTAAAGTTGAAAGAGATGAAAATTATGCTTTAAACTTATCTTGTCTAGTTAAAATGATATTATTTTGTTTCTAGTACTATTTTGTCATCGTTTGTCATGGTTTATGTCTGTTTGAGATGGTTTGAGATGGTTTATGTCATTGACTTGTCCCTTTGGTGACAAGATCAAATCTGAAAAATCTGAGTATATGGTTGATTCAAATATTGGCTATGATAATTTACTGTTGATATCTACTGTACATTATTTTATCATGTTGTTACTATACATGGAATTTGATGATTCTCGAGGACCAAATTTAACACAGTGAATAATGGAGCGTTAAGTTGAAAGAGATGAAAATTATGTTTGTTTATTCATTTGATGTTTATGGTTTCAGATCTTAAATTTTTCCAGTGGAAGTGTTCTTTAATTTCGTCATGTTTGTGTGGAGTGCATATTAACTCATTAGGTAATTGTGACCATTGTTGATTTGAAAGATGGCTAGGGTGTGGAAATCTCTTGTTATAAAACTCACTGTTGTGCACCTTTTGTGGTATGGTGTGGGTATGGACGTGGTATGGACCTTCCTTATACAATGATGATAAAATGTACTTCTGTGGTTTGGAACACTTATAAGTCATGGACTATATACCTTGGTGATACCTTGAGAGATAATATAACAGTTTGACTACGAGTTTGACACCTTCGTCTTATTGACCCACTCTTGACCCCTCTTGTTGACTCTTGATCTTATGTTGACCCACAACGTAGTCTGAGCTCCTTAATATATAGGCAATATAATTTTTGGGTTTTCGTGTTTATTTAATACCCCCATATGTTTCCAATGTGTTTGACGAAATGTTGATGTGAATGCAAATTGTTTGTGAAAGTTATAAATTAGTGTAATGTTGTCATCTGTTTGAATTTGCCCCAAATTATATGAATTTGTCAAACATATAAAAATATTACAATGATTTATAACTTTCCCAATATAATGTTTTTTTTATAGTTATTAAGCCCCCAATATAAACGGACGTGATATGGTATTGGTCCGTCAGTGACACCCCCGTGGTTTCATACGTGAGTGGTCTAATATCTCTGTTGCACTGTTTGAGTGTGCTAAGTCGTAAGAAATCCATGGGCTTTGTATGGGATACAAACGAAGATCTGGTTTGTGCACGTTTTATGTGTGCAATTTCATCATTACCTCATATTTTATGGATTGTTGTTTCTGGGTCCGTTGCTCTAGTAATTGGGGTTTCCTTACGGTTCACTTTAAGCAGACCCAAACACTCATACAGTGCAATAGAGGTCTTAGTCCACTTAAACCTGCTTAAGCCATAGGGATTCCTTACTATGATGCTCCAGTAATTAGGGATTCCTTGCTTGTCGACTAGGTAACTGAATTTATTCTCTCTTGGGTATGTCCTTTGTTCCAGTAGTGACTTGTCTCTTAATAGACAAGATCTGATCTAAAAAAATATTGCTGAGTATAAGGAAGGTTTCAACCATGTTTCAACTCTCCTAGTGGGTTATATTAATTGTTTTCTTTGTACTTTGAGCTAGACATGAGTTAGATTTACTACTGATGTTATTTATTGTCTTTGTATGCTTTTCAACTATAACTAGACAAGAGTGAGAAAAGATAAGTTCAAAGCATAGTCTTCATCTTTTTCAACTTTCAAAATCCCGAATGTGGACATTTGGGAGTGTAAAAGTTGAAAAGACTATGCGTTCAGACTATGCGTTCAGACTTGTGTGGACTGATATCTTTGCTACATTGTCTGGGTGTGATAAGTTGAGTATAAGAAAGGTTTCAACTCTCATAGTCGGTTATCGTATTAGTTTTCTTTATACTTTGAGATAGTAGATGAACACTATGCGTTCAGACTTGTGTGGACTGATATCTTTGCTACATTGTCTGGGTGTGATAAGTTGAGTATAAGAAAGGTTTCAACTCTCATAGTCGGTTATCGTATTAGTTTTCTTTATACTTTGAGATAGATTTACTTGGATTTAATACTATTGTTATTTATTGTCTTTGTATGATTTTCAACATTAACACAGGGACCTTAGGGAGTGTTAAAGTTGAAAGAGATGAAAATTATGCTTTAAACTTATCTTGTCTAGTTAAAATGATACTATTTTGTTTCTAGTACTATTTTGTCATTGTTTGTCATGGTTTATGTCTGTTTGAGATGGTTTGCAGTTGCTTTGATGCCTATTTATGTATTTCAGTTGCATTTGCAATTTTCAAGCTAACTAATTTTTATGGATTTCACTTCTCTTCCTTGTATAAGTTGTTTATATGGTTCTGCGTGGGTTCTAATTTCTATAACTAATGAATCTTATACAGTGATCAAAAAAATATATAAAATAGTGTACCTTGAGAGAGAGAAAAGATTATTGGTCTTGTTGGTCTTGTTGGTCCTATAAAGGAGTTGCTTGTACACCTTATATAGTTCACCTTGACCTTGTGGGTTTGAGGTTTGTTTTGTTGTGTCCCCCTTGGTTGACTCATGATCCTTTATCTTACGTGTATGTTACTTGGTCCATAGGTTATGTTTATTAATGTTTTAATACCCTATCTATTTTCTCAGGTGGACTATGGGTCCTTCCCTAGCGTGACCATGAGCCTGTTTTCTTGTGTGGACTGTGGGTTCTTCCCTAGCATGACAGTGAGTTTCACTTTATGGGTGGACTGTGTTTTTTCAAGCATGAATGTGCAAAGTATTCTTGTGTGTCTCTGCAGTATGTGACTGCATCCTTACCCAGCATGACTCTATACCCTTTGTCAACATGACTGTACTGGGTATGAATGTGCTTATTGACTAAGAAGTCTGGGTCAGTATGTGGTCAGCATGCTTTTGCTTTAACCCTCTCTAGATCTCTCTCAAGGTATGCAAATTTTTTGTCTAGCTTGACTTGTCCCTTCGGTGACAAGATCAAATATGAGTATATGGTTGATTCAAATATTGGTTATGATTATTTACTGTTGATATATACTGTACATTATTTTATCATGTTGTTACTGTACATGGCATTTGATGATTCTCGAGGACCAACTTTAACGCAGTGAATAATAGAGAGTTAAGTTGAAATAGATGAAAATTATGTTTGTTTATTATAGTTTGGGCTAGGAGGATTGGAAATCTACCATCCATACTCTTTTAAATTCTACCCTTACAATTTTTATTTTTGGCAATTTATTTATGTATTTTTTCCTATAGTCGCAGGCCCTAGACATGGAATTCCATTATGATCATTAGAGATTCCTCCATTACTTGATGTTGGGCTTCAGAGAGGCCCTTGGAAAACACTTCCAATGGTTGTAGCAGACTTCTAGCATCTAATAGACTCTCCCACTATGAGTGCAATGCCTTGTTTTGAAGGTTGAAATTGGGCCTCTAAGACTTGCTGATATAAATGCTTGTATACAACCCTGTTTTCTTAATGCAAAAGGATAAATTGCACCCTGTGAAACAAACTCTTCCAGTTGTAGGGATGGGAGAGGCCCATTCACTAATATGGATGGAAGGAGATGCAGAATCCCTTAAATTTGAAGATGCATCAATGGATGGCTACACTATTGGGTGAAAACATGAAGTTGGGAAACAATTTTGGCTTGTTTTTTACAAACAAAACTGCTAAATTTTATGTTTTTCAACTTTGACCTCTTCAAACCCATATCTCCCTTAGGAATTTCAACTTGAAGTAAACACAAAGGTTTTAGAGAATTGAATTAGATTTCTACTCGTATTTTTTTTTTATTTTTTTTATGGACATATTGTGGGACAAATGTTTTGGCAACTAATGGCATATACTTGAAAATTTTAGGTATGGATAATGAGTAACCTATGTTGACGTCGGTTTTTTGATAGATGGTTATTCATTTTAGGGAAAAAAATTGTAGGCTCATAATCTACACACACTACACTTGTGCATGGACTAAGGCTCATAATCTACACACACTACACTTGTGCATGGACTATATTTTCAGTGTTTTAAGACTTGGGAAATATTTTTTATTATTTATCGAAACATCATATGCTCAAAAAATGGTGCATTATTGACACATGTTTTTGTCTTCGCATTTTCTTTCAAATGTGACTCTTATTGGAAAAACTAAAATTACCCTTTTGAAGAGGACGAGCCAATTATGATCTCTGTGAAATTTCAAATTTTTTGGTGTTGTCTTTGTTATGATATTGAATTTTCATTTCGGGTGATTTTCACAGTAATAAAATTCTTAAGGGATAAGATTTAGAAAAAAAATATTAATAAATAGAAATTCAAATCGAAATGAAACAATTATTATATCATTGGAAACTAGATTCAGAGATGAATCCATTGCTACCAAGTCCGACAAATAATACTTAAAATTTTCAGGGGTTTGGGCTTACTGAAGTTGCAGGTTCCAGAAAGATGCTAGATATTTTCGCAGGTTTTGTTGACCATAAACTCTCAGCCGAAAAATACCTTCCAAACTCTCGGTTGAGAGTTTAGTTCAAACTCTCATCCGAGAGTTTTTTTTGAAAATATAGCGCGGTGATTCGTTCAAACTCTCGGCCTAGAGTTTTTTTAAACTCTCGGCCAAGAGTTTGAACTCTCAAAACTCTCGACCTAGAGTTTTTTAAGCTCTCGACCGAGAGTTTGAGGTTGACTTTTTTTCCCCTGTTCATCCACGTGCCCTCTTTTTTTTCACTCCATTGTCACGGAATTGTTTCCCAGCTTCGCGTTTTCACCCTATTGCTTTTGGAATAAGAAATGTAACACATATTGAAAAAGATCTGAGTGAAGCATATAGGTAATGTAAAAATTGAAATATATTTTCTCTTTCTTATTTAAGATGTTTTAGATCTAGGACAAAATGTTACTGCATTCTTCCCTCATTTTAAAGTTTTGCTAGTGTGTACCTATGTTCTTAAAATCTTTGCATGTGCAAGATGAAAAAATGCCTATGGTGTATGCCCACAAAAGGTGATAGGAAGAGACGCCATCTTAGATTTGAGAAAATAATAACAAAGTTGATCACATTTCTAATAGCATTGTTGAATTAAGATCTTCTTGCAGCAGGACTTATGTGATATGTATAGCATTGTACAGTTCTGGAAAAATATTGCAAAGGGAATTTGTAGGAATCAACTGTCAGTTAATCGCTCACTTGATCATGAGGAAACTGGAATCCAAGTACCCTCTTGTAGTCTAATGTTGCAGAGTCATAATCAAAGATTTTTATTTGAGGGTATAGCTGCAAGAAGAGTTCACATGCAAGTCCATAAAATGGAAGATTCCACAGAAAGAACTGAAAAATATTTAACTGTAAGGAACTCAGAGAATACATCAGATGATTGGTATGATAGTAATATTGGTTCTACATGTGGCCCAGAAATGAAGCAACTGCACTTTGATTGATTTGATGGGCAGAAATGTGATTCAGAGGTGAGAAAAAACTTTATAAGTATGATGAAAATGAACAATCATTTGTTTGTTCAATGTTTTATACATTCCAAAATAGATGTTTCTGATTCTTAAAGACATGACAATCTTCTATCTGACATACATATTGCACCTACTACAACCACATTCTTGTAGCTGGGAAATATCAATAGCTTTGTTATCAAATTTGAGTCAATAATAATTGTTGCCATTGTTTTCTCACTAATTTGTTGAATTGTGGGATGCGTCAATAGGTTTGTTTGCATGTCTGTGGATTTATTTATTATGTTTTGATGTTCATTCGTTGCACAAGAGGAGCAAAATGGATATGTTTTTTCCCTACTCAACAAGTAAATTTGGATGCAGAATGCAAGGGAAAATAAAGATTATGCACCTGAAGCTTTACCAACACATATGGCTGGTCGAATTGATGGTATGTACATGTTGAAGATTTTATTGACACTATAAAAAACAGATTATGATGACAAAGCATATTGTGTTCTTTGAGGATTGTTGTATGATACTACTACAAAGTGCAAATAATTTAAAAGCCAATATTTAACAACTTAAGTCACATCTATTGGGTGCAGGGTTGTCTTTTCAAAAACATGATCAAATTGTAGATGCTGCGAACTCTGCCTTTGTTTCTATTTTTGTTGATGATGTTAAAAGCATTGATGTTAGTGATAACATAACATCAATGATTTTGTATTCATCTTCGTATGGGCTATTCATAAACAAGTAAACTTCAGATATAATTGAGGTGCCCATTAACATATTTCAGACAAGCATGAAAGATGAAACCAATTAAGTGAATGACTTCCAGTCACTGTCTCGGGACTTGACACCATCATCAAGCCCTGGAAATTCTATCCTAGCTATGTTCATGAGAAATAAAATGTCCAATCCTAAAATGAGTAATCAGAATTCGTCTGAACAATACATATTAGATTCCAGTAAGCCATCAATTACAGAACAAGTTCAGGAAAGTGAAAACTCAGCATCTAAAAATGCTGCAGGAATACTAACACAAGCAGCATGTTTAGGTAAGGACTCACTACATGTAAAGGTTCTAGAAAATTCAGGAACTTCTTCTTTGGAGCTTGGGCCACACACGGGGCCAAATTGAATGGATTGGAACTAACCTCATCAGAAACAATGGTTGTTGCATTCCATAATGAAGATGTCAAACCCTCTAAAAACCTCTCAAAGTTTTTGAGCTGCATTCCTACAAGTCCAGCTTCTGCAGTGGAGTACAATGCTAATTTGAACCCTGCCAAGGGCATCCTAGATTTGGATGTTGCGACTAATTTTGGATTAGTAGGTGTTGCAATTAACAATGGTCATGTTACTACTATGTCATATATTAGAACATGCTCCATTGAAGGTGTTGGATTCCTTGCATTAAATACAGTCTCATCTAGCTTGAGATTCATAATGAAGCTAGAACCCCAAAACATTCAATTTGTTGATGAAGAGAAGAGTAGCGTAGTTATGGATGAATCTTATGGCTGTTGTGCAACAAACAGGTAATTTTTCTTCACTCTCAACAAACTGGTAGTCAAAAGGCTCTCCCTTTCCTCATTTTCCGGGAAATGAACTTGGCTTTGACACCAATCTTATCTGAGTTTTGCAAGTTTACATATCTAAATTGTTGTGTTTTACTTATCCCATATTCACTTGTTTGTATACCGTGAAGGTGTCTAAGCCCCCAGGGTGCCTTGGGAGGCTCTAAGCCTCCAGGACACCTCTAGGGCCTGTTATAGGTCCTCGATAGGCCTTGGGGACTTGAATACCTAACAACTGGTGCCTATTACAGGCCTTGGGAGGTTTAGTCAAGCCCACAGTATCATGGCAATATACATACAATATATAGGGAAAATAGGGGTTGTTTTAAATTGGGAAGGCATATTGGGTGGGGGCTAAAAAAAACGATTTTGGGAGGTTTTTTCCAATATTTTTTGAAATTAGGGGTATTGTTTCATATGCCACGAACGAACGTGCTATGGTAGGCAGTCATTGAGTGAATTCCCCGTGAAATACCCAATGTCTATCATCTTCCTAGCCTGAGCACAAATTTGTTATCGATTGCTCAACTTACACAGACTAAGAATATTGTTGAGTTTTGTTCAAATTAATTTATCTTAAAGGATCTAAGTCTTGGGGGGGCGACTGTTGGTTTAGGATTTATATATCACAAAGAATAACTTTACAAGTTTTTTTTATTGTCCCAGACTGACTGGACCGACTGTAATCATTACTCAGACTAATGATAGAATTCAAATTTGGCATGAACGACTCAGAAATCTAAAATTTTGAAGTTTGAAAATGATGGTAACAAATAATATGGTTACTGGTCTTCCAAAGACTATTCCACCTAATGATGTTTGTAGAGGATATGCGCTTGGAAAGCATCATCAGACACCCTTTAATTCTAAGAAAGTTTGGCAAGCACAGGACCAACTAGAACTTGTTCACAATGATCTATGTTGCATGATCAAGCCATCATCAACAGTTGCGAAGTATATATTGACCTTTATTGATGATTTCTATAGATTAACTTGGGAATAATTTTTGAATAATAAGAATCATGTATTTGGAATATTTAAGGACTTTAGGGCATTGTCTTAAAAGTAATGTTGGAAACCCATAAAATGCTTGAGATTAGACAATGGTGGAGAATATTTAAATTGACATTTTGAAGAATATCTCTTGAAAAATGGTATTTATTGGCAAAGATCTATCCCTTACACCCCTCAGCAGAATGGAGTAATAGAGCAAAATAATTAGAATTTGGTGTAAATAGCTCAATGCCTACTGCAGACCAAAGATATTCTAACTAAATTTTGTGAAGAAGTTGTTTACTATTCAAACTATCTCCTTAACCTTGTTCCGACTAGAGATGCCAACGACATAACTCTAGTTGAGAAGTGGAATACAAGAAAACCCTCTGTAGGACACCTCAGAACCTTTGGATGTGTTGCTTGGGCACATAATAGTGATGAATATAGGAATAAATTGGATGCAAAGAGTCATGCTTGCATCATGATGGGATATTTTGATGAATCAAAATCCTATCGACTGTTTGACCATGTCAAACAATAGATCATTGTGAGAAAAAATGTGAAATTTGATGAGAATATTTGAGATAATAATGTATTGAATTCCTCTTTTGGTATATTGCACATTGATTTTTTTGATATTATTGAAGAATCTAGATCGACTATCCCCTTCTTTGGAGCCCCGACCAGATTGATGAATTCTACTACTGATTCGCTTGGTATTCGATCTACCTTGACTAAGTGTGTCGGTCTACCTTAACTGAGTGTGTTGACACACCGACGCCTTTGACTGATAATCATCGACTTGAATCACCACCGACTTGTCTACCTTGATGGGCTGCTAAAACATTCAAAGCTGCTGGACTTTATGCTAGAGATGCTAGTATTGGTCGGCAGACTCGTAGTCAGAAACAACATGGGGGTGTTGAACTAATGGCATGTGTTCGTGAATCATGTGATATTGACACTTATGTTGATTCTCAAGGAGTGCGTGAATGTGAAATGCTATGGCGACTAAAATTGATTCCTTAAAGAAGAGTCATACTTAGGTTCCTCAACTGCAAGGAAAGAATGTTGTGATGTATTGATGGGTCTACAAGACCAAGTTTACTTCTAATGGTGTTATTGAATTTCACAAGGATTGTTTGGTATCCAAGGGCTTATCTCAGCAAGAAGGAATTGACTACACCTAAATATTTTTCCTTGTTGCAAATATGAGCTATGTTAGATTGATTCTTTCCCTTCCTGCTCATTTGGATGAGAATTTCATAAAATGGATGTTAAAAGTGCCTTTATTTATGGAGATTTTTCTAAAGAAATTTATATGGAAAAACCTCCTAGTTTTGTGATATATTTTGATCTTATTTCTCGACTCAATAAGTCATTGTATGATTTGAAACAAGCACCTATTGCTTGGTATGAGAAGATTGATATTTTCTTTGTTAATCTTAGATTCAAACATTGTTAATCTAATCACAATATTTAAGTATTACATGTTCATGGTGACACTTTGCTTCTGGAATTGTACGTTGATGACTTAGTCATAACTGCAAATAATGCAATCTTATTTTGAGTTTAAAGAAACAACTTGCAGATACCTTTGCAATGACTGATCTTGGTTTGTTACATTTCTTTCTAGGCATTCAAATTTTGCAAATGGATGATGGCATATTTCTTTCTCGGCCAAAATATGCTTTGGATATTTTGAAATGAATCAAAATGTAAGACTAAAGTCTTGTGCTAGACTTTATCAGTCGGTCATAAATTGTTTGAAAGATTGTGATTCTCCATGAGTCGATGCCACTCTTTATCGAAAGTTGGTCAATAGCCAGATTTACTTAACTCACAGTTGACTTGACCTCTCCTTTGTCTTTAGTGTGGTCTCCCGGTTCATGAAGGATACTTGAGAAAGCCACTAGAAATATTCAAAGGGAATCGTTCTCTAGATTAAATGAACTTATCATTATGGTATTAAGTATTGTCGTAGTACAAAATCACTAGTTGGGTTCACTGATTTTGACTAGGGAGTTGACATTAACGACTGTAAGTGCACTTATATTATGTGTTTCGATTGAGTTCTGGACCCTTGGTCTAGTCATGTAAGAAACAAAAGGTATCCTTTATTTTGACTACAAAAGAAGAATATTGCGGAGTTGTCAATGCAGGTACAGAGGTAGTTTGGATCCATCGGCTTTTGGAAGAGCTTGGTTTTCCTGTTATGGCCTCAACTGTTATCTATTGTGACAATCAGAGTACAATACAGGTTTTTGATCATCCTATTTCTCATAGAAAAATGAAGGATGTTGAACTTCATGTTCACTACTTAAGACACTTGGTATAGGAAAATGTTGTCTCACTTGTTTATTGCAGGACAGATGATCATATTGATGATATCTTTACGAATCCTATACCAAACTCTAAGTTTGTGAAACTCTGGGCTATACTTTAGATTTAGGCAGCTACAATTATTGGGGGGTGTTTAGAGAATGTAATTTCACCTCTTGAATCTCTAGAGCATTGTGTTGATGGGGGGTGTTTGTAACATCCCAATAATTTCATAAAAATTTAAAATTTTTAAAACAACATTAAATATTATCATTTCTATTACGGAAGTAATAAATGCTTAAGAAGCCACCAATGATTAGTTAAACCATTTAAGCAAAGGACAAATTAATTAATAAATATTTTTTTAGCTAAAGACATTTAAAGATTTCGACACGTCATAATTCATTTAACTTACTTACAACACTGAAAAGTTTTGTGTTAACTGTACTTCCAAATGAGATCAGTAGTTCTAAATGTGATTATAAGTTGTGCACTGTTTGTACTCAAGTGAAATTTTGAAGGAATCCTGATAGTTTGCTTCTTTGATGACAAGGGTTCCTGCGAGGTACCTTGGGGTTTACTTAGCTATGCTTAGCTAAGGCATTTGCATTCTATTTTCCATGTGCAGAAAAACAGGTAAGAAATCCTAAGACAGCAAGAATTTAGAGTACAAGATTCTTTCAAGAGTAACATCATTGTCTTGTGATAATTTCTAAGTATTTCTATGCAGAACAAGTTTGCTGGAGGTATGGATATTTTGGTTCCTATTCTTATTTTCAAGATCGCTTACAATGTTCCACAGTACTGAAATCATGTCGTCAAATGTGTTTACATTGCTATTATTGTAAATATCAAAACAGTATTACATTTGTCCATTTATAATTCTATTTGAAATCTCGATGAAATAGTGTTTATACTAAATCAAATGAAACTATCAGAATATATTTTTGTATCAACAGGACTTTAGAATATTCCTAAGTCTCATATTTATCAATGATTTTAAAATGCATGGCTAAAGCATGAAACCAAATAAACTTTTCCCTAGGGTCTAAACATCTACTATAGAGATGATATAATATATTATGCCATATTATATATTCAAACATTATGTATATTAACTATTATTATGTTACTATTGGATTTCAATACAATATCACGATGTATCACTAAAATGGAAATATAATGTGACATAAAGACTATGCATTCATACATCAATGATGTGTTACTATTATTATAATACCTAAACTGAAAAGAATTGCAAATTATAAACTCGAATTCCATACATTAGAATGTTATGAAATATTTAAACGTAAAGACATTAAAATACAATGCTTATATGGTAGCGATTATACATATTAATGATGCAATGTTTACACTATGCAATAATACATATGCTAATGTATTGATAATGGATGGTACAGGAATTAAATTCATTACAAACAAAAGCTGGCAGGTTTAAAGTATCGAGACTGGGTCATTTATGTTTCTATCTAATTCTTTGGTGGATTATCGTGTTGGATAACCATGTAATGGTTTTCACGTGATAGAAAGTGTCAAAGGTTGATAGTAATACCATAGCCTATCAGCTGTGCGAGGTGGATGCTTATGTGGATGTTCTCTATGTAACAGAGTTACCATACGATGCTGAGTTGTGTCTTGATATGACTCTTATCAGTTGAGTTGGAGACTTGGTAGATTAACAATCAATGTGGTATTGATTGCCATTATTCCTCAAAATTCAAACTGTCGTTTGGCAACTCTTCCACCGTTGATCTTCAAAAGATCTAGCGTTGACAAAGAAACCCTATTTTTGTGTGGGTAAGTAATGAAGATTGTTTTCCCTGTCATTCAGTTTTGCATTAGTGGTAAGGTAGCAAGGGCCGACAGTGTTGTTACGATGTAGGGTTTGAAGTTTTTGTTGTTGGGAGGTTTCGAACCTCAGACTTGTGAGTGAAGTTCTTAAAGATTACAGGCTTTCAGTTTTTGTGAGAAAAGAGTTATGGCATAGTCAATGTGACTGTGGAAATGTTATGTTGATAGTTTGGTTTAGTGAATTTGTTTGAAACTCGTTTCTCTAAGCATTTACAGTGGTTCCAAGAATTGAATCCTATTGATACTGCAACTATGAACAGTCTCCGTCGTTCTGCTGGCATGGAAAGACTCAATCCAGGAACACTCAGGTGAGGTAAGTTTTCGTTGACAGTAAATAAAACATTGTAATATTGAAATCCTTGCTGCATTTCTCAAATTTTAACCTATCAAAATGTAACTGGCAAGTCAAGTTCGCTGGAGGGTTGCTATGTTCAAACTCAAGCTGAGGATGCTACAACACCCTCCTGGTAAGCCTCAGTGGTTCATAAAACCCTCATAGGTACCTTTGGCATGGTGAAAACAAAATGACGAGAGTTGAAAAGCAAACCTTAACTGGAGCGATGGCCATCTTTAAGTTTTTGTTTGAACAAGGTTGTAAAGAGGATAAGTCCTCAGTTTTGATGTTGATAACATCTCAGTGATGAGTTAGGCTAAGTTGTAGGCAAAGATAATGTATAGGTTAGGTTTTGCTTTGTTTTAACGAGGCTTCAAGTCTGCGTTGTGAAATGTATTTCTTTTATCATGGCATTCTGGCCATAGTACAGCTTTGCAATCTTCGAAAGAATGGTTTTCAGTTATAAGACTTGAGATGAGACATGGTTTTGGTTATTCGTAAAAGCTGTATTGTTTATACAGGGTTTCAAATACTGTTATGTCTATAATACAATGGTTTGATACTTAGCACTCATAATCTACATTTGAAGAATGGATGAGAGCGATTTTAAACTGTAGCTGTAGAGTGTTGTTTTGCTATTGATAATGTTTCTAAAATCGAAAGTGTCCTCGGCAAGGTTGTTAGAACCCTAGCCCTGATTTCTTGCTGAGTTTGAAGCTCATGTTTTCAGCTATGTGAAATCTACAATAAAGTTTTCTACAGTTGAAAATTTTTTGCAATAAAATTCAATAGTCGATAATTAGGTTTTTGAGATGAATTAAGAAACGAACTTCAGTGTATAAGGAATCTATCTAGGGTTTGATTCTGGAATTATATGAATGTCAAAATTGATCAAAGAAATCAAAAACTTCACTTTCGGTTTGCAAAGATGATAGGAAATGAATACTGGAAACCTTAGATTTTTATGAAATAAAAAGTGAATACTAAAGTTGGTATAGTACTGTTCTGCAATGTTCTTGCATATAAATACTGTAACTCAGCTTCTATTGCTAGAATGCTTGTAATGATTTTCTCAATGAATATGTTTATTTTTATAGTTGTTAAAAGAAAATCCAGAGAGAAATAAAATACGATGTTTAAATACAGAGTTAGGGTTTGTAATGTGTTAGTTTTTGAGACTATTACAATAACAATTAATATATGAAATCAAATAGGAAACTCATGCAGAATTTAAGTGTGTATGATGATCAGAAAAACTATAAGTTAATTAGTTCTTGTAACTGTGAAACGAACCCTGGAAATACTATTACTTGGGAAACATGATATGTAGGATTTTAATTGCATTTGTTTGCTATCTTGATTGAATAGAAATAGGAGGAAAATACATGACTGTGTAGAAATTAAACTATATTTATATTTTAAGAGATAACAAAAGAATCCTATAACACTGTCTATGCTTATACAGTAAATTCTTACTCTGTTTAGATATAGGTCAGAATGGAAAACAAATCACTTACTATAATTATTTATCCAATCAAATGGAAAACTGCCTATCTCTCATCTATTATTTAATTTGCTTCTCTATACTAGAGTACGATGCAAATAACAGCATATGAAAAAACATAGAGTTGATTTTCTAATCAGATTTATAACAAGGCTTATCATTCAGACTTAAACAAAAATTAGAAATAAATACATTTACAAAACAGAGTTTGATGATTTCACTCAACGGAATTATTAAACTATAAACAAAATAGGAAACAACAAAACTTGGTTAATCCGTAGGGAAACAAACAACCCAAGGAGCCTGTTCCACCCAACCAATTCCTGAAGACAACCAAGTTACTTGCCTTAGGACCCCCGAGCCTGTTCACTGAACCACCAGGAGGAAGAAACTTAGAAGCTTAGGATCTCAACTTGCAGTAGCATTAGTTATCCAGTCTTGAAGAATTTAGCAGTCAAAGGGACCTACACCAGCACCTCTGGTTCTCCTTTTCAGAATAATTTGCAAACTTACAATGCACTCACATAGCCTCCCTATTTGAATCTTTCAGTCATCACCTGATGCACATGAGGAATATTTCTGCATAAAATATTGTGTAAGAGCTGCCTGCTCAATTCGAATTTGCCTCATGTAGGTTTCCTATGCCTTTTAGTTGTTAACTGGTCATTAAATGAGCTACATGCTCACTCCCTCCACCTAGGTTATAATGCCACATTTGTAGGGGTAGTTGTCCCATAACCAATAGCTAGTGTTGAAGTGTAATTGCTGCTATCTATCCCATACCTTCTATCAGCTTCCATTCCTCCTAGTGGGTCAATGAACACTCATTTAACAGTTCCCTTAGGTGTTTGTCTCCTACTTTAATTTATTAAATAATAATAATTCAGTAATTACATTCATCCTTGACCAAACTTGGTCATAATTACAAAACTTTGCAATTAAAATTTAACATAAAGTATTTTTCCAATAAAATAATAATTTCAGAATTTGGGTAGGTGACATACACCCCCCCTTAAGTCTCAACATCGTCCTCGATGTTGGTCAATCACTCTCTGAGTGTTCTTGAAACAGAGTTGGGTATGCTTCCTGCATACTACTCTCCAACTCCCAGGTTTCCTTTTTCGGGCTAAGGTGCTTCCATTGCACCTTCACTTTCCCAATGGTGCGATTCTGGAGCAAAGTTTCCCTCTCGAGGATACAGTCCGGTTCCACCTGAAAATATCCGTCTTGTCCCACCTGTACATCATTCCAGTTTACAACATGAGTAGCATTGTGTACATACTTCTTTAGAAATGATATATGAAAAACATTATGTATTTTAAATTTGGTGGCAAAGCCAGTTGGTATGCCACTGGTCCAACCTTGGACAATATTTCGAAAGGACCATGAGACTTGGGTGCCAACTTGGCACAACTTCCCAATTTCAATGAACTCTTTTTCGGTCTTACCTTGAGGAACACATGTTCACCAACCTGGAACTCTTTGTGAGTCCTTTTTAAATCTACTTGACTCTTTTGCCTATCTTGGGTAGCTTTTAAATTTCCTTGTACCTGTTTCACAATTAGTTCTAACTCCTGCAACAATTCAGGTCCTAAAACAACTCCATTTACTGGGTCATTCCAAGAAACAGGTGTATCACATTTCCTACCATAAAGAATTTCAAATGGGCTAACTCTAGATGATGCATGATAATGGTTATTATATGCAAATTCTGCTAAGTGTAAGTAGTCTTCCCACTTACCAGGCTAATTCTTAACATACATTCTCAGTAAGTCTTCTAAAACTTGATTTACCCTTTTTATCTATCCATCCGTTTGTGGATGAAATGCTGTGCTGAAATTTAAGGTTGTATTCAACCCTTTAAACAAAGATATCCAAAAATTTCCAGTAAATTTAGAGTCACGGTCTGAAATTATAACTTTTGGAATACCATGTAGTCGAAAAATATGTTTCATGAATATTTCTGCAATGTCAGGAGCCTTATGAGTAGTCTTCACAGGTATAAGTGTGCTGCTTTGCTCAGTTTGTCTGCTACCATCATGATAGAGTCATTTTGTTTCTGATTTTTGGGTAGTCTAGTAATAAATTCTATGCTTATCACTTCCCATTTCCAACTCGGTATAGGTAATGGATGTAACAATCCGGACGGATGTTGGTGTTCAACTTTCACTTTTTGACAATCCAAACATTTAGCTATGTACTATGCTACTTCATCTTTCATTTTGGGCCAATAGTATTCTTTCCTGAGCATAGTAATGGTCTTCTGATAACCTAGATGGCCAGAGTAATGGCTTTTGTGCATCTCATTTAAAATCAGAATTTTTATTTCTGGTATGTTAGGTACATACAATCTGTTTTTGTATAACAATAGTCCATTTTCCTTCATTCTGTAATCTACCATAGAATTTTCAGAACTGTTGTTTGCTGTCTTTTCCTTTAATTTTCTGTATTCTTCATCCGTTTCACTCCTTTCAAGGATCTGATTTTCTAAATCTGTTGAGTAAGTACTAATGGCTGAAATAAAATTCAGTTTTGCTTTACCACTCAATGCATCTGCAACCTTGTTCTCTTTCCCTTTAATATGCTGAATTTTGAAATCATACCCACTTAAGAAAGTTAACCATCTAGCTTGTCTAGCATTCAGATTTGTCTGATCTAATAAATATTTCAGACCTATGTTGTCTGTCAATAAGGTAAATTTTCTGCCAATAAGGTGGTGACGCCACATTTTTAAAGCATGAATTACTGCTAATAATTCTAAATCATAAGTAGAGTAATTCCTCTCATGTATTTTCAGCTTTCTTGATTTGTATGCCACCGCATGCCCTTCTTGTGTTAGGACTCCACCGAGTCCATCATTACAAGCATCTATGCAAACTATAAAATTTTTATTAGGATCTGCTATCCTCAAAATAGGTGCTATAGTCGACAATTCCTTTAACTTCTTAAAACTGTCAGAACATTTCTGATCCCACACAAATTTCTTCCCTTTCTTCTACAAGGAGGTTATGGGGTTTGCAATCTTTGAAAAACCCTCTATAAATTTTCTGTAATATCCAGTAATACCCATAAATGATCTTACATCCGACACATCCTTAGGAACCGGCCAATCATTAATGGCTTTTATCTTGTCGGGGTCTACCGAGATTCCTTCTTTAGAAATTATATGTCCTAAATACTAAATTTTGTCCTTGTGGAAGTCACACTTACTAAACTTAGCGTATAGTTGATGATCTCTCAGCACTTGTAAGATAATCCGTAGATGTTCATCATGCTCTTCTTTTCTTTTAGAATACACTAAAATTTCATCTATAAACACAACTGCAAACTTATCTAAGTATTTGTGCAGAATGTTGTTCATCAAACACATAAATACAGCTGGGGCATTAGTCAAGCCAAATGGCATGACTACAAACTCGTAATTTCCATATAGAGTTTTGAAAGTTGTGTTGAAAATATCTTCATTCTTAACCCACACTTGATGATATCCTGACCTTAGATCAATCTTTGAAAATATCATTGCTCCACGCAGGTGATCAAATAGATTGTCTATGCGGGGCAACGGATACCGATTCTTGATTGTCATCTTATTAAGCTAGCGATAATCTATGCACAGTCTTAGGGTTCCATCTTTCTTCTTAACAAATATGACAGGTGCTCCCCAAGGAGACACGTTGGGTCTTATATAATTCTTACCAATCAGTTCCTTCAACTATGATTTCAATTCGTTTAATTCTAGTATATTCATTTTGTATGGAGCTTTAGAATTTGGTACTGCTCCTGGTATTAACTCGATGGTAAAATCTAAATCTCTTTTTGGAGGTTATTCTGGAATCTCCTCAGGAAATACATCGTTGAAATCCTTTAGGACAGGTACGTCCTCTAATTTCAGTTTGTCCTCTTTACAAATAAACTCATCATTTACTACATTTACTACAAACAACTGACATCCTTTCCTAATTGCCCTCTTAACTTGCATGTCTGAAATCTGTTTAAGGGTTACCTTTCTTGGGATACCTTTTACTTCTACAGTTTTTCCTTCTTCATTTAAACATGTAAAACTTTTTTCATAACAGTTCAGAATGACATGATGGGCTTCTAACCAGTCCATTCCGATTATAATATCATAGGATCCTAAAGGTAAAATATTCAACTTGATTTGTGTCTGTAACTGATTCATGGATAAAGCACAACTTTCTATAAAATTTGATACTTTCCTTTTTGTTCCAGTTGCTAGTCTAACTAACCAAGATTTACTAAACTTTTATGTTTTCATTTTAAGACTTTCCACAATATCTGGTGATATATAACTTAAGCTAGCACATGGGTCAGTTAAAACAGTAATAGGATGATTTTGTAACATACCTTCAATCTCTACCATAGAGATTTGATGATCTGCTTGTCTGTTGTCAAGTGCTACATTAATTCTGGGCATTTCCCTCGCCACGTCTCCAATAGTAGGTTCAGTCTGAATCGAGTGAATGTTGTTAGTTGTTCGCTTCCTCTTGGGACATTCTGATGTATAGTGAGGACCTTGACACTTGAAACATTTGATATGTGTCTTTTGTTCATTGGTCCTGGTATTATTGGGAGCATTTCTGGGTGCTGTAGAATTTTGCTGTTGACTGTTTCTGAAATTATTTCCTTGAAAATTTTGATTCTGAAATTTTTTCTTTTGAAATCCGGAATTCCCACTGAACCTGAAATTTTTCTTTTTCAGCTCAAAATTGTTGGGCTTGTGACTTTTCTAGTTTGACATCCCTTCTCTTTTCCGATTAGTGTCATAACAAAAAACTGCCTTTCTCATAGCCTCTTCCAAATTTTTTGGACTGTCATACTCGATTATGTCCTTAATATTGAAAGGTAGATAGCTCAAGTATCTTTGAATCTTCGATTTTTCTTCCACGAGATATGGCACATATCTCAACAAGTTCAGAAATTTGTTGTTCATTTCCTTCATGTTCATACTTCCCAGCTTTAAATCGTAGAATTCTTTGGATTTTTCTTCATAGTACTGTTCAGATAAAAACTTCTTCTTGAAGTATCGTTTAAAAGTACTCCAGTTTACATCTTTATCCTTGATACCCTTTACTCTTTTGATGTCCTGCCACCAAATATCCGCTTTTCCGGTCAAGTTATATATAGCCATTTCTTCTTTCAAGGATTCTGAATAGTTATAAATCTAGAGATATTTCTTCATGTCGGACAGCCATGCTTCAGCTGTCTCACCCTTCTCACTTTCTCCATTGAAAGTTGGAGGTCTAATATTTTTGAACTCCCCAGAAATTTGTTCATACTCTTTATGGCTTTTCTTTCTGGGTTTGTAATCTCCCTTACTACTATCGCTTGAATAGTTACGTTTCTTTTTATGTGCTTCAATAACATCTCCTGATGATGTTGAACTACTGTTCACATCATCGATTTTCATTTTCATACTTTTGTTACTATGAGGCAGATCCTCAGCCTTGAAGATATCTTCATTATCTCTCCCCTGCTCATCAATTGGGCACTGTTCAAAGAGCACTTGGTTTAACTCTTCTTGTGCTTTCAGAATTCTTTCATTGTCTTGTTTCATAGATCTAATTTCTCCCTTTAATTCCTGAAACGCACGTAACAGTTCTAACGAATTGTTATTCAATTCCCCATGGCCTTCTTCTGCATAGTGTTGTCCCGAGCTATGGCTGTTTGGTTGAAATCTGTCTTCTGCATGTTCAGCTGAGTTCTCCATACCTGTAACTTAAAATAATTTATGTATAACACAATAGTTTAAATTTTAATTAGTAAGATTTTCTGTTGTAATAAATTTTTGTTGCGTGTTATTGGACCTTTTTCAGGCTTAGAGTTCGAACATGAGCTCTGATACCACATGTAACATCCCGATAATTTCATAAAAATTTAAAATTTTTAAAACAGCATTAAATATTATCATTTCTATTGCGGAATTAATAAATGCTTAAGAAGGTAGCAATGATTAGTTAAACCATTTAAGCAAAGGACAAATTAATTAATAAATCTTTTTTTAGCTAAAGACATTTAAAGATTTCGACATGTCATATGTCATAATTCTTTTAACATACTTACGACACTGAAATTTTTTGTGTTAACTGTAATTCCAAATGAGATGAGTAGTTCTAAATGTGATTATAAGCTGTGCACTATTTGTACTAAAGTGAAATTTTGAAGGAGTGTTGATAGTTTGCTTCTTTGATGACCAGGGGTCCTGCGAGGTACCCTGGGGTTTACTTAGCTATGCTTGGCTAAGGCATTTGCATTCTATTTCCCATGGGTAGAAAAACAGGTAAGAAATCCTACGACAGCAAGAATTTAGAGTACAAGATTCTTTCAAGAGTAACGTCATTGTATTGTGATAATTTCTAAGTATTTCTATGCAAAACAAGTTTGCTGGAGGTATGGATATTTTGGTTCCTATTCTTATTTTCAAGATGGCTTACAACATTCCACGGTACTGAAATCATGTCGTCAAATGTGTTTACATTGCTATTATTGTAAATATCAAAACAGTATTACATTTGTCCATTTATAATTCTATTTGAAATCTCAAGGAAATAGTGTTTATACTAAATCAAATGAAACTATCAGAATATATTTGTGTATCAACAAGAATTTAGAATATTCCTAAGTCTCATATTTATCAATGATTTTAAAATGCATGGCTAAAGCATGAAACCAAATAAACTTTTTCCTAGGGTCTAAAAATCTACTATAGAGATGATATAATATATTATGCCATATTATATATTCAAACATTATGTATATTAACTATTATTATGTTACTATTGGATTTCAATACAATATCACGATGTATCACTAAAATGGAAATATAATGTGACATAAAGACTATGCATTCATACATCAATGATGTGTTACTATTATTATAATACCTAAACTGAAAAGAATTGCAAACTATAAACTCGAATTCCATACATTAGAATGTTATGAAATATTTAAACGTAAAGACATTAAAATACAATGCTTATATGGTAGCGATTATACATATTAACGATGCAATAATACATATGCTAATGTATTGATAATGGATGGTACAGGAATTAAATTCATTACAAACAAAAACTGGCAGGTTTAAAGTATTGAGACTGGGTCATTTATGCTTCTATCTAATTCTTTGGTGTATTATCGTGTTGGATAACCATGTAATGGTTTTCACGTGATAGAAAGTGTCAAAGGTTGATAGTAATACCATAGCCTATCAGTTGTGCGAAGTGGATGCTTATGTGGATGTTCTCTATGTAACAGAGTTACCATATGATGCTGAGTTGTGTCTTGATATGACTCTTATCAGTTGAGTTGGCAACTTGGTAGATTAACAATCAATGTGGTATTGATTGCCATTATTCCTCGAAATTCAAAGTTCCGTTTGGAAACTCTTCCACCGTTGATCTTCATAAGATCTAGGGTTGACAAAGAAACCCTATTTTTGCATGGGTAAGTAATGAAGATTGTTTTCGCTGTCATTCATTTTTGCGTTAGTGGTAAGGTAGCAAGGGCCGACAGTGTTGCTACGATGTAGGTTTTGAATTTTTTACTGTTGGGAGGTTTCGAACCTCAGACCTGTGAGTGAAGTTCTTAAATATTACAGGCTTTCAGTTTTTGTGAGAAAAGAGTTACGGCATAGTCAATGTGACTGTGGAAATGTTCTGTTGATAGTTTGGTTTAGTGAATTTGTTTGAAACTCGTTTCTCTAAGCATTTACAGTGGTTCCAAGAATTGAATCCTATTGATACTGCAACTATGAACAGTCTCCATCGTTCTGCTCACGTGGAAAGACTCAAGCCAGGAACACTCAAGCGAGGTAAGTTTTCATTGATAGTAAATAAAACATTGTAATATTGAAATCCTTGTTGCGTTTCTCAAATTTTAACCTATCAAAATGTAACTGGCAGGTTAAGTTCGCTTGAGGGTTGCTATGTTCAAACTCGGGCTGAGGATGCTGCAACACCCTCCTGGTAAGCCTCGGTGGTTCATAAAACCCTCGTAGGTACCTTTGGCATGGTGAAAACAAAATGACAAGAGTTGAAAAGCAAACCTTAACTGGAGTGATGGCCGTCTTTAAGTTTTTGTTTGAACAAGGTTGTAAAGAGGATAAGTCCTCAGTTTTGATGTTGATAACATCTCAGTGATGAGTTAGGCTAAGTTGTAGGAAAAGATAATGTATAGGTTAGGTTTTTCTTTTTTTTAACGAGGCTTCAAGTCTGCGTTGTGAAATGTATTTCTTTTGTCATGGCATTCTGGCCATAGTACAGCTTTGCAATCTTCGCAAGAATGGTTGTCAGTTATAAAACATGAGATGAGACATGGTTTTGGTTATTCGTAAAAGATGTACTATTTATACAGGATTTCAAATACTGTTATGTCTATCATACAATGGTTTGATACTTAGCACTCATAATCTACGTTTGAAGAATGGATGCGAGCGATTTTAAACTGTAGCTGTAGAGTGTTGTTTTGCTGTTGATAATGTTTCTAAAATCGAAAGTGTCTTCGGTAGGGTTGTTAGAACCCTAGCCCCGATTTCGTGCTGAGTTTGAAGCTCATGTTTTCGGCTATGTGAAATCTACAATAAAGTTTTCTACAGTTGCAAAGTTTTTGCAATAAAATTCAAGAGTCGATAATTAGGTATGAATTAAGAAACGAACTTCAGTGTATAAGCAATCTATCTAGGGTTTGATTCTGGAATTATATGAATGTCAAAATTGATCAAAGAAATCAAAAACTTCAGTTTCGGTTTGCAAAGATGATAGGAAATGAATACTAGAAACCTTAGATTTTTATGAAATGAAAAGTGAATACTAAAGTTTGCATAGTATTGTTCTGCAATGTTTTTGCATATAAATACTGTAACTCAGCTTCTATTGCTAGAATGCTTGTAATGATTTTCTCAATGAATGTGTTTATTTTTACAGCTATTAAAAGAAAATTCAGAGAGAAATAAAATACGATGTTTAAATACAGAGTTAGGGTTTGTAATGTGTTAGTTTTTGAGACTATTACAATAACAATTAATATATGAAATCAAATAGGAAACTCATGCAGAATTTAAGTATGTATGATGATCAGAATAACTATAAGTTAATTAGTTCTTGTAACTGTGAAACGAACCTAGAAATACTATTACTTGGGAAACATGATATGTAGGATTTTAATTGCATTTGTTTGCTATCTTGATTGAATAGAAATAGGAGGAAAATACATGACTGTGCAGAAATTAAACTATATTTATATTTTATGAGAGAACAAAAGAATCCTATAACACTGTCTATGCTTATACAGTAAATTCTTACTCTGTTTAGATATAGGTTAGAATAGCAAACAAATCACTTACTATAATTAGTTATCCACTCAAATGGCAATCTACCTATCTCTCATCTATTATTTAATTTGCTTCTCTATACTAGAGTGCGATGCAAATAACAGCATGTGAAAAAATATAGAGTTGATTTTCTAATCAGATTTATAACAAGGTTTATCATTCAGACTTAAACAAAAATTAGAAATAAATACATTTACAAAATAGAGTTTGATGATTTCACTAAACAGAATTATTAAACTGTAAATAAAATAGGAAACAGCAAAACCTGGTTAATCTGTAGGGAAACAAATAGCCCAAGGAGCTTGTTCCACCCAACCAATTCCTGAAGACAGCCAAGTTACTTGCCTTAGGACCCTCGAGCCTGTTCACTAAACCACTAGGAGGAGGAAACTTAGAAGCTTAGGACCTCAACTTGCAGTAGCATTAGATATCGAGTCTTGAAGACTTTAGCAGTCAAAGGGATCTACACCAGCACCTCTGGTTCTCCTTTTTAGAATAATTTGCAGACTTACAATGCACTCACATAGCCTCCCTATTCGAATCTTTCAGTCATCACTTAATGCACATGAGGAATATTTTTGCAGAAAATATTGTGTAAGAGTTGCCTGCTCAATTCGAATTTGCCTTATGTAGGCTGCCTGGGCCTTTTAGTTGTTAACTGGTCGTAAAATGAGCTGCCTGCTCACTCCCTCCACCTGGGGGATAATTCCACATTTGTAGGGGTAGTTGTCCTATAACCAACAGCTAGTGGTGAAGTGCAATTGCTTCCATCTGTCCCATACCTTCTAACAGCTTCCATTCCTCCTAGTGGGTCAGTGAACACTCATTTAACAGTTCCCTTGGGTGTTTGTCTCCTACTTTAATTTATTAAATAATAATAATTCAGTAATTACATTCATCCTTGACCAAACTTGGTCATAATTACAAAACTTTGCAATTAAAATTTAACATAAAGTATTTTGCCAATAAAATAATAATTTCAGAAATTGGGTAGGTGACAGTGTTGGAACCTAAGATTATGCAGGTTCCTCACACCTTTGGATATTCTAGAGACATCCATTCAAAGGACATCAGTTGACTAGAAGAGTAGTCAAATGGTGGCTTGACTGAGCAGTCAACTAAACAGTTGATTGAATAGTTGACAAGGTAGTGGTCGATTCAACTAGAACAACTGACTAACTATGGAACATTGAATATTTTTTGGAAATGGTTAGAACCAATGACCCCTATTTGTAGACTAGAACCTCCTCACTTCAAGGAAGTTTGTTATATATGGAGACTATAAATGAACGACCCTATGGGTTGTGTTGATGTTGAATTGTATTGATTCATAATAATGCATTGTGATGTTCCTATCATAATGTGTTTTTCTTAAGTGTTGTAACAATATCTTTAGACAACACCCCTCTTCTTGGAATATCAATCCTTTCTACTATTTTATTTTTTGTTCTATGGTTCATATGAAGAGGTTCCCTAGGAGTTGTTATTTCATGATGATATTCAATATGGTACTTTATTTTATAACATATTGTTAATTCATGATGGTCTTTCATGACATCATTTATGTGGGATGCTTGATGATTTCATGTTGATATCATGGGTTGTTATTTCATATGTTTTGTTATTTAGTAGAATTTTTAATTAATTCGTGATTAGTATATTTCGATAAGTAAAACTTAGTTTATAACACATATTATTCCATGATTATGACTTATGATACATTCTATTACAAAATTTTAATTTGGACAAGGCATTCTTTGTGATCACATATGATAACTAGTTATAGTGCGTTATGATTCAGAATGGATTTCATGATATCATAATATCTCGAGTGAATAACTACTAATCACTATTCTTTAGTGGCGAGTGAATGTTTGCTTCTAGTGATTCGCTCAAAGAGCCTAAAGGAGGCTAATCATTATAGGATTTCATGGGGGTCCATAACCACAAATGGACATGGATACATCAAACACATTATGAGTTGTGGGACAAAGTCAAAAATTAAGTCTATGCTATTGGTTCTTTTTCATTTACACAATTAATTAATGTTCACACCTTGAAGTATTTTCACTCGGAGGAGGCATATGGAGAAGGACTTCCAATGGTTGGGGTTGATGCCTTAATCGTACATAATAAGGGATTATAGGCCACACTTTTGAGATCTTTGGGATACAATAATATCGATGTTGGGGTTGGTGTACTGGTAACCATATCTCGACTAATGTTGGGGTTGGTTAATTCTTATGAGGCTATAGGTTTACCGGAATTTGGAAGGGTGGCTAAGGCACATAAACTTGTTAGGGAAGTTTCAATGCCTATTATTTGATCCATGAATAGGTTACAATAGAGGGCTTGTGCCATGGCGATCAGTACCATCCAAAGTATTGGCGATGAGGATTATGGAGGTGGAAGATGGTATGATTCTTAAGGTGGCAGTGAGTAAGGAAGGAGTGAGCTTAAGGGGCACTGTACTTTTATTTATTTATTTATTTCATTTGATTAATCTATGAGTGTGTAATTAGATTGATGCATAATGGTATGATTGATTGTATATTAGACACTTAGGAAATTAATCAAGAGCATGTTGTAACTTAATTTCCATTCAGTAAAATCTATACACAACTATCAATCATGGTACTCTACCCTAATCTCCATTCAACAAACTCACCCACCTACACTCATGTGTTTTACACCAAATCCATAAACATCTCATAACTCACTCTATGAACTCTAATATATTATAGAGAAATGGAGTAGACATTAACATCTCATAACTCGCACTATGAACTCCCAAAAAAATATATTGAATGATCTATTCAATATTAAAAAAATGTTACATATTTATATATTAAGTTTGTTTTAAAATAAACATATTATCTTATAACACTAATAATTTATGAAAAATTCAACCACACAATAATAGAATTCAACAACACCTAACAACCTCCTTAAATTTAAAACAAAACCATCTCTACATCCATGTAGAGATAGGAGTACTCTATTTATTCTATGTTTTGGATTTTCATGTGGTTTTTGGTATAAAAAAAATTGGTTAAATCTAAATTTGTAAGCATTTAAATTGTGCTTTTGAATGCAAAAGTGGATTTAGCACCCTCAATTACCCCCATGACACCAAGATTATGTAATTTCCATAGCTAATATATGTGATTCTAAATTTTTTTACATAATTCCAACAACATTAAAAAAAAAGACAAAAAATATACTCCCAAAAAATTAAAAACCTAGAATATTTAGACTACACCTATAAAAATAGATCTCACACTCATAAATAGAATACCAATTATAGGCTAGAATCAAATATTATACATAAGACAAGTAAGAATAACTTATTTTAACATATCTAAATGATATAAATAATTATATCATAAACTATAAATGTTACATTTAATACTTCCTTTATAAAAAATTATCCACTACACATTTGGTACTTCCAAATAATAATGGCATTCAGTTATTTACATAAATTTTAATTAAAAAAATAAAAAAGTAATCAAACTTTTTTATAAAAAAAAAGTACTAAACGGTTTGTATTATGGACATTTATATTAAGAGAGAATAACCAACAATTTTCAGTCATTATAAAACAATTGCTCATTTAGAATAATCAACAACTGCTCATTTATCATTAATTATCCAGCACATTTTTATTACTATATTTGTATACAAGAAGAGACTACCCAACAACTTATTTTTTTTATATTTGTGCATAGGAGGAGACCATCCAACAACTTCTGTGTCGTTTATCATTTGTCAAATAAATTCATTTTGACAAAATCTTCTCATTTATCATATACGAAGTTAAATTCATTTTCTACAAGGTCTAATACTATCCATATTTACACAAATGCAAACGACGAAGCGAAATATATAAATGGTCATATCCCTCAGCATTTTTACATAGCTAAGAATTTGTTCGGATAGGTGTCATTTGCTTGATCTTCTTGTACGTATATACTTTGGCCATATAAGCATAACAAGATAGATTAAAAGTACCCAATATTACCAAAAGCCAATAAAAATAATCTAATTTAGACCTATTGAGATTGTTTGCAAGCCATCCTGGTTGCCCTTTTACTTTAGTCACTCTCTGAACTATGGTGACTAATAAACTACCCAAAAAACTGGATACTCCCAGAACACTGAGATAGAAGCCGATACCTAAGCTCCTCATGCCATCGGGGACTTGATCATAGAAATATTCCTGTAATCCAACAACAGAAAACACTTCTGCTAGTCCCATCAAAACAAATTGTGGAATTAACCAGAAAACACTGATGGGGATTGCAATTGTAGGTCTGTCGAGTAAGTCGTGGGTTTTTGCTACATGGATCCTCATGTTTTCTATCAGAGCTGCTGTCGCCATGGACAGTACAGAAAAAACCATGCCAATTCCAATCCTTTGGAAAACAGTTACTCCTCGTTCATTGCCTGTTATTCTTCTGGCCAATGGCACAATACAACTATCAAATATAGTCACGAATACAAGTGCAGAAAACGGTTCGAGGGCCAGAAGAGAAGCTGATGGGACTCGGAAATGGGGACCCATGTTTCTATCCATGGTGCTGCCTTGTTTTACGAAGAGAGAAATGCTCTCTGTTACCGTCATTGCAAAGATTAAGCAAGAGAACCAGATGGGCGCCATCTTCAATATAAGCTTAGTTTCCTCTACCTGAGTAACTGGGCAAACATACCATGGATTTAACTCCTGGATTATTTGTGTACGAGAAGAGTCTTGCTCCATTATGGCTGCTTTGTCTAGAAACCTAATTCAGTGCCGATTAAAAAAAGGAGATACCATGTCGAAGTAATATGATTAGCTCGCTAACATTATTATAAACCTATTTTATCATAAGTTTTTTCTCAAATGCCCTCTGACTAATCTGACCACAAGACATATCTATCAGACCTATTTTAAGACAATCCGAATCTATGTAGCATTATTTGAAAATTTATGGAAACCAAGGTAATTAATTAAATAAATCTCTGACTTACTGGAAATTATCTGTGTGCACTAGCAACTTCTGACCGGGTTTTAGGAGCTCAACATCCTTCTCGTAAAGCAAGCTCATATCTGAAGGGATGGTGATATTTCTTTTTCTTATAGCAGCCACTACAACTTGAGCGATAGCAGTGATGGGGCTTCCTCCAGGAACCTTGTGTCTGTATGACGGAGTCCCATACAAAAATAGAACAGTGCCCATAGCCATGGCCACTGTTACTATCCCGTATCCGAATCCCCAGCTTACGTTCTCCTGGACGTAGACAACAACTGTGACTCCTATGAGAAAGCCAGTGTTGAGCCCAAAAAACCAGTGATTAAAGAAGGAAATCTTCTTAAGCATCTCACTTTTGTCTTCCTCGTTAAACTGGTCTGCACCAAATGATTCCACAGAGGGTTTGTGGCCACCAACCCCAAAGGATACCATATACAAAGCACAGAAATAAACACCAATATGTGCTTTCAGAACTGGGAGAGTCACTGAAAGGGTCAGCAAAACTAGTCCCTGAAAGGAATATTTAATAGCCATCAAATAGAAAGTATCGTAATAGAAATTGTAATTTGAAATGTATAGAATTTTAAAGGTAAGCGATTATGCAATTTATAGAATTTTGATGGTAACCTAATCTAAAGAAGAAAATGAACAAGGAAAGATGTGATGAAAGCAAAAGATAGAAGATGAAAAAACCTGCTACCAAGAAAAGAATAGTTATAGGATGCATAGAATTCTGAAGCTCACCGATATATAAATTGCTGAGGAGAAGAGAACCATTTTGTAGCGCCCACAGTAAACATCTGCTATAAAGCCCCCTAAAAGGGGCAAAACACATGTGGTGCCTATCCAGTAGTTGACATTTTTAACAGAAGTTGCAACCCCTTCGTCCAACACAGTTGTTAGATAAATGATCATATTGAATGCAATGGAAACGTACGCCATAGACTCACATGTAACCAAGACTGCACAATTCATGCACAAAATAGTTAGATATGAAATCTGAGTACAGAGATCGTTATGATAATATATAGAGAGAGTAGAGAGAGTTACTGAGGATGAAAACAGAAGCCTTCCGTCCACCAGATTTTGTTTTGAGGACTGGCCTTCCTTTGACATCCACGGATCCATTGCTGACCCACTCAAATTGCTCATAGTTTCCCCTCATCTCTGCTTCCACTGGTGTCTTCCAGAACTCCACCCATTCTTTGAAATGCTGGAATATCATCATGATCACCGACCTCTCTTCTCGCTGTTCTTCTGATGTTTTAATAAATGAAGCGCCAGTACCTCCGAGCATGAACCTGGGGGTGCTAATTTTTTATATATTTTGTTCACCTCTTGGGGAGTGTGATAACTTGGAATCTATTTCAACGACGTAACATTGGTACAGGGTTATCTGTGTAAGTTTTGTTTAGGATTTGGTAGACATAAGCTATTATAAATTATAATAGCTGTTATTGTAAACAGTCAAGAAACAAAAGTCCAAATTAATTTCTTTGATGAATAGTGTTTATGGTTGTCTTTCATGAATAGTGTTTCGTGTATGATATGTGCGATGTACTCAAAGAATCCAATACTAAACCCTTTTAATATTCACAAGTGCACATAAAATATTTAAAATTTCTTGGATTATACAGTTGATTGAAAATATTTAAAAATATATCAACCCTCTAATCAAATAAGCCACTATTAAACCCTTTTAATATGCACAGTGAACAAGTCCAACTTAATTTTTGGATGGATACAAGTGTTTAACATTCAAAGTGAACATTAAGAACAAGTCCAACTTAATTTTAGGATGAATAAGCCACTATTAAACCCTTTTAATATGCACAGTGAACATTGAGAACAAGTCCAACTTAATTTTAGGATGGATACACACTTATGAAAATATTTAAAAATTACAAGTCTAACTTAATTTTTGGATGGATACATACTTATGAAAATATTTAAAAATTACAAGTCCAACTTAATTTTTGGATGGATACACACTTATAAAAATATTTAAAAATTACAACTTTATAATTATTTTATTTACTTAGGGAATCCATAACACCTTGGAAGTTGGGAGTGATTTGAACCTCATTTTACTAGATTTGTCAATGAAATTACACTCCTCAAGACAAATCTATAATCAATTTCATTATATTTTTATTTTATTATCGTTTATTATAAAAAAATTAACATAATCCATGTTAAAGTTACAAAATGATTATAATTATTTCAATAAATATATAAAGTTTTTTTTTAAATAACCCATATTTAAGTTACAAAATTAGGTTAAAGTTACAAAATGATTACAATTATTTCACTAAACATATAAAGTTTTTTTTTAAATAACCCATATTTAAGTTACAAAATGATTCCAATTATTTCAATAAACATATAAAGTTTTATAGAAAAAATTTATTTGAAAATATAATGATGTATTATTAGTATTCAATGAAATATTTTTTTTTTATACTAGCAATAATCACATTAATAATATTAATGTGCGTGAATATGTGGATAGGCATAAATGGGACACATATTATAGGAAGAGAAAATTAATATAAGAAACTTATATACTCAATTTACGTGTATTGGAACACATTAATATTATTAATGTGGTTGTTGCTAGTACCGTGTGGTTACATTCACATATCTCCAAAATATTAATAGAATAATATTTTTTAATAGGTGTAATGAAATACATATTTAATAACATTGTTTAATTAAACATAATAATTATAAAATAATTTAATTCATATTAATGTTATTTAATTAATAATAATAATAATAATAAATTAATTAATATTATTTAATTAAAAAATATTAATAGATTAATATTATTTAATGATTTTAAAGAAATACATATTTTAATTGTTTGATTAATAATATTGTTTAATTAAAGAATATTATTAATTAAACAATACTATTATTTTATAATAAGTAATTAAACAATAAATTATTATAAAATAATTTAATTGGTAATATTATTATTTTGTTAATGATAATATTAGTTATTAATTAATTAATAACTAATATTGTTATTTAATTAATAATATTATTATTTAATTAAATAATTATTAGTTATTTAAATAAATTATTATATTATAATTAATTAAACATGATTAATTATGTCGTAGATGTTTCTTCATTAAAAAGTTGTTTCTGAGTACTGTAGCTAGATTTCTTGTCTATCAAAGGAATGGAATCTAGTCAGCTGCAAAATGTCAAAATTACCATTTCCATTTTGATTTGTAGTTGAGTCGAGTATTTCTGTAGGGTTGAGTATTTCTGATATAAAGGGACACAGTCCTTCCAATATTGTCGACCATGGATTGTGTGGTCCTGAAGTTACGAGGCCTGTCATTCTAGGTTTGGGAGACTCTTCACACGAGATGAACCATCTGCAAAACGCACTGGCTTGTCTCCAGATCAACCCTAGATCGAGAGTCGCTATGCACATGATCCACCGACGCTGCTCGAGACAGGTCCCTACAGGTGCTCCCATGGAAGATCGGCAAAAGATTTGTAAAACTGAAGAACTCTTGCTAAATGTAATGAGTGGAAACAACAACACCCGAGGTACTAAAGCGATGGTGTCAATGGAATTCACTCACACAGAGAGGAGTCTGCATCAATTGATGTTTGATTACTGCAATTATGAGAAACTAGGAGAGATTGGAGGCATTCCACCTCTTCGTCTCAACGACAATGGCAACGCCAAGCCTCTTGTGACTATCAATGTAAGGAGGGTATTCTATAGTGGATGTTCAATGTAAAGACAGGCCTAATCCTTCTCTTGGATAATGTTTGCACCTTGAAGGATATGGATTATGTTGTCTTTCATGTCACTATAGAATCTTAAGGCCCACAAACTTTTCAGGTATTGCTCCAATACCCATGGCCACAAGGGACTAATTGATTTTTCAGAGGGTCCTTTTTTCTCAATATTTTATTTCCTTCTTTGATTTTGTTAGAACAAATCTCGATAAATTAAATTTAGGTGGTTTCAAGTCACATCGCTAATGGGATGTAGACTAATTTTAACTACGTTAACGAGTTCCCATTTTTTTTTTTTACAAAACAGTATTATGTCAAACAAATTAATGGATGTCCAGTGAATTCAGAAGCAGAGAGGCAATTTGTGATTCGGTGCTTGGAGGTTGCCATTAGAAAAAGAGAATCAGAGGTATGAGTGCAGTGATTGAATCAATAGTGGAAATTTATTCTAGCCCGTAAAACTTGGGGTTCCTAGTGCATTCAAATTTGTTCCTATTTTAATTTTACTTGAGTTAATGTGAGTTTCGTTGATGTTGTTTTTTATGAATTTAGGGCATGAGATTGGATCTCTGCACTAGCGATCGATTTGGGCTTCTGTCGGACGTGAATCACATATTTAGAATGGGATGTCAATTACCATAGCAGAGGTGTCAATGGGTGATGATAAGGCAGCTAATGTGCTCTACAGATGGAAACCTTGTTGATACCAAGACTATAGAATCTATTCGCCAAGAAATTGGATTAACAATCTTGCAAGTGAAAGACAACTGTATACATACAGAATCTTCTCCAAGGGAACCTGCCATTCTATTCTCCCTGGGAATCCCTTGAAATTAAAGTCAGTGGATGGTTAAATCCTATTCTTAAATGGCGTACTTCATGCACAGGCATACTTTCTTGTGGGTTGGGCCGAGGGAGTATGATATCTTTCATTCAAAATGGCTTGTAAATCTCTGTTTTCATGTGAAATGGAAGGTAACAAATTCAACAGAAAAAATTCAGTGTGATGGATCAAAGTGTCAAAGATATAGTTTTTCTTTTAAAAAAATATGAATTGACCCATAAACTCCAAAATTCCACAACTAACTTACAACTATGCCAATTTGGATATTTACTTTAGCTGAAAGTAGTTTTCAGGATTGTTTGGGATGAATGATATCCTACACCTGGGCCTAGAGGGCTAGGCCTAGAGGGATAGAATTTTTTCTCCCTCTAAAGTAATAGGCCGAATTCACTAGGGAGACACTTATGGAAATAGCGCACCCATTGCAACACATTCTGCAAATGCCTTGTATTGAAGGTTTACATGCAACTTTGTTAAATGTTCAAGCTCATGGATATTGGACTCTTATGGGAGAGTTATCAAATGTTCAATTTCATGATTATCATATTCAACTAAAGGTTTCTTTTATTCTAACGATAATTTTTGCGATAATGATCAAAGAGTCGGGGGTATTTTCTATAGAAATTCTATAAATGTAATTTGATACACAATCATTTGAAGGAGGAGATGGGTTTCAAATCCCCCGTAGTATTATTTTGACAAATCCATTTTGTTAAATAGTTATCCAACAAGATTCAAATTGATGCAAAAGCTAACGTGACTTAAACTCATGATAAAGGAAATGAGATTTGAACTGTATTAAATCCAAGGACTCGAATTCATGCTGAAAATGGAAGAAAATAATAAGCAACTAACCAAAATGAGTAGGTAGATATGATGTTCATCAGTCATAGACTCTTTTCATGGTAAAGTGGATTTATTTTTCCTTTCTAAGGGAATATGTCTTTGCAATTTGAAGGAAATACTCTTCTAGGAAAGTCATTTCAAGCTTGGAGACCGTTTTGGTATTGCAATCCATGACTTCTAACCTAATTTTCATGGGAATGGATACGGATATGGATCTGCCTCACTCTTTAGAAGCATCAAGATCCAGGAATGGTGAAATGTCGTATATAAATATCTCTCGTAAAAAAAAACCATGAACCTAAACACACAAAATCCAGATCTTTGTTTATATTTTGAACCAAATTACTCTAAAAAATTCAAAACTAGAGACTATTATGCAAACTTATCTTTGTTGCCATAGAAACTTTATCTAGAGTTTGTAAAATTAGTCACAGCAGATCTAATGAACAAGTAAATCAATCACAACAGATGAACATAGAAAATATGGTGTAAAACTATGCAAAACATGCATCAGTGCTCAATATCCCAATGAGGGTGAATAATTACAATACAATACTCTGACAATGAGTGAGCAATTCGAATTGACTAAGAAGTTCATTCGAATTATTGAATGGTGTAGCTTGGCTCCAACTAGGAGTCCTCATCATCAATCAGTGGTGGTCATCAATGCACAAGAACCAGTCATCCAGGTGTCAATTTGAGTCTAACTGAGTGTAACAAGTGTAACTGAAGTGTGTAGCACTGATATAGGGAAGGAGACTCAGTGGAGGGCACATGGGAGGCTTAACTGAAGTTAGAACAAGTCATCTAGTCAATCTGGAGGTCCAATGGAGTGAAACAGTCAATCGGGAGTGAAACTAGCCTCAAATCAAGGAGAATCGGAGCTAACTGAGTGTAATTGAAGTGGAACTGCAGTGGTAGGTGAAGAAGTGCGCCCTTCTCTGGCAGTAGATGAGAAGTGGGCACCTTCCTAACTAGGAGGGCTAATGAACTGATGTAAGAAGCTCCCAGGTGCTAGAATAAGGTGGCTAAGGTTCTGGAGGCATCAACCTGGTGATTGGGATGCATGCAAAGTGCATGCAAACCCTAATTGCATGCAAGATCCTGAAAAAGATGATGTGGATATCCGAACACCTCCCCTCAATCTAGACTATGATGTGCAAAAAATAATGTGGGGCCCTGGTAACTAAGACCAAAGGTCACCCCAATACAATAATCCAAAAAATGCTGAAAATAAACTAAGTGAGGAAAGAGGGAAAACCCAGTGGAAAGAAAGCCCCCCCTCAAGCTAAAGCATAGTAATGGGACAATCTGTCTCCACCATGATGGAACTCACCCCCAACAGTGAACGGAGGTAAGAGAACTTCTTCTCAGTGAAGCTCTTGGTGAAGATATCTGTAATTTTCTCATTAGTAGGGCAATATTGCAGAATGATGGTGCGATCATGCACCAACTGTCGAATGTAATGCATATGAATCTCAATGTGTTTGGTCCTCTGCCACTGAACTGGATCTGTGGAGATCTTGATAGCACTTTGATTGTCACAAAATAGGACAGTCGAAGTAGTGCCACGAAAACCAAACTCGGAAAGAATACCCTGCAACCAAACTGCCTGAATGCAGGCATTGACTGCCCCTCGATACTCTACCTCTACTGAAGAAATTGCAATGGCTGCCTGCTTTTTGCTGGACCAGCAAATAGCACCATGACCAATCATGAAAACATAACCGGAAGTGGACTTCCGATCAATGCTATCACCTGCCCAATCTGAATCAGTAAAACCAATGAAATCAAGCTCAGAATCTACAGCATAATGTATGCCAAAATGTTTCGTACCTTGCACATACTGCAAGATCCGCTTGGCTGCTCGCCAATGAAGCTCATGGGGCTGCTGCATATACCTTGACATGGCACTCACTGCATATGAAATATCAATCCTTGAGTGTGTAAAATAAAGTAGTGAACCAATCAACTGTCGATACATACTGCAATCTACAAGCGGTGTAGAATCTCCCTCCTCAAGACTGATTCCTGAGAGGAATGGGAATGGGGCTGCCTTACATTCAACCATATTAAACTTCAATAACAGGTTGGAAGCATATTTTTGCTGAGATATAGTGATCCCATCAAAATTTTGAGCTATCTCCAAGCCCAAAAAGTGACTCGTCAAGCCCAAATCGCTCATGTCAAAAGCTAGATTTAAGGCAGTTTTTAGCTTGTTTATTGAAGTAAGAGTGCTACCAGTAATGAGAAGATCATAAACATAAAGTAAAATAACCAACAAATTACCTTTAACTTGCTGAAGATACACATTCGCATCAGATTTGCATCTTTGGAAGTTCTGAGAAAGAAGGAAAGAGTCCATCTTTGCGTACCAAGCTCTTGGGGCCTGTTTTAACCCATACAAAGATTTCTTCAATCTGCAAACTAATGATGGATCTGATGTGTAGCCCTCTAGCTGCTGCATATATACCTCTTCAGCAAGGTCTCCATGTAGAAATGCACTCTTCACATCCATGTGGTGCACTTCCCAGTGCTTGGATGCGGAAATAGCCAAAACAAGGCGGATGGAATCCATCTTTGCAACCGGTGCAAAGGTCTCAGTGTAGTCCACTCCTTGGACTTGGGAGAAACATTTTGCCACCAAAATTGCTTTGTATTTGCTGATAGAGCCATCAGCAGCAACTTTCGTGCGGTAGACCCATTTACACTTCACTAATTTTCTTCCAGGTGGAAGAGAAACTAGCTCCCATGTATTGTTCTTTTGAAGAGAACTGTACTCTTCATCCATGGCACTTTGCCATCTCGGATCTCGGTGGGCAGAATAGTATGATGTGGGATCTGAACCAGTCATCAAATAACAAATCTCAGGAATTAATGGATCAGAAATAGAAAGAGCCATACCTGCTCTTTGAAAGTCTACTCTTGTTCGTCTCGGATCAGCAGGATTTCCAAGGTTCGAACCAGCAGATTAAAGAGTGTTTTGGGCCCACTTTGGTAACTGAGGAGGATCATAATGGTCAAATTCCGAACCTGATATGTCATGATCATCATGTGCCACTAAAATATCAGAAATATCAGAACTCATACCTTCACTATCATTGCACGGATCTTCTTCTGGTGAAGGCGGTGAAACGGCAGTTTCTTCCTCGACTAGTTGCAATTCTTGAAGCAGTTCTTTAAATTGCACACTGCGCTCTATGAATATCTTTTTAGATCTGATATCCATGAGTTTATATGCTTTTGATTTTTCCCCATATCCTATCAGTATGCACTCAATACTTTTTGGATCCAAAGCTCGTCTCTTCTTGGAAGGAATTCTAGCCCATGCAGTAGAGCCAAAAACTCTCAAATTTGACACATCCGGTTTGTGACCAAAGAATGCTTCGAAAGGAGTCATACCTTTCACGGATGAATGTGGAACACGTTTCTGTATGTATGCAGCAACATTGATTGCTTCAGCCCAAAGATTTGCAGCCAAACCTTTTGATTCAATCATGCATGTAGCCATCTCTTTCAGTGACCGATTTTTCCTTTCCGCTACACCGTTCTGCTGGGGTGTGTAGGGAACTGTATGTTGGATCTGAATTCCGCTTTGGGCACAAAGTTGCAGCAACTCGGACTTGATATATTCTCCACCATTATCATATCTAAGAGCTTTGATCTTTCTCTCAGTGGCGGTCTCAACAGAAGCCTTAAAATCCTTGAATTTTCCAAGCACTTCTGACTTGTTTTTGAGAAAAAATACCCATGTAAAGCGGGAAAAATCATCAATAAATGTCAAAACATACCTTGATCCATTTAATGACGTATGGGGCAGCAGACCACTGATATCAGAATGTATCATACCCAAAACTGTAGAATCTCTACTAGCTTTTCCGCGGTCGAATCTGTGCTCGGGGTGCTTCCCAATAATGCAACCAGTGCATATTCCCTTCGAGGAACGGAGTTGTGGAAGACCATCTACCATGGAATTGTTTGATAACAGCAGCAAATACTTATAATTAAGATGTCCAAATCTTTCATTCCAAATCCTACTAACCTCATTACCATGTGTGCGAAGAGCAGTGGGCTTTGCAAGCAGAATAAAGTGTGAAAACTCATAGCATTTTGCAGTGTGGTTCGCCTTTCTGACTGCAACAAGTCTTCCACTTTTGATATCAGAAATGTCAATTGTATTAGGGATGAATGTAACTTGCGTCGGTTCACCAGTGTGTGTCATTTGATACACAGAAAGAAGATTTGAAGCCAAGGAAGGCACATAGAGAACATTCTGAAAGCTTCCATGATCTACATGAATCGTACCTTTGCCCTTTGAAGAAATTTTTGAGTCATCTCCCAAATGGATGGGGATGGAGCTGTTTGGATCGAATGAAGAAAAAGAATCAATATTTGCAGCCATATGATTCAATGCACCCGAATCTATCAAGAGAGTAGTGGGCTTCGAAACAGTTGCCATGAGTGCTTGTCCTCTTTCATGATCATCATTCCTATCCTTCCTCCTTGCACCGTCAAGAAGAGTTATGTTGTTCTTTTCCAAAAGGAGGGCCATTTGATCTATAGTCTTCTTCATACATGAAATTTCGGGATTAAAGCCACGGTTGCATAAGTACATTTAGATTTTTGGTTACCTTCTTTTCCCTTTTGCTTGAACTTCGAACTGGATGGTGCATCCGTCTGTTTTCCTTTCTCTCTTTGCTTGTGAGGTTCGAATTTGGGCTTCTCCTTCTTTTGCTTTCCTTTACCATTCAAAATTTTGGGTCCTTGAACATATAGGGTTGAATCTTTGGAGCTTATGGACCCCATTTGAATCAACTTATCATGCTCTTTTGTGACGGACTCAATGAAGGCATTCAAGGTAGGCATCTTCCAATTCGGGGTAGTTAGCCGACCGGAATTGAAAGTAGAGACAAATACCGAATAATATTTACCAAGCTTGCTGAGAATGGAGAGGATCAATTGCTTATCCTCTTTGATAACTCCATTGTTCTTCAACTGCATGTTCAAGTTCTTGAATTTTGTGAAGAATTCATTAATGGTCTCGAAATTCTCAGGACTAAGGGCAATCAATTCATTCTCTAATTGAAAAGCCCTAAGCTCGTCCTGCTTGCCAAATACTATTTCAAGTTGCTCCCATATAGCTTTTGGAGTCTTCAATCCGTTGAGATGGAAGTGAAGATATTTGGAGATGGAGAGACAAAGAAGACCATAAGCTTCATCAAGCTTGTTGTAGTGTTTGGTTCTATCTGACAAGGTGTTTGGCTCCAATTCAAGACCAAGAGTGACTCGGTAGTAACCTTTTGAATGTAATATGATCTCCATATCATCTTTCCAATCAAAATAATTGAATGGGGTGAGGATAGGCTTTGAAGAAGAGTATTCCATTGCTAGGAGCGAGTGCACACTGATGTAGAAATGCTTGCAAGGGCAAAGTAGCGAATGCAATTGATGGAGACAATAACCTGCAAATCACAATAAAACCAAGAACAATGAGGTCAAACAATCCACCCTTTTAGAGTTGCATCACACCTGGGATTGGAGATCAAGCAATGTTGAATAGGTCCAATGTATCAGATCCAGGATTTATGTGGAAACTCAAGCTTCTGGAGTGGTATTGGAAGTATTTTCAAGCTTTGCATGCACAGGAGTGAATGCCCTTTAGATCTTTCATGACAAAACTTTTTGTAATTTTTGAGCAAATTCACTCAAATCCTCTTGTAGAAACACCTGTAGAAAAGAGATATTGTCCCTACAATGGCTCTAATACCATGTAAAATTAGTCACAGTAGATCTAATGAACAAGTAAATCAATCACAACAAATGAACATAGAAAATATGGTGTAAAACTATGCAAAACATGCATCAGTGCTCAATATCCCAATGAGGGTGAATAATTACAATACAATACTTTGACAATGAGTGAGCAATTCGAATTGACTAAGAAGGTCATTCGAATTACTGAATGGTGTAGCTTGGCTCCAACTAGGATTCCTCATCATCAATCAGTGGTGGTCATCAATGCACAAGAACCAGTCATCCATGTGTCAATCTGAGTCTAACTGAGTGTAACAAGTGTAACTTAAGTGTGTAGCACTGATATAGGGAAGGAGACTCAGTGGAGGGTGCATGGGAGGCTTAACTGAAGTCAGAACAAGTCATCTAGTCAATCTGGAGGTCCAACGGAGTGAAACAGTCAGTCGGGAATGAAACTAGCCTCAAATCAAGGAGAATCGGAGCTAACTGAGTGTAACTAAAGTGGAACTGCAATGGTAGGTGAAGAAGTGCACCCTTCTCTAGCAGTAGGTGAGAAGTGGGCACCTTCCTGACTAGGAGGGCTAATGAACTGATGTAAGAAGCTCCCGGGTGCTAGAATAAGGTGGCTAAGGTGTTGGAGGCATCAACCTGGTGACTGGGATGCATGCAAAGTGCATGCAAACCCTAGAATTTGCATGCAAACCCTAATTGCATGCAAGATCCTGAAAAAAGATAATGTGGATATCCGAACAGAGTTTACAGATCTTTAAAATCATGGAACTCTATAACAAATTGGAGGAAAATCAATATGGTTGGTGCTGAAAGACTTATATTCATGCAGAGTCTATTTTTTCTTGAGTTTGTCAGTGGTAGGTAGCAATTCCTAATAGCATGATAAGAACTGGATAAATTTAAACTTAAATATTTGTGGGGAATTCTGGTTTTTGAAACTCAAAATTTATATTATCCTCCTTTGGATCCCTAAGTACCCTTGATGAGAAATATCTTTGATTTTTTCGGAATGATATTTTTCCTTGGTGCTTTTTCAAAGTATTGTAGAATAACCCTAAGATTCCTTTCTTCCTATAATCTATCAAAATAAAAATAATGACGACATAAATATCGAAAAATTTATTGTGGAAGTCTATTGACTAAATTTAATATCTACATCGATTATCTTCCTTGTGACATATTGTTGTTTTATGGTATGTAAACAAAAGAAATATTACTTCAATGAAGAATATTTTCAACTGTAATATTTACAGTACTCCTAGAAGCATAGAGCACCAATCAAGGCATACATTTGTTTAAAAGTTTTTTCAATGCAAAATTTAATCCACACGACGATTTCTGATTGTGAACCTATAGATATTAGAAAATAATTGTCCCTGGTGATATGATTAAAGGCAAGATAGGATAAAGAAGGGTATTGCATTTGAAAATATCTTAGAAGAGATAGTATTTATGTGAACAAGAAGGTAACTCTGGTTAAGTGATAGTGAATAAATATGACTACATGCTTGTATCAATTTCATAAAATAATAGAGGGCTCATAAAAAATATCCCCAATGAGAGTAGCACAAGATATTAACTACTACAAAAAGGATGAAATTGAATATTTCCTATCATTGATAAGGTTATGTAATCAATAATTATAAATGTGATGCATACAGTTTGATAGCATAAGGAAAGAGGGTAGATGAACTTCAATGTCATATAGGTTTTGATGAACATGGGCCAAGATGTATTGCCAAGCACAATTTTGATCTCACATGGAATCTTCCATGTAAGAACTTTACTTTTTTATGCACACTTGTAGCATGATGATGGATCAACGGATGTCATTGATGTAAGGCCTAACTGATTTTTTATACAAATGGTGGTTGTTTAGTTTCAATGTCATCACTATTGATCGATTCCCATTTCCACGTTGTAGGATATGTGCTTGAATGTTGATCAATAGTGTCATTATCCTTTGATTGGCCTCAAATCAATGTAGAAACCCAACACAATGAAAAAATGCTCCCACCACACTATGAATCCAACAAGACAATAGATGATGTCAAAAAAAGGTCAAGATAGGAAACTAGATGTTTTCTTTCTTCGTTGTATCCTCACACCTCTTTGATTGTTAAATAATAAATGGAAACTAACTCTTGAGAATATTAGATACCAAACCTTCCAACATGTAATTTGCATCCAGGAAAATAGCTCTTGCTATGGTTGGAATCAACATCCTAACATGCTTAAAAATTTCCACAAATAGAGATCCTTTCTTGTGATTACACCAAGTTTGCAATGCATATTTCACACTTGTACCAATAATTGCCTGCAAGTGAAGAATCACCATATTCAAATCCAATGGACACATGTTTCAAGTGAGTTTCAAGTGATTTTCAAGAACATAATGAGGAGACTGACATTGAGCTGTGATCCATACCGAATATGAAATACTTATACAATCAATGTCCCATTTTAGACTCCAAGCAGCTCACTCACATGTAGTAAGAGATGTTAAAAGAGTTGAATGCATATTTGCAAACAAAAATGGTGAAAGTAGTTATGGACATTTCAATTGGATATTTCTTCAAAGTTGCCACCTAAATATGTCAAATTGATTTATTAAAATATTTCTAGCAATAATACCAAAAAAGGATCAACAAATATATTAGCATTCAACATATTACCTTCATTATGTCCCAAGTGGGCCAAGAGATGGATGCCCCTGCAAGGAAAAGGGATCCTATAATCCAATATTTGGAGGCAATTGTGTTATGAGCATTATCATGACTATTGTTGACATCATGGTTTAGAAAGAAGGAGTTTCTTATAACATGACCCTTGTACAGAGTCACAATCATTGCTCCACATACAGAAATGAGGGCACCCAAAACCTTTTCCAGGATACTAGAATTTCTTCTGTTTTCTTTGTCCAACCCGAGCTCATGGCATAGCACAAACTATACAAAAGCTAGACATAATGTTGAATAGAGACAAATGTAACTAGAAATTATAAATTAATCTAGGTACATATTTTGAAGGGAGAGTGCGGGATTCATTGTTTTATCTGTTGTTTGTAGGATAGAAATGAAATCTGTTATAATTTTTCATTTTGAATTTGAAAGTGTGTAAATCACTTACTAGCATACTATGCATAATCAGGGTACATTTTAACTCCATGGAAACTGAAAACCTCCTAGATTGTGGAGTAAGGAATATGAAGACATATCTAAAAAACAAAATAATATAGAAAATATTAAAGTTAGATTAGTTCAATACCTGAAAACAATGGACAATATGAAGGTGAAAGCGGGGATTAGGTTCCCCATTGCAGTAGCAAGAACTGGGGAAGTGTAGTTTACCCGTGTGAAGACACAATTTTGCATGAAAATAACATTGTAAGTCCGACCACACTTCCTAAAATAAGAACATGAGATTCATGTCTATAGTAATCCAACATAACAACAAACTACAATTTCTTGGAGTGGATCCAAGTGGTGAAATAAAAATACCTTCATATCCCTACATGAGGCTAAAGGATTCAAACTATGCAAGGTTTAAATTCCATCTGAAATTTTATTAATGTCTATAAATGACCAAAATAGGTTAATGGAACTATAGATTACAACAAGCATTAACAACTATAAAGGGAGTGCATAACACATCTTCCAACAAAGAGTATAGTAAAAGAGAAATCAAATCCAAATCTAAATCTAAATGAGCAACATTGAAGCATAGAATGTAAAAAGGGTATATCAAAGTAGATAACCACCTCTGCAAAAAAAAATAATGGGGAGCCAATTGCTTCCGTCATCAACACTCATGATAGATATGTCAACACAAAGGGATTTCTGAAATGATATTGTCTTTGGTGGCTTGTGCTAATATGGCCCAGGGGGTAATCCTTGGACATTGTATAAAACTTTAGGAGACTCAATTGATGTTTGGGTAACACAAAAGAGATGTTGCATATAATAATTCACTTTGGACATGAGACCTTAACCTTTTCAAGAAATGTGTAGGTCACACATGTGACACCGTGAAGAAGAATTTCAATTTTTTCATGAGAGACCATTTTGAGCTCAACTGAGGTTCAATTCCCGGGGGTTCTAGAGTACGGGAAATATTCTTAACAACTCATACAAGATTCAAGGCATAGGTTTCATGATCTGCAAAATAGAAATAAACATAGAAAACACTAATGGATGAAAAATCCTGAAAATATGGGTCGTAGAATTATTAATCTAATCAATGAACCTATGTTGTAGGAAATACCCTCTGTATAGATCATGTAGTGGAAAAATAATGTACTTTTAGCATTCACCCTCTTTTCGAGGAACTTTGTTGAGGGTGATCTAAACAATGCCTTGGAATGACACAATGGTGTGTACAATATGGTACAAATCCCTTCCAAGCACAGTGGAACAAAAAAATAGATTAGTACTTGTACCATACTATGTATCACAAACAAATGACCCATAAACATTCACATGAAGATAATGTTATAGAAAAATAAAGAGATTGGTAAAATATCAATAACTAACCAACAAAACATGGAATAATATATAACAAGGCTTTCAAGATTTAAAAAAATGAGAAAAATGCTGAAAATATGGGTTTCAAAAGTATTAAAATCTAATCATTTCCAAATTGAAAATAACTTGAATGGACTAGTGTGAAAGGAATGTTTTGGATCCTTGTACTACTATGGTAAGTTGAAGAAACATATGAACCATGACAAGGGTGAGCATTCAAAAATAGATGGTGCATGCCAAAGGAAAGGATTCACACAAAGAAATCCATAGAAAACATACAAATATTGGTAAAAGATGAATGAACCTATGTTGTACATGTAAGACCTACTCTCTCTATAGGGCATGTAAAGGAAACAAATGGGTTTGTATCATTCACCCTCTTTCTAAGGATCTTTGTTAGACTTTTTATGGAGGTTAATCCGAATAGTGTCATAAGTCAACATAGTGGTATGCATAATATAGTACAAATCCCTTCCAAGCATAGTGATAGTAATTAAAAAAAGGATTACTTGTACCATAATATGTACCACAAACAAATGACCATGAACATTCACATGGAGAGAATTCCATAAAAAACATACAAATATTGATAAAAGACCAGTAACTAACCAACAGAATATAGGATATGAAAGGTATCAAACTGAAAAATGCAGTTAACATGTCTAACAAGGCTTTCCAGATTGCAAAAAATGGCTAAGAATTTGATAAATGGGAATAAAATCAAACATACAGTTCAATTGAATTAAGTAGCCTATCATCTATGCATTTTAGATAATTTAGAATGGGAATAAAATCAAACATACGGTTCAATTGAATTAAGTAGCCTATCAGCTACGCATTGTAGATAATCTAGAATGTCGGTAAACCTACACTGGTTTGAAGGCATAGTACATACATATTTTATTGGAAAGAGGATTTCCAATGGAAACCTAGGTAAAGACATTTTATAGATGTTATATAAGTAACTGTTTGTAGTGGCCACTATTTATAACTGTAACATACAATAACATGTTAGGGGAACATATCTCTTATTTTTTAACAATTTTGAGAATCAATTGCAACATGATTAAGGTGGTTGGCCTATTGTATCACAATAACATTTTTCCTTTTCCTATCAATAAGCTATAAATCAACAGATCTTTGATTTCTGCTTACTCCAATATTTTCATTATTTAAAACTTCTCAAAGCTGTGAAATCTAAAATAATTGTCACAATAATCTGACGTGTTGTTCTCACACATAGATGAAAAGACAAAGAACCATACAATATTATTGTATTCAACATTCTACAATATAATAAACTTATTAATATTTGCAAACCTTAGTTAACAAATGGCTTGCCTATTTTTATTTTACTTTTTATGGCTTGAAAATTTCTCTGGCAATTGGATCACATTAGTTTGATACTTTTGGAAATGAAAAATTAATATAAAGAAGTATCCCATTTAAGTGGTTATTTTCCAGTCAATATGCTGCAAATCAACAGATCTTTTATTTGTGCTTGCTCCAATATTTTCATTATTTAAAACTTCTTAAAGTTGTGAAATCTAGAATAATTGTCACAATACTCTGACATGTTGTTCTCATACATTGATGAATTGAATTCAACATTCTACAATATAATAAAGTTATGAATATTTGCAAACTACAGTTAACAAATGGCCTGCTTATTTTTATTTTACTTTTTACTTTATGTTCTTGAATTTTTTTATTTCTAAAATGGTTCTCTTTTTTCCAACTTGACATTTCTAGCAAGCTGAAAACAAATCTTGAGTGGATCCTTCAGTACTTCCAAACCCAAACTGAATTGTGAGCAAATTCGGATACATATAGACATAAATGCAGATCTTGGATACTCCATTTCTATAGTAGCAGAACTGTAGCTCCAGTTACCTACCTAAAATAGTTACTCTCCATGCAACCACAAGTTTGAATGAGTTCAATTAAGTATATAATTCTCAAATATGGAAGCATCAAACATATTAGTTTTTCACTTAATGTGGAGTTATTAAAATGAATTGCTCCCAAGTTTAACTTTTGCTATTCATTGAGGACGCCAAAGATATAAGTATATTTATGATTTACATCAAGTGTGCTTGGAAAAGAAGAAGTGCCCTTAGGCTTTAATAAAGTACCGATTTATTGTATCATTTCTTATGTGTTTAGTCCATGTTTGGTAGATTCACTTAAACATGTTTCAATGTGCAACTACTTTATGGGTGAAGTGCCATTATTTGATTAAGTGATAGTGAAGAGTAGTAGACGTTTTATAGGTGCCTTGGAAATGAACATGATTTCATTCTTTGTCCTTGAAAATGTATCTAATGGTGCTTCATTTTCATAAAATTTGTAATATTTTACTTGTTTCCTAATCAATTTGTGAATATTTCCTTTTTCAAATAAGTTGTTTTAGTTGTTTGGATTATAGTTTCATTATTTCTACTCAACTATGGGGGTGGTTCCTTTTTTCTTTCAATTCCTTATAGACTTGAAGATTTGAGATTAAACTGAACCCATTTGTTTTTCCCTTTCTTTTACTCTTTATAAATTGACCCATGGCATTAGAAGTGCATCTTGCATTTGTCCAACAGTTCCCCAGTTCATCAACCATTACAGAAAGCTTGAAACAAGATAATGAATCATTTTTTGCTCTAATTATACAATGGGTGAAAGATTCCATTATTATTAAATTTGATCTTTAGAATGTTTGAGAAATTTTTTAAATAAATCCTTCATTAACTATTAATAAAAACAGAATTTACAATATTTTATAAAAAGGGTCGCATTTGGTAGGATTTGAGGATTTTTTGAATTTAGGTTTTCTATCATTTTCCTTTCATCCACTAACTTGATTTGATAACAAAATCGATACAAGGATCAAGATCAAGTTTCTTTATCTCTCGAAGCTAAAAACTTTGAAGCCACTTGTGGAAGGTGGAGACCACCACCCAAGGACAGTGATGATCCTTTGTCATGCATAGGCCTCATCCCTATTGTTGCATGATTCATAGTCTTCTATATGCAGTCCATATGGCCCTTATCTTGCTTCTATTACTTGCTACTTGCCTTTTTGGCATTTTTTTGTCAACGCATATGCTAGTTTTGCTACCTCTTTGTTATAACAATTGTTGTGATTCCAACATATTTTAGAATGAAATTGGCTAAGATATTGTTACAATGGGATTCAAGATGTGAAAATCATAAATACCACCAGGATTTTGCAAGCAATATTTGCTAGGCTTCAAACGAAGGCCATCCTTAAAGAACTTTGCACCCAATTGGCTAAACAGGACATGTTTATGTTGACCTTTAGATAAGAGTGCTAGATTAGTTGATAAAAAACCAACATAAAGGTATTTGGTACTCAATGGAAATATTAATTTGTAAGGAGTGTGACTTAGTCGGGATTGGTACAGTACGAGGTGACATGGGTTATCTAGGTCGACTCAGTGAAGGGTGTGTTTGAAGGTGATGAATAAAGGTAGCAATAACCAACAAGAAATATAGCCAAAAAATGTAATAAATGATGAGATATATAGTCTTATATGAATGTTTCATATCACAATGTATATCTATTGGTGAAGGATTTATGGCTTAGACTCAACCTGTTTTCATTCATGAAAAGTGGATGTTTTCATTCATCTTCCAATCACAGTCACAATGACATAATGAAAGAAAAGTATCAGATGTGTTCTAATAATTATGAGCATGAGCTTTTGCATGCTTTGATAATTTAGTTTACAACTTCAAATATTTTGGTTTCATGTAGTTCTTCCAACCCTTAAAGGATGTGCATAGTTAGCCATAGTTTAACAAATAAAATAATATGAGATATGCATATATGTGTAGTTATGCATCTATATATATCCATCATATATACATTGAAAACGTCACCAAAATTTCAGAAAAATCACACGTTGAAGGTCAAAATGAGAAATTCCCACAAGAAAATCAATTGTTTTGGAATAAATCAAAAGAATCATGATTTTTTCAAAACAAATCACCAAGGTTGTGAAAAAAGGCCAACATAAGCCAGTTTTTTTCACTCTTTTGACTTTAGGAAGCCATAATTCGTAATATTTAATTCTAAAGAAAGCTAATTAAAGGAGGACCTAGATGATTCTAGTAATGCCATGGTGAAGTTGATGTAGTCACTAATGCAAATGGAATAATGAAAATGATTATAAAAGACACATCATTGCTCAATAAAGTATGAAACGAAGATATTTAGTCATGTCCTTTATTTCTGTGGTATACTCCCTGTCTATTAATATAAAAGCGAAGATCAACCATCGAATTCCTTTGCATGCATATGGGAATTTTTCATTACCTAGCTTGAATTCCCAAGGTTGCACTACTACATGGTTTGAGAAATCAAGTCTGAAGTAATGATATTTAGTCATGTCCAGTGGTTCCATGGTCTCCCCCCTGTTGTTCAATATAAAATCAGAGATCAACCATAAAATTCATTTACATGCATATGGGATTTTTTTGTTACCTATCCCCGAATTCCAAAGGGCACATTAGCGCCTGGTTTGTGAGCGAACGATGAACTCTTATTCATTGGATCATTGTAATGAATAGCTATATACAAGCAATGAACTTCGATGAGCAAATAGTGATGCCTATTGTGAGAGTCATGGTAAAAGAAAGAAAAAACTGGGAGCACCATCTGAGAAGGTTGAATTTGGTCTCCACACTTGAACTCTTCATCTTCTTGGTAGTATGAGGCTCTTTGGATAGATCAAATCTTACACCCTTCAGTATCAGATTTTGAATACATTTTATCAGAGCCATCGACTCGTTGATATCCCTCACCTGATTTGTATGTGAAATTGACAAAATCAAGTGATTTTTCATGCATTAATTTTTTTGTTAGCAAGTGGTACCCCTTACTTGTAGGGTTTTGCTTTGGCTAATAAACCACGAACCAAGGGCATCTAAGCCGTCAAAATCACCGAGGGATCGCACCCTGCCTGGACCACACCAACCCTTAACATGGATGGATTTTTGGTATCCGCGGGGTTTCGAACTAGCGACCATTCAGCTTAGGCGTGTCTTAACTCATCACCCGCCACCGACTATTCTACATCTCAAGGATGATTTTTCATGCATTGATAATTTAGCTTACAACTTCAGATATTCTTGTTCCATATAGATCTTCCAACACTTGAAGGATGTCCATAGTTATCCATAGTTATAGCAAATAAGGTAATCTAAGATATGTGTATATGTGTAGTTATGCATGTACGTATGTGTAGTTAAATTTTTTATTTGTTTAAATATAAACTTTTAAATGATTAAGTTTACAACAAATGTAAAGGATATATATATATATATATATTACGATTTAGACATTTTTTGATCATTTTTAAAATCAATTTTGCTGAAAATCTTGTTAAAAATCTTGAAGAATTGTTGGAATTGCAAATATGAGTTGTTGAGATTGAAAAATTTGAATGCACTTGAATCTATTTATGTAGTCAAACATGGAATTTTATCAATGAAAATTACAATTTGACAAAACATTATATGACCAAATTCCAAGTTCAAATCCAAAGTATACACTTCTATAAACTAAGTAGAGGGGGTTTCATAATCCCACAAGCTAGGGGGGTCTCATACACCAGTACAGTGTTTGTCTAGGTTGTAGCCTTAAAAATAGATTATTATTATTATTATTATTATTATTATTGTATGTAAGTTTGTAAATATTTAAATATAAATATTCAGTTTTACAATGGTTTGATTCACTTTGATTTACTATAAAAAAACAATGTCTACTAGAAGTTTTTAGAGTTATAAGATTCACTAAAATTATCAAATTCACATTTACAAAACCCTTTACCAATGGTTGCAAATTTGTTTGCAAAGCTTATTTCTAATTAGAAATTATCACTAAATGGAGGTTTTGTGTAGGTTTCTTTTACCTTGGTGCTAGTTCAGTTTCTTTTAATCTTTACAACCTCACGGTTATGACTTCTCTAGGTGTTCCTCAACCTTGGGGTTGTGGTATTCATGGGTGGTCTTCTTGTGGTTGTAATACCCTTGGGTGTTTCATAATGTCAATTTTGCAGCCTCCTAAATGAGTTTTAAATTCAGGTTGCAAGTTTCTTAAGTGTTGTTATTAGAATTAGAGAAAGTATTTAATAGGATTAATACATTATCACAAAGATCATATAGTGATGCAGTGCATGTCAAAGAGGTTGAGAATATGTGTGTAATTTGCTATGATGAGTAATTGGTTTAAAATTCTGGAATTCAGATTGTTATAACTTCCATATATGATTTATACTTTTGGCTCCAATTAATCAATTTGAAACTTTCACAAACTCCACATTTCTTATGGTTAACAGATCATATTCTATACGCCTAAATGACCTTATAAATAACAAACAAGCAACTTTTGAAAGCATGATATGTCAATGTATGCATATTATTAACAATAATAAATTGTGAAGTTGCATGCCACTTTCATTTAAACATGTAAGTTAGAAATATATTTTGAACATAGAAACATATAATTACTTCCTTTAGGCCCAAGAGTTAGCTCAAGTGTTTGTGAGCCACGTGAGATCTCTCCCCACCCAAAGTTGGGGAGGTCATGGGTTCAAATATTTTGATCCGTTTAGGGTTATCATATTTACCATCCATGATCATGGGAAGGTACTCAAAGTGTTTTGTGCAAAGTAATTCCTTAGAAAAAAGAGATAATTATTGCCTTCATTTACCTCAACAATTTTTTAAAGGTTACCTTCAATAATAATTCATCAGTGCAACACAAAAATTTATACATCTTCTAGCTGTAAAATCCCTCAATTTACACTAGTACAAAATGAGAGATAAGTGACTATGCGACTAAAATAGTTAGTCACCATAGTTTTTTCAAGTGATAAACGACTAAATTGAGTAATTTTAAAGAAGCCAACAAAAAACGACTAAGATAAATGACTAATTTAGTCACGGGATAAAATATATGACTAGATAAAAAGTGACCAAAATAAAAATGACTAACATAAATGACTAATTTAGTCACGGGAACATAAATATGACTGGCTAACAACGATTAATGTGAATTAGTCATTTATGTTAGTCATTTTTATTTGTCACACTAACAATGGAAAATTACAATTTTGATAATGAATTTGTACAATATTTTACTAAATTTTAACAATGTAGATGGATTTAGAGACCCCGACCCCTTTAAACGGGGTCTCTGAATCCACTAATATAGTGTTAAAATTTAATAAATTGTAACATTTGTATATATAAGAGGTTAGCAGAGTAGAGACCCAATACTGGTTTGCATGATGTATAGACAAATTAACACCCACTTTTAATACCAAGAGTACTTGTACTGTCCAACAAATAATTTGTTTCCATCAAGTATAATATGGGGAACACAAATGAGATAACAATTACAAAGACCACCATGTCTGTAAGAATTGAGAAATCAAAGATCCAAAGATCTCAATTCAAGTATAGGCATAGCTGTGACACTGACAAAGGCAATGACTTCTTTTATGTTGAAACATTTATCATATTCTATCTTTTCATGAATGTAAAAAGGAATCTAGGAATTCGCTCCCCTTTGTAATAGGGTGCACAAATGAATTAAACGCACCTCTCTATACTATTAGGAACTTTCTTAGCCTCCTTGAAAATCATGTGAATCTCCCTCCATTGCAATTACTCTTGAAAATATCTACCAACCATGACATGGAGACCATATCTTAGGTGAAGGATGACATCACCAGCAAGGAGGACATAGCCTTTGGGTCAAAATTATTCAAGTTTCTAATTAATCTATATTTTTTTAATGCTATCTACCTTGATATAGGTTATATGAGAATTTATCACTACAAGTTTTAAAGTAAGAAAACTACAATATTTTTTGCCTCCACTATTTTTAAAATTCCATGTTTCATGTTCTCTATACTTATAACTATATAGAAATAGAGAATATCTAATGCTATACTACAAAACCACAACTATTTTGCTTATCAATATAAATATTGATCTTTTCTCGGCTCTTTATATATTATAAGGAAAGATGAGGTATTATTGATACTTTTGAATTTTGAACCTCAAACAGTCACAATGAATGATGAGGTGTTATTGATACTTTTCAATTTTGAACCTCAAACAATGACAATGGGCTAAAAAATAGTAAATGACATTTTATATTACAAGTTTAATATAATGAGATATTATCCGGGTTGGCAGGTGCGGGGGGGGTTCTTCTTGACTCCAACGGAAACAAAATGGAGGATTATGCTTGGGGAATTGGAAAAAGAACCAATAATGAAGCTGAATGGTTAACTGTGATAAAGGGGATGGATATAGCCAAAAGCAAAGATATCAATGACCTAGTGGTTTTTGGAGACTCAATGTTGGTGATCAGAGATGTCAGGGACATATCCAATTTGCGTCGAAAACCTATCTCTACGATGCACCAACACTTCTTCTATTTGGCCAAATACTTTCACTCTCTCACTTTCCTTCACATCCTTAGACATTGCAACAAAAGCGTCAACACTTTGGCAAATATTGGAGCGAGTTTGAATTGTGGCTATGCTCTTCTCAACGGCCTCCCCAGGATCAATGTTTGGGTACCCTAAGCTTTTCCCTATGTCCCTCTCCATATCTCACCACTCGATGGTCTCATTAATTTCCCATATCTTCCTGAGATCCCCCTGCGCTCTTCAAATGTCCATTCGAAGTTTTTGGCTGTCACCCCTAGCAGACACCACCTGTCTCGCATGCGGGGTCTCAATGAGGACGATCCCCCAGGTGGTGTGGGGCTATATCATGAAGGGTGGTGGAGATCTTCGCACCCCGCGCCTTCATTCGAATTCCTGTCTCTCGCTCCTCGCTCCTGTCTGTGTCTTCTCCTACAGCGTTGATTTCGGAAGTTTTTTGTTTCAGGATACTATGGGGGATTGCAATCAATGTTCAGCTGCTCTGCACTGTAGGAAATGCAGGAAGAATGAGCAGACCACTCCTGGGGGGGCTGGAAATGGTGGCAAGAAGCGTTACTTATCTAAAATATTTCAGGAAACAAGCTGTGTTGATTCCTCCAGGGGGGTGGTTCTAAGTCGGCCTATCTCAACCATCCTAAGGAAATTGATTTTGGAAATGGAGGTGCATGGACGCCCCTGGAACTAGTATCGGCCATGGAAATAGGGGCACTGGGATATTCCCTAGCTACGGATTTGCCTCTAGACAGTTCCCGGTTCCTGGTTATCACTCGACTCCGTGTGAACTTGGTAAAGGTGCATTTCATCAGCAATATCATGGCAAACCTCGTGATTTTGGCAATAAGGGCTCCCCCCAGGGGAAGGAAAGCCCCTCTCCTGAGATACATTCGCAGACCCAAGACCTAGAAACACAAGTCCGCTAGCTCAGGGGGGACTTCGCTGACATGAAGAAATCAATCTCCCATTTGGAAACTTTTGTTCAAATCTCAAATTCGGAAGTTCGGGCAAGCACGGGTAAGATGAAAGACTTCTTTGAAAAGATAATGGGCAAGCACGACACCTTCTACAGCTTCCTGCGAATTGTTGAGGCCAAAGTGGACTGTGTTAGGACCAATAGTGGGAGCAACCCCTCAGTCATCCTGAATATCGACGACGATGTTGGCAGTGCTGCTGGTAACAAGGAGAAAATTGCTCGCAACCGTCATGACAATTAACTCTTGTCTGTGCAACCTCCTTTGGTATGAAGTGTATTGTTCCAGCTCTATGTTTCTCTACTATGTTTTACTTATGTTGCTTTTTATTAGGCCAATTTGTTAATATCTTCAGTTGTGGTAGCAGTATCTTTATTTACAGTTGTATCAGGCATAATGTCACTTTTGAACTACAGAGGCTAGTTTTTTTAGAATCTACCCTGACAGTTCTGATATTTTGGGATTGGCCTCCCTTTCTCTATGTAATTGGTTCCACCTTTTTAATATAAAGCATGTTATCCGTTTGTGTAAAAAAAAAATATAATGAGATATTATAATCTATCTCAAGTTTATCTTAATTATAGTTTCCAAATCACTAATTATATTTTTCTTTTTTTCTTCTCTAGTGATGTTTTGATGAAGTATTTTTTTGAAATTATATCAATGATTTTCAAAATCATTAATATAATCTTTCTCTCTAACACTAGCCTTTAATCCATTGAGAATAAGGTTATTGCCAATTACTTAATTGATGCACTAATCAAGAACAAAATTGTGACGCTTTCTAGCATTGATTTAAGGGAGCAATCTACTTGTTAGACATTTTGGACTTTCTAGTGGTTTTTAATCGGAATCTAGCGAATATTTTTTTCCAAAATCCAAATCTTGAAGTGTTCAAATCAACTTATTGAATGCAAAAATGGATTCAACACCCTCAAATACCCCCAGTACACCCACATTATGAAAGTTTAATAGCTATCATATGCTTTTTCAAGAATTATTCTAAAATTTATGATAGATTCTGATAAAAACAAGCCAAAAAAGGAGTCCATAAAAGGATGAAAATGTATAACATGTAAACTATTGCTTGCTTTAAGTACAGTAAAATTCACTCGACAAAACTTATGAGAGGTGAAACAAAAATATTGATTTTTGGTTTAACGATTGATAAATAAATGAGGAGATTGTAAATGGGTCTAACTCAATTGGTTGAAAGGAAATTCGGCTCGCATATGTGTTTATTTACCACTTGCCCCACTTTGAAAGAGATACTCAACCCTGTTCCAAACCACAAGCAAGTGAATCGTTTTTTTCTACCATATCTCTTTTGGATTCCCAACAAAGGTATGAGTAGAGTGATCTACAACAAGATATATATTGTGAGTCACATTGTAGAGAAAGATACCAATCAAGATGCATAGTCAATATAAGAGTTTCACTGCACACAAGTAGAGGAGCATTGCCAAGGGATTTAGAGAGCAAGCAATAAATTCCTCACCCTACTTTGAATACGAGTGAGCACTATAAATTCCTCTCTATTTTCAAAAATAACTAGGGGTCATGGATGGGGTGGTGTAACATGCCGATATTTTCATAAAAATTTAAAAATTAAAAAATTGTCATTAAATACTAATATTTGTAAAATGCGGAAATAATAATGTTTAATAAAGCAGTAGTTAATAAATTCGTCATTTGGTGGGAACAATTTAACCGTTGTGTCTTTTTGTTTTCTGATGGTGTACTGTGTCGGCTACACGTCATGAATCCAATTAATAATTATGACATTTATTTATGTGCTTGAATGGATATATTTTCGATACATTTGGAAAACAGAATTTTCCTCGACAAGTACTGACAGTTTAACTTTTTCTGGATGATGATGAAAGGGGTCCCACGAGGTGCCCCGAGGCTCACTTAGCTACTCAGCTAAAGCATTGTACTCGTCCTTCATGCGCAGATTCGCAGGTAAGAGATAGCGATAAAATTCAGAGTGTTTAATAACCATGATATAAATAAAAACTGCTTATGATTTCGACGCTACAGGTATGGTTTCCTTCCAATTTTGTAAGATGAACTAGACTAGCTCAAAAACTGCAGAAAACGTCAATCTCAGAGTGTGATTGTTATGAATGTTCTTCATTAGGAGTTTATGACTTCACTTGTTATCATTCCATGAATGACTTGCGGTTGTTAAACAATTCTTTTATAAATTTCGACTGTGACAAATTTAAGACAAGGACACATGGTCCTAAGCACACCATAGTTAGAGTAATAAGGTGATTATAAGTTCTCTATTAGCTAGGAAATTATAATGGTGATGTAATATGCATTAATACCCTACCATGCAATTTATACGATGGTTCCTTGGTGGCAACTATACCCTAAGGGTGTAACCTTGTGAATTTATGTAATGGGAAAAGCTTGATGAACTATATGATGAACTTTATAATGAATTTTATATTATGTTGGGGTGGAGTCAATCCATACCTTAGGGTCGAATGCGACCTAGGTGGATGTTTTATACTATGAGTGTACTTATATCGATTTAAATGGAACATACAAAGTCTTTAATACATGCTGCCGAATATATGTTCTAACCTTAGCATGAATCATATAGTTGATTCCATAATCGTCGAACTTATGGTTGGCAGGTGGAATGATGGCGTTGTATAAAGCCTGCGTATGAATTCAAAGGTGTCGTAAATGATTGGGTTTGTAATCAATTCGTCTAGCCACAGCGTTCAAGGTAATGCTACATGCACGTTGTAAAGGGTGTCCAGCATGTGAGAAGGTTTGTCGATGCTGAGTTGTATCGGGCCTCCTGCCTTGGTGTAGACAAAGTTGGCAACATCGTGACTTGGGAGGTGAATGGGTGAGTAAATATCGCACCTACCACCCTCCAATGTGGCTTAATGAGAATAGGTCTCCGTCATTGATTGTTGTGTGTTGGGATTGCAATGAACCCTAACGTAACTTACAGGATCTTGTAACGTTTTCTTAGTCATTGTTCGGTGGTAGGGTTTTGGGGTGAGGCCAACCGGCCGAGAGGCACTTAGGGTTTTGATGTTTTAGCCTCCCTTGGGCTCGATCCTGAGACCGGCAGCAGCCTTCAATCTGTAAGTGAATGCTATCAATGGAGGCCGAGTTTGGAGTTGAATAGTGTGGCAGTCCACAGGTTGGATGAGTGCGGCCGTTGGGGTGTTGTAGTGACTTGAAGGTCTGGGGTTTCAATCGGGTTGTAAGTTTCAAAAAGTATCAACATAGTGTGGCATTCGAGTTGGGTCCTTCTCCTTTGAAGTGGGTAGATGGCTTCGTCAATCTTCTGTCACGGCACAGGTACAGTGAAGTTGCAAAAGTCTAAGGTTTTCTTTGTTGCATGCATCATTATTTCATGATTGTTATCTAACTCTGAGCATGGTCACTTGGCAGGTAGCTCTCGTCGAACAGCAGTGTGCCGGGAAAGTTGACGGGAGAAGAAATATAGAGAACCCACCGGTAAGCTTCGGTGGTACCCCTACCTCGTGGTTCTTCCTGGAATCGGACTTGATGAGCAGGGTGTTGGAAGTATGTCTTATCGGCAATGGCTTTTGCCTCGCCTGCAACTTGGGAAAACGTTACTGTTTGAGGTTTTTTTGTTAGCGTAGATGATGTAAATATTTCTTAAAATGTATGGCTGGCCATCCCTTGGCTCGGCGAGCTTGATAGGGTTTGAACCCTCGTTGTTGCAAGGGATTTCACAGTATTAAAAGTTTTATGTTTATAATTTTTCCCTTCTAAGTCGATGGAAGAAACATGTGTGGAACTATAGGGAAAAGTAATGTTGACTATGGTTTTGTTTCGGCATTAGTTGTGTAGTGTAAAAAGTGGGTGTTGAATGAAACCCTCAGTAAACAAATGAAGTGATCTGTAGGATGCTGCGATCGTATTTTTAATGGAAAAGTTCATTGTTAGGGTTTAATGTTTACGTATGGTGTTTTGAACTCTCATTTTCGAATTGTTCTTGAAATCCTGTTTAAGATGTTTATTTAAAGAATGGCTATAAGCCGATAATGATCTACCTGGCTTGCATTGCATCTGTGCATACTCGAATTAAGCCGATAATTAAAAAGGTATTAGTTTGGTTTGAATGCAACAGTGTTGATGTTAAACCCTAGCCTGTCGATGATAATGAAACCTGCTGGGATGTAATGATGTTTAAAATGTAAGAATAACAGATCTTGTTTCTACTATTAGGATATCTATGATAATGAAAACACTTGATTTTTGCAGTTGTTAAACGTTTGTAAAAATTAGTATGATGAGAACAAATCAACCCTCGTTTGGGTGTAGAGATGCTGTATTTTACTCTGTCAGTTAAATAATGCTATCTTTTTCTTTGCTTGAATAACATGCTATTCTGTCATGTAAATTCTGCCACATACTGTTGATAATATAGAATCAAAGAAATTACAGTGTATTCATCAGTTAGTTTAATTTGCCTATTAATACAACAGTTTGTCTACTTTAATTCTATCTCCCTGTATTTGTCCAATTTGGACCTCTGGAGAAATGAAAGAACAATATAGTACCCCTTTTTTTGGCACAAAAATAATACAGTGATGACAATAATTTCTATAAAGATCAGTCAGATTCAAATAACAATAAAAGAATGGGTATGTGGTTAAACAGAATGCATGATATTGGTTTCTTTTGAAGAAATCACTGATGATCAGTAAACCCTAGATGTTAACACCATGTCCACCTTCAGAAGTCAGAAAAGAACCTACTGTTATAACTAGTTTCTGGTATGTTGTTTCAGCATACAGATTTGAACAGTATATTTAGTGCATGCAGAGATTTAATTTGCAACTGCTAAAATAATAAGATGCATAGGAATATAAGTCTGTGCATGGGTGGTCTCATGGGTTTATGTATTTAGATGCATACTAGGTTTCACTTTTAAATGAACAGATTTAATGCTACCTCTCTGTACTGGAGTACGATGCAGCTTCATGCATGGGGAAAAATCCAAAGGAGTCATTTTATCAGTTCATAAATTTAAAATCAATCAGGATCTAACATTTTACTGCTACTGGTCATTAGTACATTTCTAAGCCATTTTCTGAGAGCATTCATATGATTGGAAACATAAAAAAAAAAAGAATAGAACCTGAGTGTGATAGGAGGAACAAATCACTCAAGAAGCCTGTTCCACCCAACCTGCTCCTAAGCAGCCAAGATGTCTGCCTTAGGACCGCCGAGCCTGTCCACTGATCCACTAGGAGGAAGGAAGTTCAGAAGCTTAGGGTCTCTGTTTGCAGCAACAAGAAAATATATATCCAGCCTTACAGGCTTAGTAATCAATGGGACCAGCACCAGCACCTCTGGTCTGTCCTTTTCATAACATTTGCAGACTTATACTTGCACTCTCCACAGCCTCCCTATTCGAATCTCTCAGCCATCACCTAATGCACATGAGGAAATGTTTCTGCAAAAAACATTGTAAGAGCTCCCTGCTCAATTCGAATTGCCTTTTATAGGCTGCCTAGGTCTTTTTGTAATTAACTGGTCATTAGTGAGCTACCTGCTCACCTCCCTCCACCTGGAGGGGGAAATGCACCAAAATTAGGGGGAGTTGTCCCATACCAACAGCTAATGGTAGAGTGCAAATGCTGCCATCTGTCCCAATCCTTCCAGCAGCTTCCATTCCTCCTAGTGGGCCAGTGAACACTCTTGTAACAGCTTTCTCGAGTGTTTGTCTCCCATTTTTATTTATTAAATAATAATAATGAGTCATTACATTCATCTTTGACCTAATTGGTCATAATTACAAAACTTGTAATTATAATTTAACACAAAGTATTTTCCAAAAAGTATAATAGTAGAAAATAATTATTCTAAAAAATTGGGTTGGTGACAGGTGGATCGACTCCTTTGTCCTCGAGTGGTTCCATTCTTATCAGTTGCTCCTCCCTTTGGTCAATGCCAAGCATAGGAGGAAGACAACCTAGCCATGAGAAACACGAGTCACATGTGAAATATTATAAGCACAAGGACTAGCTCGAGATGCTTACCAACCATGGAGGTATGGATGCTTCCCAACCCAAGAACAAGCACGAGGTGAGGGATGTGCCACCTTGACTAGTGGAATGGTTAGGATGAATAAACTGCTTTGATATACTTTGAAGATTTACCAACCATGTACAAATATTAAAAGCTATATATATATATATATATATATATTATTACATATACTAACTTACTTTTATATATATATATATATTAGTTTTATATTATAATATAGCGTATATCAATAGAGATATTTAAAAAAAAAAACAACAACAAAAGTATTCTTTTCATTTTGACTTTCACCAAAAACCAAATTTTTCATAGAACCCGAACCTTGAATTTGGAGTTTTCCGCCAAAGCACGAATTGGTCCTTAATCCTAAACAATATTCTTTTAATTTTGACTTGCACCCAAAACCAAATTTGTCATATACCCCGAAACTTGAATTTGGAGTTTCCCGCCAAAGCATGAATTGGTCCTTAAGCCTAAACCCTGAACCTTTCCAAATTGAGGGGTGGAGCCTTGCCCCCTGCGGAAGCCATCGAAGGAGGGCACTCGGGAAAATTGGTGAAAGGAGCAACAAACTAGAAGAAATCAGTTCAAAGAGAAACCCTAGATCAAGAATTGATTTAGCAGGTGCATTCATTCATATTCCATTAATTGAGTTCCCCCTAAGATTGAGTAAAGATGTCGGCATCCACTAGTGACCAACATACATGTCTTTGTCATCACAGGTCCTGGAAACACATGTTGTATTCCTCTGCAGCTGATTCGAGTGTGTCTGTGTCAAGCCGAAATGAGAACTCGAATGATGAACATCTCTTCATTTCCAGGTATGCTTCTAGATGAGGAACTAAACCTCACTCCATCTGTATCTTGCTCCCTTGCTTGCTTGTTGTGTTAAAACCGAACTTATTCATGAAATATTAATATTTTTCAAAATTGTTGTTTGTGTTGACTATGCCTTTTTCAATTAGTACACAGGTTCTTATCTGGTTATTCGGTGTCTTACTACCTGGCCTGCATATCTTTCCCATATTATACATATATTGATTGAGAAACTTTTTTCTGGGAAATCTGAAGATGATTGGGGATAAAAGGGGCCAATTTCATGATTTTAAGGCTTCAAATTTCCTTCTTGCGCATTTCCCTAAGGCATTTCTTACTTGTGAAATCACTACACTTGCGCATTTCCCTAAGGCATTTCTTACTTGTGAAATCACGTGGGCATTTCCCTAAGGAACAAGGCCAGAGGTGTTTAAGGCTATGCTACACTTTATTTACAGAGATACCCTTCCAGATTTAGAGGAACAAGCAGATTTAGGAGAGATTTCTGATTCATCCCCTTGATTTTCGACACCTGAGACAATGATTGAATATTTGCTCACAACAGCAAATCAGTATGGTCTGTGTCAGTTAAGGTGGTTGTGTGAGTCAAGAACATCACATGGAATAACTGTGAACACTGTTGCTAAAATTCTTGAACTGACCCAGCTTTACCAGGCTTCTCAACTCAAATCTGCATGCCTTAAATTTGCTGCGACAAACTTGGAAGAAGTCATGAAGTCAGAGGGGTTCAAATACTTGAAGGAGAATTGTTTATCTCTTCAGTTGGAACTTCTACAAACTGTTGCACAATTCAAGGAGGATTGAAACTTTACGGGAAAGGCTGAAATGAACCAATTCAAGAATCAGATGCCTCTGATAGTAACATAGAACAACAAGACCAAACTTAGGGATACCAATCTACACACAGAAAAATGATAATTCTGATTAACTGAATGACACTATTTTTGAGATATTTATGGCTTTGGTGATACATTAACCGGGATGCCCCTGAAGCAGAAATGAAAGATCTTTTTCACTCTGGAGATCATTGAGGTGACGAATTTGTAAGATGCATCCCAGCTTCTGCTAATAACCGTGGAGCAACCAGCATGCTTTTTTTTGAAATATCTTTTTGTGGACTTTCAAAATTGATATATAATTTCATTGTACTATGAGAGATTCACTGTTTCTTTCTAAATACACATGGATATAGAAGCCACAGGATGGGTGGCCATTATGATTGTCCTATTACAGAAGCATCTGCTTCTTATTTGATATCCGATAAAATTCGAACTCTTGTCAAATTGTCGAGGGATTTTTTCAGAAAACTGTAATAAATTATTTTAAAATATCTGGGTTATGCTGCCAGGGAATTCCACTGACTGCAACTGAACGTTGTGTAGCAATAATTTGCACTTCGGCTCCAGACAGTTTGAGTGGCCGATGATAGATTTCCAATCAGACTTACCCAAATAACTATTTATAAAAAAAAACCATGAATGAGGATGACCCAGAGAGTAAGAATAAGAGGTCCGTGAGGGAGGGAAGGTGAATCAATTGATAATTCTGATTAACTGAATGGAACTATTTTTGAGATATTTATGGCTTTGGTGATAAATTAACCGGGATGCCCCTGAAGAAGAAATGAAATATTTTTTTCACTCTGGAGATCATTTAGGTGACGACTTTGTAAGATGCATCCCAGCTTCTGCTAATAACCGTGGAGAAACCAACATGCTTTTTTTGAAATATCTTTTTGTGGACTTTCAAAATGGCTATATAATATCATTGTACTATGAGAGATTCACTGTTTCTTTCTAAATACACATGGATATCTAAGCCACGGGATGGGTGGCCATTATGACTGTCCTATTACAGAAGCATCTGCTGCTTATTTGATATCCGATAAAATTCGAACTCTTGTCAAATTGTCGAGGGATTTTTTCAGAAAACTGTAATAAATTATTTAAAAATATCTGGGTTATGTTGCCAGGGAAGAGTCTACTGACTGCAACTGAACGTTGTGTAGCAATAATTTGTACTTCGGCTCCAGACAGTTTGAGTGGGCGATGATAGATTGCCAATCGGACTTACCCAAATAGCTATTTATAAAAAAAAAAACATGAATGAGGATGACCCAGAGAGTAAGAATAAGAGGTTTGTGAGGGAGGGCAGGTGAATCAATCACAATCAAGGATACAATTCCCATCTGACGATGATTATCCCTCTGTAGTTAAACCAGGCCTCCCTTAAAGTAGTATTCACAATGAGGATACAATCTTGCATCAAATTATCTGGAACACAATAGAAAAAAGTTGAATGAGGATAGACAGGAAATAATTATCATCCATGCAATGCTTGATATGCAGTCTATCCAGAGTCAAATACTCATAAACTAGAATCCTAACCAGAACAAAAAAATTATTTGTATGCATAGACTCTGGTTCAATTCATATGCTATGTTTTGATGTTGGGAGAAAACAAACTTCTACACATTCATTACTTGGGAAGTTTAATTGAGTAAAAGTGATTTTCTCCCATGCCAATCCATCCTAACCTTTTGATGTGCTGCACAAAAATATTTTTTGTTAATTTACACTACTAAGATTTTTATGGAGAGCAAAGATGGCTACAACAATACAACTGTCCTAAATCACTACAGCTAACACAATCTGAGCAAAAGAAACTTGTGGATGAAAAACTCTTTATATACTGCTAAACAGTGTCCATAATTTCTGTTAATTTTAGACAGAAATAACATCAACAACATAAGTAAATACATCCACACTACACAGAAAAGTTTGAACTGGAGAAAAACCTTTCCTTGGTTGAAAAAAAAGACTCCATACTTATATCTTACGTGGGAGGAGAATGAAACAAAGTTTCAATTACAGCCTTTTCCTCCCATACCTATGGAATCTAAGTCCATAAGTGACTCTAAACAAATTCATTGCAATGCAAAAATAAACTAGCTATATGATACTAATTCTACTTTAACACGTCCAACAGATTATTGCAGGTTTATGAAAAAGGCTAGAAAAGGTGGGAGAGGTTGGTTACTAATTTAGTAATTTACTACTTTTCTTAATGAATATTGTAAAAAATGTTAGAAAAATACCTTATTCTCATATCCAAACTTTCTTGAATATATATACATGAAGAACTGCATTTGTTCGATAACAGAATCTTATTCGTGGTCTTCTTATTTTACCAGAATATAGCACATACAGTACTACACAATGGCACATACATCATGCATGGTATTTTGCAAGAAACAAGTATGCTTGCAAATAAACATGTTTTAATTGGTTTCTTGCATCAATACAAAACAGAGTACCCTATTCTACTTCATAATATTTAATATTATCATGGACAATTTTATGACCTCGCATTTATACCTTTAAAATATAATAAGTCCAAATACACTCTTGCATTTATGTCCTATATATTATTTGAATTGGCATGCGATTGATTGCCTATCACTATATCATGCTAACTGAAAAAAACATTAATGATGAAATGTGAAACAATGAACTGATGTTTATCCATACTTATGAAGTTGCTTCAGAGTTTTACCATCTTCTGTTCCAAATTTGAATATTCCTTCTTCTTCACATAATCATCCTGTACCCGCCCTTCTGCATTTTACTGCATATTAGTTGCATGTTTTCCCCAATATTATAGTGCTCCATATTTTTCCAGGGCCAATGATGGTGTGTTATCATTTGATTAAGTTTTCCAACAGTTTGTAAGGTCACTCGTTCCCAAATATTGGATATAAATATCTACAATAGTTTTAAGAGGATTCCATATTAGTGTATCCATAATTCAGGGCCCACAACATCCCTGCATGAAGAGCTAAGAGCTATTTATTATTTTTATAGTTGTGATAAGAGCTACTTACAGTAAGTTTGCACTGCTATGAAGTGCTTCAACCCCAGTCTCCTTCACCAGGAGCAGGTAGTTCAGCGATTGTGAGTAGAAGAATCTTGTACTTATTTTTCTTTGATTGGCCAAGTGCCCTATTCTACTTAATATTAATAATGTGACCGTGGAAAATTCTAATGACTTCATATTCATACTTTTAAAATAAAATAAGACCAAGTACATTCTAAACTATTGTAAGTTAACCTCTCTAATAACAAATATTAATTAAAAATACATCTAAATTCTAGGTATTTTCTAATTATCTGATCGTTCTACATTCTTTGATTTCCATGTTTAGTTAAAGGATTTTTAAATATTTGCTTCTTGCTTCCTTACCTTTGTTGGTTGTCTATTTTTTGTGATTCTCTTGGAAACTGTCTCTTTTCTTCCACACCTCAAGCTAATGCTACCTCTCAACCTATAGTTTTGTCAGAGTTTGTCAGTTTGAATTTTTTAGCTTGATTGATTGATAAGTTTTTCATCTGTCCCATGCATTTCTTATTATTAGTTTACTGGACCTTGATACTAGAAATTTGTCAAAGTAAATATCGACAACTTGGCTAGGTCTAATTAATAAGTATGATATCAGATTCTCTAGCTGACAACAAAAATCAAATTTAGAAAAACAAACGCAGACAAACTTGCCTTTAAATTTATTTGCATGGTGTCTTTACTGGGCTTCCCATTAGCATATGTCCATCCTCTGGCTCTCATTTCATGGAATAATGAGGTTAGGTCTCCATAGTGTGATCCATAGTGTGTACTACTCTATCCTCATCCCACATTTATAAGTTTCTATGAACATTCTTTCATGGGTATGGGATCCCATAAGAAACTCATAATCTATGATTTCCCAACCTAATCTATGATTTTCCTGGGCACGATTCTACTTTTTGGCTGTCTATATTATGAATCTTTTTACCCAAGTTATCATTTATGATTTTCCACCTTCCTGGCATTCCAACATTAATCATCCATTTTTCACTGACAAAGACCACTTGAATTTTAGTAAGTACAAGATCATTTTGGTTAAACATGTTGTAGTGAAGTTGCTCACTGTATCGCACAGTACATTTCAAAATTTTCAGAGGGATAGAGGTTTCATGCAAAGGGTCACTTTAGTTTTACAAATAATCACTGAATTACAAATTATATCCTAATTCTCTGAGCCATTAACAAGGAAAAATTGCAAGCCATAAGAACATAAACCAAATACAGCTAAAATGCAAGCCATGTGAACATAAACCAAATAAATTTGGTCCCATGTAAGTAGTTTGCACACTCATCGGAATACAGAGAGAGCCAACAGGTTTAACTCTCAATGTTGAGCAACAGGTTTGTATATGTAGATAAACTTATTGGAGTGTAGTTTTCTATTAGGTGTTAACTGTTGAACCATTTGGTATATTACTTTCCCGATGTACTTGCTTTACATTGGAACCTAGAAATTTCATTCAGTTGAATGCAGAAATATGTATGTTGTCTTATGAATTTCTCCTTTTTAGAAGCAGTTGTTCCTTTCTTCAAGCATCAAACTACTTTATGGAGGTCATCTACATCTTGTTCAAGGAAAGTTGCTTTTCATGCCTTCCCACTATAGTAGAGGTGAAGGGCTGCATGCATTGCATTGAAATATTGTGTTTCATAAATCTAGTTGAAATGCTAAAGACCTATGTCCAATATGAATATGGTTGCAGCTGGCATACATAGAACTAACAAGAAAGAAAAAGGTTGTCTTTGAGAGTTTAAAGACAGGAAACAATGCTATTAAGGTTCTCCTTGGATGATGTTCAAAAACTTATCGATGACACAGCTGACGCTAAAGTATACCGAGATGTGAGTCTTTCTTTTCCTTTCCCATGTATGAGTTGTTGTATATGACATGTAACTCACAATGTCTTTTTCTTGACCTTTGTGCTTTATTTAATATGTTGTCCAAGTCTTGCATTTGTACCTTTAGTAGGAATCAGGATAATGCATATTGCTTTTATATTCTTTTTGTTTAACAACAACAGAAACTGAATCCAATGAATTTACATAAATACTCCATCAAGTTGGTGATACTCGTAGGGAAAATGGAGTTGGTTGTTTAAGGACATTGGTTTATGGATTTTCACTGAATCCAAATACTCTATCATGCTTTCCCTAGCTAGATGATGTCTTCTGTCTGTTGATCATCCTGTGCAAACCAGGTGGTAACAGATTTCATTGGAGAAGGATCTCACACTTTTATTGTTGAACTGAAGGGCCATAAACATGCCTAGAATGTAATTATAGTTGTTGTTAAAATTGTTATCTCCACGTTCTACTTCCAAATGTGCTACAGGAAACTTGAAAAACAAGGCTGATAGAATTATGCTTTAGGGCACATTTTCCACAGAGGTACTTGCTGGGATAGACTGCTTGGGATTCATATCAGGAATTCCTTACTACCAGGTCTGAATTGCAAACTCATAATTTTGTGAGAAAGATTCTTGGAATGACACCATACTGCCCAGAATTCTTGAGAATCCCTTCCTGTTGATTTGAAGTGATTGTACATAATATTTTTATTTTATTAATGTCCATGAATGACCACAAAAGTAGGTCAATGGGACCCAAAAGTAGATGCTAAATTATAAAACAAACTAAATTACTGAATAAAAGAAATAGCCAAAGGCATCTGCATATACAACATGATCAAGGTTTACTAATGCTCATCATAAGAGCAGGCCCTCAATGTTTTTTTTCAACAGGGAACTTTTTGTAATAAGTTCAGTTGCAGGTACTTGGTGATATGCCACGAAAACGTCTTGAATTTACATGGAAAGTTCCACCATTGGAGTCACTTGGCATTGCTCCAGGAATGACAGTTTTGGATGTTCTTAGACGAGTTCTTCATCTTCCACCTGTGTGTTCAAAGTGTTTCTTAACAACTAATGTAGGAGGTCAAGTTGCTTGAGAGTTATGTTTCATTTTTTTGAACAATTTTGAAAAAGAATCCCAAGATTGTAAAAGAACGTCTCTTGACTAGTTATTTTGACTTGCTTCGGTAGTTTTTTTTGCTATTGGACTTTCTACTCGAACTTAAAGCATATTTTTAAGAATACATGGCCATTTGGAAGGTTGATCATTGTGTCACAGATCTTGTTGCACAGCAGCAGACAGTTAGTCCTCTGCAGCTTCCACTCACAGATGTTGTTGTTATTGCTCAGGTTGGTTTGTATTATATTTGTTGTTATTGCTCAGATGTTTTTGTTATTGCTTCTCACCTATTTGTATTTATATTTTCTTTCGAGCTTCTTTACTGCCTTAATCATCTTATGGTTTGAGAAGAGTTTCTATTGTCTTTAAACTAAAGTATACTTTCTTTTAATGTTAATATATGACAACAATATGTCTCATTCATGCAGACATATACTGGGTTAAGTGGTGGTGCCTGTGCAATCGGAGAGAAACCAGTAAAGGTAGTAGATGGTCATGACTTTTGGATATGAGCAAAATCTCTCTGAGATGTCTTTTGAATGTACTTAAACAATTCTTGGTTTCAACAATATCAAAACAATCTCAGAATTTTTAAATTTCCAGGGTTTACTGAATCCAAAGGCAATGGCTAGGCTAGCAGTGGGGTAGGCTCTGACAAATCTTGTTTGGGATAAGGTGAGTATATCATGTCAAAAATTTTCTTTCTCAAGACGAGCTTTCCAATTTTCCATTAGTCATTCTTGCAATCTTAGGTGAAAAGAGCCATTGTTAAACATAATGAAAGTATAAAGCATATTTTTTCCTTAATAATGATATTTGGTCTTATAAAGAAGCACATCATACATGATTTACAGGTTACTTCACTGAATGATGTCAAAGCTAGTAGGAATTGGATGTATGCTGCAAAACTTGTAGGAATTGGATGTATGCTGCAAAGCTAGATGGAGAAGGTGCATCCATGTATGATGCAACTAATGCTCTTCAGGATGCAATGATAGAACTTGGGATAGCAATAGACGGTGGAAAAGACAGTCTTTCAATGGCTGCACAAGTTGGAGGAGAGACTGTCAAAGCTCGTGGCAATCTAGTAATCAGTGCTTATGTGACCTGTCTGGATATTTCAAAGACTGTTACACCAGACTTGAAGGTGACATTTCAAAATGGATTTGGACAAGCAACTCTAAGATTGTTAAGTCTTCATAATTGTCATATTGACATAATCCACTGTTATGTAGCTAGGAGATGATGTACTTCTACTCCATATTGATTTGGCTAAAGGAAAGCATCGTTTAGGTGGTTCTGCCCTTGCTCATGTTTTTGACCAGGTAAATGCTAAAATATTTATTGTTGGATTGGTGTATTTGTATTAGCAAAGGTTGATACATTATGCAGAGAACAATATATTATGAATGGTTGGATGGACCATTTTGATTTCTTTCTTGGCATCACGTTTCATGATTAAATCATTGCTTATATTTACAATTTTGTCTTGCAGATTGGTGATGTTTTCCTAGACCTTGATGATGTTTCATATATCAAGAGAGCCTTCAATGCAGTCCAGGTGAGGGCCTAACCAAATGGTAATTGGAAACCAATTAATAATTAATAACTAGGTAAATAATATGCTTATGTTATCCAGCCTTTTTTTTATTAACTGAATAAATTCAATGATGCAAGAATGGTACTTAACTTATCCCACTATAAAATGGCCTTTGGGTAAATTTCAGAGTCAACCCTATCTCCCTATATGTGAAATTATTAATTTTGTGGAGGTTAAATTAGTGTCAACTTGTAATTTCTTAATGTATCCTATAGCTGCTCCAAGGAAGGATGTAAGAGGGCAGACTTTAGCTATACATAATTTGAATTGCACTTAATCGATTTGCTTGAATGCAACGCTACAAACATTCTTGATAAAATTTTATTGGTCTTATTTAACTTTAAGAAGCAACCATTAATTTATGTTTTCGTTCTGAATAAGTACATCAAAACATCAAGTCTAGTTGCCAATCTTTTTTATTTTCTGCAAGTAATGAGAGAAAGGTTTATATATTATTATTATAATACTATGCCCTTGGACAAAATGGGCCAGAAGTGAAGTTGAAGATAATTGTATGTATTTTGGATCTCAGATAGGAAAACGTCTCTAGTTGTTGAGAGATCAACAATTGATAGACAATTAAAACAAATTTATTGCAAGTTGGATCTTGTATTCTTTTCTGTCTATGAAGGGAATCAACTTTATTTTGTTCCTGATAATTTGTACAGCCATGGAATATTGTACTCATGCGTAGTTTGTAATATCATTCTTCTTTGAATTTTCATCATTGTCACAATTGAACTGCTATATCTTAGAATTATTTTAGTACTTGAAGCATTATTCTTGAATATGTTTGACATTCATTTTGTTCCCATGCAAAATTTGTTTGAATATCATCATTGTCAAGCAATAACAACTTCTTAAAGGGTGCTAGCTCAATGGTAGAGCACATGCCTAATTATAGGCAGGAGATTGGTGGTTCGATTCCTCCGTACCCTATCATAAATTAGTGACTAAGAAAATGACTAAATTCGCATATATACAACTATTAGTAGTTAATTTCCAGTATCTTATAGCGCGACTAACGTTTAGTAGTATTTAGCTTAGTCATTAATATGTTATCATCTAGTAGTTTATTTAGTCATATATTTGGTCATTAATTGTGACAATCAATGACTAAATTAGTGAGTATCAATGACTAAATCAGTGAGTATCAATGACTAAATCAATGACTTAATCAGTGACTATCAATGACTAAATCAATGACTAATAAGTCAACCAATTAATGACTAGTGAAATATGACTAGAGATAAGATAGTGGAAATCGGATACTATTAGTCACCGACTCAAAAATAGTCGTTTATAGTCGAATTTTAGTCATTTTTTTTGTTACTAATTTCTCATTTTGTACTAGTGTTAGAAAAGCGCCTAAAGGGAAAAAAATCATAAAGACACAACCATATACTAGTGGACTTTGGGTGAATGCCTACATTCGTTGAGATTAAATAACATGCTTGGAAGTGTTTATGACACCATAAACTTTTTTTCCTTCCTTATACTCTTATCTTCCTTGCATTTTTTTCCTCTCAACGTTCCTTTTGCCCCTATTGGGGCAATTGCTAGTTTATTAATATTGGAGATGTGTATAATATTATGATGTATTTTGGAGAAATTTAAATAACATTATGATATATTTGACACATCAATAATGTTTTTATCCAATAGTATTTTTTAATAAAATAATCTTATTTAATTAAATAATATTAATAATTAATTAAAAATAATACCATTTAATTAAATAGTATTAATAAAATGATATTATTTAATTAAATAGTATTAATAAAATTATATTAATGTGTAAATTATTAAATATATCCATAATATTGCTTAATTAAATATTACATTTAAATATCTCAAAAGTATTAATATAGTAATATTAGTTATTTAATTATTGTATAATAATTAAATATGATATTTAAATATCTCCAAAATATTAATAATTTAATATTATTTAAATAAATATCTATAATAATAAAATTAATTATCAATTATTATAATACATTAATGAGATATAAGCGAGATGTGATATGGGGATGGGACATTTTAGGGTTCTGCAGTCGTGGGGGCCTGCAACCTGTAAACCCTAAACTGTTTACGGAATGTCAAGGCACTGATCATGATAGCCCTCCCACTCTCCTCAGCTGACACCGGCTTGGATTATCATACAGTGGACGATGTTGATTACTCACTAGTTCCACATGAGGGTAAAACTATTTTTTATCACTCACGAGATTACAAATCGCGGTCTTCCCTTAACAGCGTTGCAGCAGATTTCACGCCGGGTAAAAAATATCAACAGACATCTGGTGACTGCTTAGACATTTTAAAGACAACTGGTGGGGAGATTCCGATGGCTTCTCAAACGTTCACAGACCACCTATCACTCGAGGCGGATGGTTTTCTTTCTGGCGACCCTGATTCTACACGTCCTCTTGCTCCGGGCCTTGAGGGTTCACCCTACTCCCCCCCTGACCTTCCCCCACTCTACAACCTTGGCACTTCGGTCCCTATAGCCTCAACGATCGTTCACACAGTGCTTTCGTTGGAGGCTTGGTCGCTGGACTCGACATATCTCTCTGACCCTCAGGACTGTGGATGGCCCTTCCGGGATCTGACTAAACACTTGCTTCCCACTTCAAACCTTCCAGAGGTTCCCTTCTCTCATACGCCTGACGACTTCATTGATCTCTCTTTCACTCCCCAGCACACTCTGGTTTTGTTCCCCCAAATAAAAGTGTCAGTGCTTCGGGTCACGACCCTCACGTATCTTTTCAGAGAAACCGGGAGGTCTCCCCCACTCAGAAACAGAAAGGAAATTTCTTGAAAAATGCCCGGGAGTCAATAAACTTTATCTGCGGAAAGAACGTCTATGTGGTGAATTCCCTCAACATGGCAGAGACGACAATCATTGGACGTGCTCGTGGAAAATACCCCAGCTCTGAAGTTTAGGATAGGTGGGTTTCCTCCAACTAGTCAACTCTGTTCACCTACAAACCTGTGGTCATGGTTCTCTCTAGAGGCTGGTTCATGTTCAAATTTCAATCTCGCGAGGACGTTGGTCGTGTCCTTAAGACACACTGGAGCCTGGGAAACACGTCCATTCTTTTTAAAAGATGGACCCTAATGTTCGATGCTGACACTGAGAAATTCGATGTTATCCCCATTTGGGTCCGCCTTCCGGGCCTACCCTGGGAATTTTGGAACCTAGAATCCTTCAGAGATATCGGTAATGCCCTGGGCATACATCGATGCAGACATGTCCTACACACAAACCCAGAAGCTCTTGGCTGCTCGAGTATTGGTTTCATAAATTTCAGAGAGGGGCTACATGCACAACTCACCTTCACTTGGGGACTTGCACAGCGCATACAAAAACTAGACTATGAAGGTATCCCCTTCCGGTTTCACAGATGCCATGGTTATGGGCATTTGGATAAACATTTTTGGCTCTCTTTCCATCAGAAATCAGACAACATTCGCAAGCAGATGGACGACATGGACGTGGGAGTTGGGGAGGGCATGCAGAAAGTGGGCAGTTTGGATGAAGACTTGCGGGATGTTCCCCATGAAATGGATTTTTTGGACACAGCTGGGGCTCGGCAGGAGAACACTGGTGGGGTGGCACCAAACCCTCACTCAAACCCTGCAGTTCTCGTGGCTAGATCCTAGCTCGCTCAATGGCTACTACTAATCCTCCCGCTTCGGGTATGCTTAATAACCCAACCTCTCTTTTCTCCTCTATTGAATCTAATTTTTTCTCTTTGAATCTGGAATCAGATGGTCCTGCTGCACCTCTCTTCCCTGATAATCTCCAGAATCTCCCCCCACTATCCCACTCCATTCCCCTTGAAACCCCTCCTATGAACATGGATTGCTCCATGGACCCCCCGAACCTAGCCCCTGCAGCTAAACATTCCATCCACTTTCACCTACGCTCCCATGACATCCCTATCCTCATGTCCACTCTACCCCTTGGCACTGGCTTGGGCCTAAATCCTTTACCTCGAAAACTTCCTCGTGGTCGTGGCCGACCCTCTCTTTTCGCTTTAGCGCAACAGAAAATTATCCAGGACCATGTGGACGGCAAACAAAAAACCATTGACGGGACACTTAGAGCAGTGCAAGCCCATTCAGGGGTTAACCCATGAAACTCCTGTCTTTCAACTATAGGGGTTTGGCAAGTAAACCTAAAAAAATTGCACTCAAGAGGTCGATTGTTGTACACCAACCTAACATTTTTTTGCTACAAGAAACTATGGGGTCAGAAGCTGATGTTCTAGCATCTCTCACAACTCTTTTCGCTACTATCAGTGCGCGTGGCCTCTCTGGGGGGCTTTCCTCGAGATGGAAAAAAACCTCAACAAAAGCCCTTAATACCTGGGGATTTTCCTCTGATTTGGGTGTGGATCTATTCCATGCCGGTTTAAACAGGACTTTCAAGAAGGTTAACATTTACAGCCCCTTCTTGGACCGTGTGGCTTACTACGACACTTTTCATCACAACTCCTTGTTTTCTGGGGGCGACTTGATCTTAGGTGGAGACCTGAACTTTACTCTTGGATCCCACTAAATTTGGGCCCCTCTTGTTCGGGGCAATGCACTTGCTAGTTACTTTGACCTACTACTGAAGGATACTCACCTCATCGACCTTCAACCTCCCATTCTGAAGCCTACTTGGGCCAATCGCAGAACCGGGGAGGGGAATATCTGAAAGAGACTGGACTGATTTCTACTTGTTGAGGAACTAATGAGCCAACACTACATGATTCGACAATGGGTAGACTCTGGGGGCATCTCTGATCACGTACCTATTTGTTTAGAGATACTGGGCAACTCTTTAAGACTTCCCATCCCTTCAAACTCTGTGTCGCTTGGTTAAAAGAGGAGGAGGTTGCAAACATTTTCAAAAACTCTTGGATCCCCTTCCAACCTGGTGAAGGTCTTTATGTTGCCCCACACTTTGTCAATAATATTTCAAGAGTTAAATTACCACTGAAAGACTGGGCACACAAAAAGAGTGAACGTGATGAACTTGAGCTGATTCGGGTTGAAAGGGATTTGGCCTGTCTTCTGGCAGCTAATGGGGGAGGCTTCATTTCGTAGGAGTCCACTGACTTACTTAGATCCCTGGAAAGCACTCGTAATAAAATACTCTTTGAACCAGAAGAAGTATGGATATTAAAGAGCATAGCCATATGGCTTGAAAGCGGTGATGAAAATACAAATTTTTTCCAAGCCTATGCTAAAGGACGGAAGGCACAAAACACTATTTGGGATCTTAAAAATGATAATGGAGAGACTATCTCCTCCTTTGAGTACCTGGCCACTCTGGGAACATCACACTTCAAAACTCTTTTTTCGAATATCTGCCGGGAAAATATTGTTGAAGTTATCCGACTCTCTCAATTTTTCCCAGGAGTTGTTACTGAAGATGATAATCAGAACCTTATGGAAGATATCTTTGAGGGGGAACTCAAGGAAACCCTGCACAGTTTTCAAAAGGACAAGAGTCTGGGACTAGACGGTTGGACAATTGAATTCTTCCTCGAATATTTTGATACAATCGGCAACGATCTTCTTCTTCTCGTAGAAGAATCCAGACTTGGGGGCCTTGTTCATCCACCTCTAAATGCCACTTTCATTGCACTCATTCCCAAGTCTGATAAGTTGGTTTCCATGGATGAATTTTTCCCCATCTCTCTCTGCAACATTACATACAAGGTTGTGGCAAAAATCATGGCTAAAAGGGTCAAACGTGTTCTCTCAAATTTTATCTCCAAGGAACAATTTGGATTCCTGGAGGGGCGGCAAATTCATGAAGCTATCGAGGTTTCTCAAGAAGGCTTACACTCTCAAAAACTAAAAGGAATAAAGGGTGTTGTCATAAAAATGGATCTCTCAAAGGCATTTGACAGAGTCCGCTGGCTCTATCTTCAACTACTCATGACACACCTAGGTTTCGACTATGCCTTCATAAAATGTACGATGAGCTGCATCTCTACAGCCTCTTTCATCTTTCTCATAAATGGATCACCCTCACAGTTCTTCTGTGCTAAAATAGGACTTCGCCAGGGCTACCCTTTATCCCCTCTACTCTTCCTTTTGGTGGCATAAGGTCTTAGCTGCGCTACTGTTGCTGCTAAACGTCAAGGCACTTTTCATGGAATTTGAATCACCAACTCTCTTCGGCTCTCTCAGCTACTCTTTGTGGATGATATTATGATCTTCTGTGATGGCTTGATTGGGGACGCTGAACAACTTGACAACTTTCTAACACTCCTTCAAGACGCCACTAGAATGGTCATAAACTTCCTCAAATCCTCTATCACTCTCTACAGACTGACTATTTTTGAACAACACAGGTACCTCACACTCTTTCCCTTTGAAATCTTATTTTTGGATGAGGGCCTGAAATATCTTGGTTTTCATTTGAAGCCAAATGGCTACAAAATGTGTGACTGGACTTGGATTCTTGCAAAATTTGAAAAAAATTAATGATCTGGAGCCATCGATGGCTCTCCAGAGCTAGTCGTCTAGTTCTCATTAAATATGTTCTGGAGGCCATCCCTGTGTATTGGATGTCACTAGCATGGATCCCAAAGGGTATTTGGGAAAAATATATGAAGCTTTGCTTCCGGTTTCTTTGTTCTGGTCACTCAGATACCTATACAATGCCTTGGGTACAATGGGAATGTCACGCCTTACCAAAATCCTTAGGGGGTTGGGGTCTCAAGCATATTCACACATTCGCTACATCACTGGCTGGAAAGGTGGGCTGGAGAATTCTCAACACTGAAAATTTGTGGATGGAGGTTATCAAACAGAAGTATATTTCTTTGGATACACTCATCCACTGGATTTAGAACCCCACAAAGCCTCGACGGGGATGTCTGTCATATGGAAAGCAGTGCTGGCATATCTCCCGCTCATCACTCAGGGACTTGCCTGTAAAGTTGGAAACAGGTCTCAAATCTGTATAGGTTCGGACCGGTGGATTGGGTGCCAAAATCATCACATCCTCCCAGATCCTCTCAGTCATTTTCTTCAACAAAATGGAATTTTCCATCTATCACAAATTGCCTACCCTCTGACTACCACCTTCTGGCAGTAGGTTTGGTTGTCTTCGAAGGAGTTGAATCTCCCGGTTGACTTTCACAACCATTGGAATGACTACCTCATTGCACTGCGTCTCTCTCATGCTCATATCTCGGACAACCCTGATGATCTCATATGGTCGTCCGCATCAAATGGAAAATATGCCCCAAAATTGGGATACAAACTATTAATGGAACAAAAGCAACAACACGTCGAGCAAAAATGGTGGTGGCAAAAGATCTGGAAGTCACACTGCCCCTCAAAATCAAAAATCTGTATGTGGTGCACGCTTGCAAACCGGATCCCTACTTGGGACGGTATTTGGAACAAACATATTGAGGGCTCGGGATGGTGCATCCTATACAAATAGGCCGCGGAAACTAATTCCCACCTTTTCCTTAACTGTCTATTCACAGCAAACATTTGTTCTGAGTTGAAACTCATACATGCAGCAGCTAGTAAGTGGGAAGGGCAGACTGTTGAAGAGTCTTGGAAACATTGGCACCACTCCCCGGACACTTCTTTTATTCGTGCCTTACCTATGATTGTTATCTGGGGCATTTGGCTCGCACGAAACCAACTGATCTTTCGTGACAAAACAACTACCCCGCTATTTTTGTTAATCACGGCATCTCGATCCTCTCCCACTTTCCACAGGATAAATCTCTTCCCATTCCCCGCAACCCCACTGCAGAACTCATTAACCCATCTCTACCCTGGGCCTACTTTGATGGCACCTCTCAGAACAACCTCTGTGGAGGGGGAGCAATTATGTATCTCTCCAAAACTCACTACTACAAGATTCACATGGGGTTGGGTCATGGCACAAACAATTTTGAGGAACTCTATGCTTTAAAACTGCTGCTTCTTTTTGCACTAGAAATACAATGCACACATATACAAATTTTTGGTGACTCCATGATCATCATAAATTGGGTTAATCAAATACAGAGGTGCCACAATCTAGTCTTGAGCACAATATTATAAGAAACTTTGAGAATTACTAGAATGTTTGACAATTTCACTCGTAAACATGTCTACAGAGAAAGGAATAAGGACGTCGATCACTTGTAAAAACTGGGCCTGACACTTCCTCTCAGTCAATGGCACATTTTGGAACAGGACAATGATACTTTCCATGAACACTATCACAGACCGTTCATTGAGGGACTGGACTTACAAAATTTCTTATCGTTTTTCACTATACTCACTCAATTTCTGGGGCACTTGTAACACTCTTTATAGCACTTTTTACGATATCTTTGGATGTACTTCAGGATTAGATATTAAGCTCTCATAGAAGAGCTTGGAACTACTTTTTCTGCATTTTTTATACTTGAAGCTGAAAAGCTTATTATCTGAAAGGGCTCTCTGAAGCTCTTATACAGTATGTAATTTGATTATCCTTTAATGAAATTACGCTTTTTTCCAAGAAAAAAAAAATTAATGAGATATAAGAATATAATCAATTTAAAAATTATTTTTATTAAATTATAATATTATATTGTAATATAAAAATAAAAATTATTATATTCATGGTACATAGAGATGTTAAAAATTAAAATAACTAATATAAAGTAATATATGTTGATAATATGTATATGAATATTAAAAACTAAAATATTATTATACTATAATTGAAAAAACTAACATTTTATAATTTAATTAAAAAAATATTATTAAATTATGATATTAAACTAATATTTTATAATTTAATTAAAAAAATATTATTAAATTATGATATTAGAAGTATATATTTTTTAAATGTGGTATTCTTTCAACATGTTACAATGAATGTATTAGTAAAATATTAATATTTAATAATAATAATAATAATATTTATTTTAATAGTATATAATGGTTATTATATTTAATAATCATTTAATTTTATAAATGAGGTTATATCATTATGATATTCCTTAATTTTATGAATGTCAAAACTGGACATAACCCTTATGTCAAATTAGGCATAACCATTCATCAATGTCACAAAGCGACATAACCCTTGATGAATGCCACAATGCAACATAACCCTTAATATGCATAAAAATGCAACATAATGGTTGATAAATGTCACAATGCAATGTAACCCTTTATAAACATCACAATGTGACATATCGCATGATGAATGCCAAATGTCAAATTATTAATGTCTCACATCACCCTTTATTAATGTCACAATGTGACATAACCCGTATGAAAGTCGCAATGCAACATAACACTTGATATACATCACAATGTGACATAGCCCTTGATGAATGTCAAATGTCACATTATCAATGTGTCACATCTTGTGTAGTGTCGGTGTATACCATTTTTTAATCCTTAATGAATGTCAGAACTGGACATAACCCTTATGTCAAATTAGACATAACCATTGATCAATGTTGCAAAGAAACATAACCCTTGATGAACGCCACAATGCAACATAACCCTTAATAAGCATAAAAATGCGACATAATGGTTGGTAAATGTCACAATGCAATGTAACCCTTGATAAACATCACAATGCGACATAGCGCATGATGAATAAGGAATGTCAAATTATTAATGTCTCACATGACCCTTGATCAATGTCACAATGCAACATAACCCTTGATGAACACTGCAATGAAACATAACACTTGATATACATCACAATGTGGCATAGCCCTTTATGAATGTCGAATGTCACATTATTAATGTGTCACATATTGGGAATTTTCGGCATATACCATTTTTTAATCCTTAATGAATCTCAGAACTGGACATAACCCTTATGTCAAATTAGACATAACCATTGATCAATGTCGCAAAGTGACATAACCCTTGATGAATGCCACAATGCAACATAACCCTTAATAAGCATCAAAATGCGACATAATGGTTGATAAATGTCACAATGCAATGTAACCCTTGATAAGCATCACAATGTGAAGCGCATGATGAATGCGGAATGTCAAATTATTAATGTTTCACATGACCCTTGATCGATGTCACAATGTGACACAACCCTTGATGAACGCCGCAATGCAACATAACACTTGATATACATCACAATGTGGCATATCCCATGATTAATGTTGAATGCCACATTATTAATGTGTCACATCTCGGGAATTGTCGATGTCAAGTTATTAATGTCTCACATGACCCTTGATCAATGTCACAATGCGACATAACCATTGATGAATGCCGCAATGCAACATAACAATTGATATACATCACAATGTGACATATCCCCTTGATGAATGTCGAATGTCGCATTATTAAGGTGTCACATCTTGGGCATTGTTGGCGTATACCATTTTTTAATCCTTAATGAATGTCATAATTGGACATAACCCTTATATCAAATTAGACATAACCATTGATCAATGTCGCAAAGCGACATAACCCTTAATGAACGCCACAATGCAACATAACCCTTAATAAGCATCAAAATGCGACATAATGGTTGATAAATGTCACAATGAAATGTAACCCTTGATAAGGATCACAATGTGACATAACGCATGATGAATGCAGAATGTCAAATTATTAGTGTCTCACGTGACCCTTGATCAATATCACAATGTGACATAACCCTTGATGAACGTCGCGATACAACATAGCACTTGATATACATCACAATGTGACATATCCCTTAATGAATGTCGAATACCACATTATTAATGTGTCACATCTCGGAAATTTTCCGTGTCAAATTATTAATGTCTCGCATGACCCTTGATCAATGTCACAATGCGACATAACCCTTGATGAACGCCACAATGCAACATAACACTTGATATACATCACAATGTGACATATCCCTTGATGAATGTCGAATGTCACATTATTAAAGTGTCAGAACTAGACATAACCCTTATGTCAAATTAGATATAAGAACTGATCAATGTTGCAAAGCAACATAACCCTTGATGAATGCCACAATGCAACATAACCCTTAATAAGCATCAAAATACGACATAATGGTTTATAATATCACAATGCAATGTAACCCTTGATAAGCATCACAATGTGACATAGCCCATTATGAATGCGGAATGTCAAATTATTAATGTCTCACATGACCCTTGATCAATGTCACAATATGACATAACCCTTGATGAACGTCGCAATGCAACATAACACTTGATATACATCACAATGTGACATCCCTTGATGAATGTTGAATGTCACATTATTAATGTGTCACATCTTGGGCATCTTTGGTGTCAAATTATTAATGTCTCACATGACCCTTGATCAATGTCACAATGCGACATAACCCTTAATGAACGCCGCAATGCAACATAACACTTGATATACATCACAATGTCACATAGCCCTTGATGAATGTCGAATGTCACATTATTAATGTGTCACATATTGGGAATTGTCGGCGTATACCATTTTTTAATCCTTAATGAGTGTCACAACTTGACATAACCCTTATGTCAAATTAGACATAACCATTGACCAATGTCGCAAAGCAACATAACCCTTGATGAACGCCACAATGCAACATAACCCTTCATAAGCATTAAAATGCGATATAATGGTTGATAAATGTCACAATGCAATGTAACCCTTGATAAGCATCACAATGTGACATAGCGCATGATGAATGCGGAATGTCAAATTATTAATGTCTCACATGACCCTTTATCAATGTCACAATGTGGCATAACCCTTGATGAACGCTGCAACGCAACATAACACTTCATATACATCACAATGTGACATAGCCCTTAATGAATGTCGAATGCCACATTATTAATGTATCACATCTTAGGCATTGTCGGTGTCAAATTATTAATGTCTCACGTGACCCTTGATCAATGTCACAATGCGACATAACCCTTGATGAACGTCACAATGCAACATAACACTTGATATACATCATAATGTGGCATAGCCCTTGATGAATGTCGAATGTCACATTATTAATCTGTCATGTCTTGGGCATTGTCAGCATATACCTTTTTTTAATCCTTAATGAATGTCAGAACTGGACATAACCCTTATGTCAATTTAAACATAACCTTTGATCAATGTCGCAAAGAGACATAACCCTTGGTGAATGCCACAATGCAACATAACCCTTAATAAGCATCAAAATGCAACATAATAGTTTATAAATGTCACAATGCAATGTAACCCTTAATAAGCATCACAATGTGACATAGCGCATGATGAATGCAGAATGTCAAATTATTAATGTCTCACATGACCCTTGGTCAATGTCACAATGTGACATAACCCTTGATGAGCGCTACAATGCAACATAACACTTGATAGACATCACAATGTGACATAGCCCTTGATAAATGTCGAATGTCGCATTATTAATGTGTCACATCTTGGGCATTGTCGGTTTCAAATTATTAATGTCTCACATGACCCTTGATCAATGTCACAATACGACATAACCCTTGATGAATGTTGCAATGCAACATAACACTTGATATACATCACAATGTGACATTTCCCTTGATGAATGTCGAATGTCACATTATTAATGTGTCACATCTTTGGCATTGTCGACGTATACCATTTTTTAATCCTTAATGAATGTCAAAACTGGACATAACTCGTATGTCAAATTAGACATAACCATTGATCAATGTCACAAAGCGACATAACCATTGATGAACGCCAAAATGCAACATAACCCTTAATAAGAATCAAAATGCAACATAATGGTTGATAAATGTCACAATGAAATGTAACCCTTGATAAGCATCACAATGTGACATAGCACATGATGAATGCGGAATGTAAAATTATTAAGGTCTCACATGACCCTTTATCAATGTCACAATGTGACATAACTCTTGATGAACGTCATAATGCAACATAACACTTGATATACTTCATAATGTGACATATCCCTTGATGAATGTCGAATGTCACATTATTAATGTGTCACATCTCGGGCATTATCGACGTATACCATTTTTTAATCCTTAATGAATATCAGAACTGGACATAACCCTTATGTCAAATTAGACATAACCATTGATCAATGTCGCAAAGCGACATAACCCTTGATGAATGCTAGAATGCAACATAACCCTTAATAAGCATCAAAATGCGACATAATGGTTGATGAATGTCACAATGCAATGTAACTCTTTAAGCATCATAATGCAACATAACACATGATGAATGTCGATTGTCAAATTATTGATGTCTTACATGTTTGAATTTACCGAACCTTGTTTGAATTTGGTTAACCTTGAATTCATTTTGACCATAGTTAACTATGGTTTACTTTATTGAGCTATGTTTAACTTTATTTAACCATGGTTGACTATATTTACCATGGCTGACTAAGTTTGACTTACACATTTCAACAATCAATTCTTAACACTTGAAAGATAAGGTTAAGTCATGGTTGACTATTATTTAACCATGTTTGACTTTACCAAACCTTGTTTGAATTTGGTTAAAATTGACTTTAGTTTGACCATAGTTAACCATGGTTTACTTTAGTGAGCCATGTTTGACTTTAGTTAACCATGGTTGACAATACTTATAATGGATGACTAAGTTTGACTTACACATTTCAACAATCATTCCTTAACACTTGAAAGATAAGGTTAAGTCATGGTTGACTATTATTTAACCATGTTTGACTTTACCAAACCTTGCTTGACTTTGGGTAACCTTGACTTTATTTTAACCACAGTTAACCATGGTTGACTTTAGTCAACCATGGTTGACAAAGTTTTCCTTACACATGTCAACAATAGATCCTTAACACTTGAAATTCACTTATTTAAACAAATTCTGTAAGACATTAAAATTAACAAAAATCAATTCTTTAAGTAAATTTTTTAATTATTCGAATAATTATTTTTTAATCCTAAAATTTATAATTATTATGATATATAATTTATGTGCAAATTAAAATTAAATTGGATGTGGAAATGTAGCATAACTTAAGGATTGTGATTGCATAAATAAGTTAAAATATGTTAAAACATTATTTTCAATTTCAAAATAATTTTAAGTTAAATTGTAATAATATTAAATTGTAGTTGCGCCAAAGAAGCACATTCTACAGTCTAGTAGGGGGATATGTGTAACTCCTTCCGTACTCATCCTAGAGGTGACATGTGTCCTTTTTAAAAAATAATCAACTATTATAAAAAAACATGTGGACTATTAAAACATTTACAACTGCATATATATAAAGCTACACAAATTAGATGAATTAAAATGTTTCTTCAACATTTGCACTCTAAAAAGGAGTTTGAGCTTGAAGAGATTTGATTCCTCTAGGTGCTTGGTAGATCCCCTTTAAGATGGATCTATGTTGGTAATATTAAATTGTAATAATATTATTATGTTAGTATATGTCACCATTTTTTAGAATCAAAGTCCATGTTTATATAATATTAATATGCTTACTAAAATAAAGTATAATCTCTTTAATATATGTGTGTGTAGATAAGTATCATTTATATTTGTATTTGGATTAAAACTATAACATAAAATATGCTAAAACATTATTTACAATTTTTTTTTTTTCATAATAAAAGAAATTGTATATAATTTTTTATATAATATTAATAATATGTTTACTAAAGGTATAATCTCTTTAAAATATATATATATATATATATATATATATATATATATATTATAATAATAAATGTGTTTAGATCATTATCATTTATACTTGGATTAAAATTATAACATAAAATATGCTAAAACGTTATTTACAATTTTTTTTTATAATTGAAATTCATTTATTTAAACAAATTGTTACATGGATTGAGTCTCTTGTGATGGTGTCCAAGGGATAATTTCAATTTATTTGTTAGACATGAACATTAGAGTATACCTAAAATGTTTCCTTTAACTTTAGGTTCCCTTATTTTAAGTTTTACATTATTTGAATCTTAATTAATTATTTAAAAATAAATCGTTGACATATTTACAAAGATTTACATTAAAATTAACAAAAGTCAACTCTTTAAATTAATTAATTAATTATTTAAATGATTATTTTTTAATGTTAAGATTTATAATTATTATGATATATAATTGATGTGCAAATTAAAATTAAATTGGATATGGAAATGTAGTATAACTTAAGGATTGTGATTGAATAAATAAGTTAAAATATGTTAAAACATTATTATTATGTTAGTATATGTTAATATTTTTTAAAATAAAAGTTAATGTTTATATAATATTAATATGTTTATTAAAATAAAGGTGTAATCCAAGGGTTGGCAGGTGCGGGGGGAGAAATTCTAAACTCCGTGGGGAATAAGCAGAAGGAGTTCGCCTGGAGAATTGGAAGAAAAACAAATAATGGGGATAAATGGCTTAGCCTCATCAAAGGGATGGAAATTTCTATCAAGTTGGGAATCATGAAGCTCTTGGTCTTAGGAGACTCCCTTATAATTATCAGAGAAGCAAGAAGTATCGTTGACAATAGAAAAGCGCCCATCTCAAAAATCCATAATCTCCTTCTCTGCATTAGTAAAGAGTTTCAGGAAATTACGTTTATGCTCATTCTGCGTGAGCTAAATGGTCGAGCTGATGAAATGGTTAATATTGGGGTCAGTCTTTCCTATGGGATCCTCAGATGCAACAACGAGACCTTGGAATAATCCTAGGTCCCCTAACTCAATTATGGACCTAATGGCCTGGAACCATTCCTATAACTTCTTTCTATATAATGCGCTTAGAGATTTCTTCTTTGATCTTCGATCACATTACAATAGAGGGTTCATTTTATTGAAGTCTTGGAAATTCTCTCTCAACATTCCGACGGCTCCTCCTCCCCTCGATTCCTGCCCAGACATGCTTGAATTTAATGAAATAGGCCAGCTCGCCACCTATCCGGCATGCGAGCTGGAAATTAGCATTTATCTCGGCCGAGGGAGCCCTCCATCCCCTCATTCAGGCATTTCCAGTGCTTTTTCTTGCAAGGTCTCACTGTGGTGTGTGCTTTCCGTGGTGCTTGATTGTTGTGGGTCTCGCTGTGGTGCGTGGAATTTCAGAGAAGGCAGAATTATGGAATGTCTTGGAGCTAGGCGTCCTCACGGGGGAAGAGGTATCTGTTTTCATGGAGATGGCTGCTTCCAGAGAAGAGACACAGGGAATCATAAATGTGGAAGGTGCTTCATGGTGAGGAGAGGCCCTGATCGTGGAAGCAACCGTGGTTGTCCCTCGAAAGAAATGAGGGGAAATTCTGCAAAAGATGAGAGTAAACCAGGGTTTGGCCATTGCTGCAAACATGGCGGAACTGGGAACTTGCAGGGGCTTAACGGAACTCAAAGCATCTCCAAGTTCGAAGTTGAGTTCTTGGATAGGTTATAGGAACTTGAGCTGCAAAATAGGCCGATTCGCAGCGAGAATATGGAACTCAAGAAAGTGTTAACTCACCTTTACAATCTGGTGTACTCTTCCCATACTGAGGCAAATGCTCATTTTCAGAGCATCTCTGCGAAAGTGGAGCACTTGGAGGAAACCTTAGGTCCAGCCTACCAGCATAAGGTTTGAAAGCATAATGTTTCAGGAAAATATCTGGAAGTCATCAATAGGAAGATGGAAAAACTCCAGAATTTCATGGCCAATGAAGGAAATTTCGCGGACCTCGGTGCAGAAAAGAATAGTGCAGCAATATCCGTCGATGTTGCTATGGACTTCGGACTGCAATAAGGGAATTGCCGATTCTGGTCTTTGGTTGGATATTTCTAGCTCTGTTTTGTGTTTTGATAAGTTTTATAGTAGTATGGCTAGAGTCTTTGGAATAGGCCGTAGTAGCAATTTTGGTAACCTGGACAGTTCAAAATCTCCATTTTTGTATAAGGCAGAAGCTGGTCAATGTTATATTTATGCATTTTACCTCTAGGGCAATTCGTCAGAAGCTACTGTTATCGTAGGATTGGAAGAAATATTGTAGGCTATCAGACGGAACAAGAAGTTCTAGGATTGATGGGTGTCTCTCTTTCACGGGAGCATTCTGATCATCCTCTGTTTTGTATTATCTATCTTTTTTTATAAATAATCCAACTACTCGTTTTTGTTATAAAAAAAAATAAAGGTATAATCCTTATATATATATATATTTGGATTAAAATTATAACATAAAATATGTTAAAACATTTTTTACAATTTCTTTTTTCATAAAATTATAATTTTATTTTTTCAAAATAATTTTAACTTAAAATATGTTAATATAGGTTCACTTTTCTTAGAATCAAAATAAATGTTTATATAATATTAAAATCATGTTAAAAAAAGTTATTAAAATGTAATTATAATTTCATAATTATATTATAAAATTAGAATTAAAAATTAATAGTTTATTTTTAAATAAAGTAACCTTAATCCAAATACAAATAATATTTATCTAGACATATTAATAAATACATATATTATTTAATAAGTTTATAATCTAATTTATTCATTAATTATTTACTCAGTATAAGATTTCATAAACCCTATATTTCTTTTCACAAATCCTATTTTTATTAATAATAAAAATATAATATAAACAAATAAAATATCAATACTTAATATATGATTTAAGAACAAATTATTCTTATTCTTAGTATACATAGTACATTATGACTATTTATAATACAAAACATTTATATTAGTCGTTCATTTTATACATAGCGTTTTTATTCAACATGATATAGTGTTCAAGGCAACAAAAGAAAATGAATTTTAAATTGAATTTACTTTAATATGGATAATTTTACCGCTAAAAAAATTAAAAGTATATTTCAACTCTTCAATAAAAGTGAAGTATTACATAAAAAAATGGGTTTACTATTTCAAAAAATAAATGAAACGTAGTTTTACTTTTGGTTTATGATTTCATATGCCTATTCTACTTTCCACTTGGCTGCATAAGCTTGCTCGCATAAGGTTTAGAACAACAACATATGAGACTACTCAAGATAAAAAGGTAAAAGAGGCTCGCCTCTTCTAGCTGAGCACGACCCTTAACCAAAAAAATATAAAAACTCAAACAAATAAATAACTGAGGGCACTCTTTCTTTGTATCATAACGTTATTCATATAAAAATAATTGGTAATGGATCTCTAGTAACGTTGGCAATTAATTGTTTCCTCATGAAACTTCAATTAGCAGGTAATTAAATCACGCGTTAAACTATTTATCAAACAGTCATTACCCTTAACCAATGCGAACATCAAAATCATCCTGAGCATATACTTGGTGCATCAGCCTCAAATCTAATCAATCTATATTTCATCTTTTATCTCTAAAAATCTAAGATATAAATACTTATCAATATAATTACATTTTTTTTATATTTTGTTTAAATAATATTTTACCAAATTTTTCAATAAAAAATATTTTATTCTAATAAAGTTTTATGACTTTTTGATTTAATTCTATCTTTTGATTTATTTTATTTAATATTATGTATTTATTAATACATTTTCTTCCGATGATTATGCCTATATTTATGGATAATAATTGAATTGTGTATTTATTAATACTTTTTGCTCTATTAATTATGCGTATTTATGATAACAATTTGCATAATTTTTTATATTTATTATTTTCTTGTTATATTTAATTTTTTTTAATGTTATTTACTTATATTTTATGATAACAATTTGCATTTTTTTTATTTATTATTTTATTGTTATATTTATTGATTTTTTAACGTTATTCATTTATATCTTATTTATTTATTGATATTTGAAAGTATTATTTTTCATTTTATTATTAATTAAGTTTAATGTTATGGTATTTATTAGTTTATGTTTTGGATTATTATTAATTAATTTTTAATTTAATTTAGTTTTTTAAAATTTTATTAATTTATTAAAAATGGTTAATTTTTTACATTTTATTTTTATAAATATTGTATTTTTTTAATATTTTAAATTATTTTTTAAATGATAGGTAAAGGGTCCATTCCAAATTCAATATTTTATTAATATATGTAATTTAATTAATCTACAATTATTCTTACTGTATTTTTAAAAAGTGTTAATCTTGTTTTTTTTGAATAACTTTAAAATATCAAATTAATACAAAATTTAAAATAGCATCAATATAATGTAAAGTGAGAATCTATAATTTAATATGCTTAATATAAGTGAATAAATATATATTGCACATATTAGTATTGACTTTCTAATAAAATAGTCTTAATATTATTATTAATATACTTATATCAATATTAATATTGATGAAGATGAAGATTAATGTTCAGTGAAATTTATTTGGTTTGTCTAACTTTTAAAAAAAAGATAGAAATTATTTGGATTGTTGTAAAAAATTATTCTTGTAATCAAAAAGTTTAGAAAGAAGTGTAGGTTGCCATAGTCTTTACAAGTTAGAAGATCATGGAGGTTATAATTGTAGCAAAGATTAGAAAACTACAATAGCAAATCGTTCCACCCATGGTGTTTTAAGAATTTCCTAACATTGTATTTTGTTAGGAAGTGCACGGGAGTTCATTCTTATCTTGACTATATTAATTTTCTTATTCGAAGTGGTTAAGAAGAGATATGTGTTTGATCTTCTATATTAGGGTCAATGACCTCCTTGGTATATCTTAATGTTCTTTTAACCTCTAAATCTTTCTAGTCTCACATTTTCTCTTTAAACTTAGATGTTATGTATTTTTGAGGTTGTTGATATTTTGCAAAGTGGCATATCGTATTAATAAATAGATAAATATTTTATATATTAATATTGTTTCTCTTATATTTTAATAAATATAGAAAAAAAATCAGAAGGAGATTATAATTTGGTTTGGGAACATAATAAGGTAAATGGTATTGAGCCTGCAAAATTAATTTACAATACATTACTACATGAAAATTCTGTTGAAGTGCAAAACTGGTGGGTCGCTCGTATGTGGACCATGGAAGATTCCACTGAAGATTCAATGTTTTTGTTGGATAAGTTTGCACAACAAAATTCTTACATGGGATAACCTATGCATACATGGTTTATGAAATCCAGGTATATGTTCTCTATGTGGTACAGAGGAGGAATCTGTTTCTCGCATCTTTTGTCATTGTTTTTTTTTAATCTATTAGGATGGAATTGCATTTTGCCCTGCACTCTTTGGAATCCTAGGGTGATGTCAGTTTTGAGGATTCCATCACTAACTGGTTCAACGGAAAAGTAAAGTTTAAAGAAATCCCTCGTTTTCTGATTTGGGAAACCTGGAAGGCTAGGAACAAAGTTATCTTTAAAGAAATTAAGCCTTATATTTATCATTCAAGCACCAAAATAATTGCTTCTTTTTTGGATTCATGTAATTTAAAGAGTTTCAATATCCCAAAATCGTACTCTTTTCTTATATTGGACAAGCACATTCTTATTGGCTACTTTAATGGAGCGGAGGAGGGGTTGGGTGGTGCAAATACGATTTTAAGTATTAAGGAAAATTTCATTATCAGATTATGGATGGAGGTAGGCTATGGCTCAAATGCTCAGGCAGAATTATTGGCACTTTATGGATTGTTGTGGTTTTCTTAAAGGCATGTTTTTTTTTGTCATCCAAGTTTGTGGAGACTCAAAATCTATCATAGATTGGGCCAATGACTCTGCTTCTTTTCATTTTCTTAAATTAGAGCATTAGATTGTCAGGATTCGAAGGATTATTCAGAGTTTTTCCCATATCTCTTTCAGGAATATATACAGGAAATTTAATTCTTCAACAGATGGCCTCTCTAAGAAATCTATTGGTGCTTTGGATGGAATTTTATATTATGAATATTCTTGTGATGGAGTGGTCGTTGATTTAGGAACAGTTTCAATATTTTGAAGTTTAGACTTGCTAGTCTCTCAGTTTTTTGGGATGAGGATAAGGTTTGCCTTTAGTTTTGGGCTATTATGATTAAGTCAAGTTTGGTGTCCAGTATGGTAGTCTATCTTTGTATTAGTGTATTTTGTTTTTTGGAACATCTATTTATATAAGGTTAATCCTCTTTGAATGAAGGACCGTAACTTTGTTTCCAAGTTAATAACAAGTTACTTTTTTTCGGTGTGAAAACAGTACAAACAAAAATAAGAAATATAATTGATTAAATAATTATAAATAACGTTAATAATATTATATATAAATTTAATAATTGGGCTGGTGTGAGCTGATGAGGGTCTATTTGGCAATAGAAAAAAAACAACCATCCCTTGACTTACATGCATATTTTGAGATACTTACACAATGAATCTTGCTTCCGAATATATAAATTTTATCTATTGAAAATGTTCATAACTATCTCAAATTTTATATTTTCTAACATGTAATTTTTTGGGGGAAATGATAAGATATATCTTTGTGGGAGCATCCTTTGAGTGTCGAAATGATGGATTAAACCTACATAAATTGGTAGACATATAGAGAACAAATAGTAATAGTGCAACACTATTTTTTCAAAATAATTTTAATAATTTTATTTTTATAATTATCTAAGTGATCGAACCTAAAAAACAATATGCCAAGTGTGCGTCTATCTTTTGAAGGTCTTAATACAATGATCATGAAATGGTTTTTCTATAGCATGCAGAGGTCGGTGTTTAGTAGTGTAGCATACAATTTTTTTTACTAGTGTAGCATACAAATTTTTCTTTAAATGCTTGAGAAACGAAAAAGTTATGGAAGAAACACTAACAATGTGTTTTTTGAGTTTAGTAATGACACAAGAAAAATAGAAAAAATAAACAAATTACATATTTGGAATCTGCAGAAAAATGCTATCTTGGTCTAAAACTTCATAAAAATGATTGTGTGTACCATATTGTAACGAACATAGGCATATTGAGAAAATAGGTGAGATGCCTAATTAGCTATGGTTTACCATATTCCAAAGCACGGGTTTGGTTAACCCAAAGCTAACTGCAGAGCAAAAAGAAAGGAAGAGGGATGACACCTGAACAAGTGATGAGGCTCGGTATTAGTGCTTAGAAATGCAACCATGTTTTGTTTAAATTTTGAAATTTCTTGCTCCCATAAAAAAAAACTGGGTGCCAAAGGAAACATGTGTGTGATATAGAACTAAAAAACACTCGCGCGTTATATAATTATAGAGTATATAACTAGATAACTATACAGTTATAACTATAAAACTATATAGGTATAACTATAACCAATAAAAATATATTCTATACAACACTAAGGATTAGACTTGAAGGTTAGGTGGAAGGGTGTAATGTCCCCATTCAAATAAGTGCATAGTAAGGCAATCCCATCAATCCTACTAGTTTCCTAGGTTGCATGGGCACATGTGGGATTGTAATAAGGAAGCTAATAAATGATATTTAGAAATTAGAGGGGTTCAAGCATTTAATAAATATGGTGAATAAATAAATTCAAGATAAATTCTAAGTGGCAAGTGGTTTTGGAGACATATGGAGGTGGTGGGACCCACACTAGCTTGATTTTTCATAATACATGGTATCTCTCTTTTGCAAATTCGAATTAATGGGAATGTGAACACTCTTGGGTGAGTTGGTAAGTCATAATAGATTTCATTGAGCATATTAGGTCTAATTGGGAAGGATTGGTAACCTCCATGGAAGATAAAGAGTCAAAGTGGAAGTTTGTGGACACTTGGGCTAGATTCCCTAGCCCCTATGACACCAATGATGGAGCATCTATGACAACTATGACAAATTGCAGACCTGACCTCTGACATCTGACCACTATGACATGTCAGCACCAAAAATAGGCTCAAGGAAGGAGAATTTGGGAGTTGGAGAAGCCAAAGAGACTCAAAATCGAATTTGGGAGAAGATGGAAGGTTGGAACTAGGAGACAAGTGGCAAATGTGGAATATTTCCTAAATGGAAATCTATTGAATCTATTGAGAGGATTTCGACCCTTAGAAGGCTAATGTTGGTTATAAAATGTAGAAATAAAGTATGAGAATGGCTTTTGATAATTTGAGAAAAGTTACATTTGTGAAGAGAGAGCTAGTGGATGACTAGTTTCTTGCCTTAGCCAATTTCGAGGGTGAAAGATTCCCATTCAAGTTGGTGTTTGGAGAGGCCACTCAGGTATTTCATGGTGCTTTAATGGAGTTTGTATTTGCAGGTAGTAGTTACAAGAAGTTTCATGGTTTGGTTTAGTGCAGCACTTTCTCTCCACCGTTTCCAGTTTTGAAGGCATATTCATGCTCCTTGAGGGAGGGCGTTTTTGGTGAACACTTGTGCTTCTTGAGATAGCTTCTCATTATATATTTCTGATTTCAATAGCTCCATATCCTCTGTTATTAATATTCAGAAAGTCTCAGGTCAAAATATCCACTGGTTGTATGCAAAACTATTGATTAATGAGCAAACAATGTCCATTTCCCCAATGCATTGATGTATGACACTATAATGTTGATTATTTCGAATTGATGGATGATTCTATGATATATTTGTGATCAATATACTGCCATGGATGTCTTATACAAGTTTCATGTACTGTACTTGAGCATTTGAAGCATTTTTACTCAGTTTAGTTGTATTGGGAGGTGAAATAGTGCCATTTCCCCAAGGGTCGAATTGGGGGTTTTTGTTGTTGAATGTGAGAGAGTTATAACAGTAGTAAAAATCAATTAATGGTGCATATGAGACCTTAATCACATACTTAACACATTATATACCTCTGTTCATAAATTCGTGGGATTTTGGAGGCATTTGGAAGGCCATTTGCAGTGTTACCCGGGGGGGATTTGATGCACAAATTACTAGTCAAAATTACATATATTGATCAGAATACAAATCAAGTTTGCAGCAGTATTTGGAGGGCCATAAAACATACCTGAACCTGATATTCAAGTATAAATACCATTCATACACTCCTACAGAATATTTGGGAGCATTTGGGTTGATTTGGAGGTCAAAACAGTTAAACTAGTCAAAGGTCGAAATTGGAGAAAAAGTGGAAAAATTGGCATTTTAATAGAATTTTGAAAAAGGGTCATTACAAGTGGTATCAGAGCATGGTCTTGGCACCTGATGGTATTAACAAGAATCCAAACAAATAAAACACCACCCTTTGAATCAGTAGTTGAAGAAGTTTTGGTTGAAGAAGAGATAGTAGCAGAAAAAGAGTTTTTTTCTAAAACAATGGGTAGAGAGGAGGAGGAAAAATTAAGACATAAGGAGGAATTTATTGAAGCCTTAAAACCATGTTTTGAAGGAATTACCATGGTTATGCTAGATATGAATAAACAAATGATGAAAGGTTTCGAATTGTTGGGTAGCCAACTTTCAGGAAAAGGGATGATAGGAGATAATAGTGGTTCACACTCAAGGGAAAAGATGAAAGGGAATGAACATATTTTCTCAAGTACAGGACCTCATAATAGACCTGATGAATTTCAAAGCACACAAAGGCATACTGCACCTAAATTTCTCACACCCAAAGAAGAGCCCAATCTTGAATTAGATTACAAGAAACTAGTAAATGATTGGAATGATTTGAATGAAGAGTGTAAAAGAGGTGTACCACTCAGTGACTACATTGATGCTATGCAAAAGATTAAAATGAAGAGAGACAATAGGAGTCCATTCCAAAACAAAGAATTGAATAGTGCTATTGGAAAAATGTCACTTCCTACTTTTGATGGTTCTTCTCAAAATTTTGCTAACACTTGCGTGCAAAAATTGGATGTATATTTTCAGCTGAATCCTATGTTGGAAGAGGATGCATTAAAAATGGCCATTTTGCATTTGGAAGGAGATGCCAATGAATGGTGGTTTCATGGGCTGAAAACCTTGGGTCATAATCAGGTTAAAACATATGGAGAATTTGTTGACAGGGTACTAGAAAGATTTGAAGAAAAAGATCTAGAATTGCCTTTCAAAGAACTAGCTCAATTGAAGCAAACTGGGTCCCCTACCGAATATATGTTGGACTTTCAAAAATTATCAGTCAAGGTGGCTAATGTATCTATGGAAAGATTAGTATTGCTGTTCACTAAAGGTTTGGATGAACCCTTAAAAGGCTTGGTCAAAGCCCACAAGCCAACTACATTAAAAGATGCAATGAGCTTGACTAGGGATCTCCAAAATGTGCTTCCTGGAACGAGATTTCCTCCTAAGCCTAGCTACAAATTTGAAAAGAAACCTTGGCAAAGGGATGGATATGATAAGAAAACTTGGCAAAGAGAGTCATTTGAGAGGAATAAAAAAGAGGGACTAAACAGGGATGAACTTAGGAAAAAGAAATTGTGCTTCACATGCTTCCAACCATGGACAGCAGGGCACAAATGTACCAAAGGAAAGGCTCAATACATAGAAGTATTTTCTGACAATGAGGGGTATTATGGGGGCATGGATGAAGATGGACATATTTCAGATCAAAAAGAGGCATATGAGACAGCAGTAGAAGAGGAAAGACAAGAAGAAAATCATCCTTCACCGGACAAAGAAAGAATGGCAGTGCTTTCAGTAGTACCTCGCTATCATACTATCCGATGCAAAGGTGTGGTACAAGGACAAAGAAATTCAGTTTTGGTAGATGGAGGAGCCACTGGTAACTTCATTGATGCAGAGATGGTAGAGAAAAGAAAGATACCTATTGAACCATTTGATGGCTTCACAGTTGCCATTCCCGGTCACAACACAATGCAATGCAAAACATGGGTTCCAAAGCTGCAAGTCACCGTAGGTAACTATACTTTTGTTGATAGTTTTTATGTGGTTGATGTTGCTGATACTAATGTGGTTTTGGGAGTGCAATGGATGTATTCAATAGGAGAGCATACAGTAAATTATCAAATTCCCGAAATGAAATTCCAAGATTCAAAAGGAGTACAAAGAATTGTGAGAGGGCAACACACTTATCCAAATCAAGTAGTAACTTGCAATAGTATGAGATCTATATTGAGGCACGGGGATATAGAATGGGCTGCTGAATGTCATATTACATCTCCCAAGACAACTATAAATATTGTCAAACACCCAAAGGAGATAGAGAGACTTTTGCAAAAATATGAAAAGGTTTTTAAAGACCTTCCACATGGTAGGCCACCGGATAGGGGGGTTGAGCATAGTATTATTTTGGAGGAAGGTACTTCACCCATTCAGATACCACCTTATAGACATCCTAAAAATTTCAGAGATGAGATTGAAAAATCTATCCAAGAACTCCTAGAGTTGGGACTCATTAAACCAAGCTCTAGCCCTTATGCTTCTTCAGTAGTGCTAGTGAAGAAAAAAGATGGAACATTGAGAATGTGCATAGATTTTAGAGCCTTGAACAAAAAGACTATCAAGAATAGGTATCCTATTCCTAGGATTTATGAGCTCATGGATGAGCTACATGGGGCCAAATACTTCTCAAAAATTGACCTTAGATCAGGGTATCACCAAATTTGAATGAAAGATGAAGATGTGCAAAAGACCGCTTTTCAATGTCATTTTGGCCACTTTGAATTTCTTGTCATGCCTTTTGGGTTAACTAATGCTCCAGCCACCTTTCAAGAATGTATGAATAGGATATTTTGCAAGAAACTAAGAAGGTTTGTTTTGGTTTTCTTTGATGATATTCGCATTTACAATAAAACATGGGAAGAACATTTGCAACAGTTAGAGATTGTGTTGAAAATATTGCAAGAAGAGTCCTTATTTGCTAAGTTATCAAAATGTGAGTTTGGGATGAAAGAACTACTGTATCTTGGGCACATTATTGGGAAAGAAGGAGTGACGGTACACATGGAAAAAATTGTTGAATATTGTAACTTCTAAGAATATTATATTTGTACATTATTTATTCCGGAGATGTTTCATTCCTCCGAGGTAACCCTACTATGTATCTGGAGATGTTTATTCCTCCAGGGGTTGGTATTAACTAGGGTTATTAGACCCACCATGTGTGGGTCGGCCCTGCAGTTATATTTTAGGGGTTATTAGACTTCTCCAGGTGAGGTCGGCCCCAACAGTCTTTTAGTCAGTTGAGAGTCAAGTATAAATAGAGGAGGTGAACTCCTCATTAGATCATTCACTCACTTGTGGAAGAGTGCGCACTTGTCTGGGAGATCAGCTAAGGAGTCAAAGGAAGGAGGAGCACATCTTGTATTTTGGTTGATCATCTTATTGAGGAAAGCTTTACTGGGTTTTCTACCCCATGAGGGTTTCCCAGGATATATTGTGTGTCTATCTTGTGATTATGATTCTTTCAGTGATCTTGCTTGGCTATTTGGTTTAAACTTAACATGGTATCAGAGCTAGACTGAATAGGACATCTTTCACAAGGTAAGAATACCTCTTTCTCTCTCTTTGGTAAAGTTAGGGTTTTCAGCCCAAAGTTGGTATTATTGATTTTTGGTTGCATGGCTGGATAGCCCTTCTCAAGAGCTTTCTTTTGAGCCCTAGATCGAACTTTTTGGTTGGGTAGAACTCCGGGAATTCCAAACCCTAATTCTACCAAAAGTGCGATACGTCAGTTTTTGGTTTCAGAAAAAAGTTGGAATTTTTGAATTCTGATTACATGGCTGAGTAGCCCTTCTCAAGAGCATTCTTTTGAGCTATAGATCGAACTTTTTGGTTGAGTAGAACTCCAGGAAAGTCAAACCCTAATTCTACCAAAAGTGCGATAAAATTCTGTTCCAGATTCCGGAAAAGTGAAAAGCAATTGTTTCAGGTAAGTCTGCTCTGTCTCTTGGACTCCCCCAAGAGAAGATGGCTCCAAACACTAAGCTTGAAGACAAGCTAGAAGGTATAGAAAATTTCCGGGCATGGAAATACAGAATTGGTCTCATTCTTGAGGAGAATGATCTTGCTCAGTATATCATGGAAGAAGTTGCAGAACCAGAAGGAGATGAAGCCAAAGAAAAGCATAGGAAGGATTTGATTAGGGCAAAGAGAATCATAGCTGATTCCATTAAAGACCACTTGATTCCCCAAGTGGCCTCCAAGAAGACTCCCAAGGAAATGTATGATGCCCTAGGAAGAATGTATGAAGGAAAGAACATCAATAGGAAGATGAATCTAAGGACTCAATTGAAGAGTACCAAGATGCACAAAGGAGAATCCATTCAAGACTACTTCTCAAGGGTTTCACAAATCAAGGAACAACTAGATGCAATTGGTGATACTCTTGATGAGGATGAACTAGTGATGACTGCTCTTAATGGCCTCACTAGATCTTGGGAATCCTTCATACAAACCATGTGTGCTAGGAAAGAAAGCATGAAGTTTGATGTAGTATGGGAGGATTGTGTTCAAGAAGAAGCTAGGGTTGCCAACAGAGAAGCTCTTCTCAAAGAAGATGACCAAGCTTTGGCCACCCATACTAGAAGAAGAAGAACATGTCATCTCAAGAAGGTTGACCACAAAGGATCTCAACACTTCTCTAGAAAGAGAAAAGGACCATTTCCAGTAAAAGACTTTTCCACAGTCAAATGCTACAACTGTGACAAGCTAGGACACATCTCCAGATTTTGTCCCTCACAAAAGAAGAAGTTTGTCCACAAAAGACACCATGCACATATGGCAGAAAATGATAGTGAAGAAGAAGAAGGGGAAGAAGATGAAGAAGAAGAAGAGGTAGAGGTAAAACCTAAAAGGAAAAGAAACAAGGTGAAGAAAGAAGATCCAGAAGAATATGTTCTATTCTCTGCACTCTCTGGATCTGTATCTCCTGGAGAAGACACATGGCTCTGTTAAAATTCAAGATGCTAAGACAGAAAATAGCAGCATTACATTCCATTTCACAATAATAGCATATACAGGATCACTGAAGAAACAACAAGCACAGCATAAACACAAGAGACAGAGATTTATCCTGGGAAACCCTCATGGGGTAGAAAACCCAGCAAAGCTTCCTCAATATAGATGACCAGCAATATACAAAGATGAAACCCTGAGACATGATCTCCTCCTCCACAATAGCAGACCTCTCCTCCACAAGTGCTCTATCCTCAAGTGAGTGAATGTGTATAATGAGGAACACACCTCCTCTATTTATACACTACTCTGATATGTATTTTACACAAGTACATGTAGGCTCGTATTTAACCATTAGGTTAAATACCCCATTATAACTGACTGGGCCGACCCCTCTAGGGTGGTCTAATAACCCTTTGACCCACATAACACATACAGGGCCGACCCCCACTAGGGAAGTCTAATAACCCAAGTTACCACATTCCGACGGAGGAATAAACATCTCCGGATATACAATAAGATCTTCACGGAGGAATGAATCATCTCCGGAATAATAAAGTACAAATATAATATTCTTTGAAGTTACAATATCTCAACACTCCCCCTTAACGAGAAGGATATTATAACAGCATCTGCACGAGCAAGGAGTCATCAACATCATACATGATACATCTATAAATCATTGGAAGCTTTCTCAACATCATCAGTAACTCAACCAGTTACTGGAATATCTTCAATACTGGAACATCAACATCTTCAGTACTGAGTCTTTATCTTCTGCAGCACTCAAACAGCTACAGCAACATCAATATCTGAATCCTCACGATTGTCAGCATCGCCATCACACGATCATCAGCATCGTCATCACATGATCAACAGCATCGTCATCTCACGATCATCAGCATCGTCATCATACGATCATCAACATCGTCATCTCACGATCATCAGCATCATCATATCATCTCGATCTACAGCATCTGGATCATCTCGATCTACAGCATCTGGATCATCACGATCTACAACATCTGGATCATCTCGATCTACAGCATCTGGATCATCTCGATCTATAACATCTGGATCATCTCGATCTACAGCATCTGGATCATCTCATCTACAGCATCTGGATCATCTCGATCTACAGCATTTGGATCATCTCGATCTACAGCATCTGGATCATCTCGATCTACACCATCTGGATCATCTCGATCTACAGCATCTGGATCATCACGATCTACAGCATCTGGATCATCTCGATCTACAACATCTGGATCATCTCGATCTATAGCATCTGGATCATCTCGATCTACAGCATCTGGATCATCTCGATCTACAACATAAGTATCCTCAACCATACAAGTACATTAATCAATACATGTATCATCAAAAGTATGTATTCTCACCAATACATCTATCATCAAAACATGTATTCTTACTAATACATATATCATCAAAAGCATGTATTCTCACTAATACATCTATCATCAAAAGCATGTATTCTCACTAATACATCTATCATCAAAAGCATGTATTCTCACTAATACATCTATCAATACAAGTATCCACACTGATACAAGTATACACAACAGCAGCATACCCTGCAACACACATGATCCAATTACGGGATGGTCAATCCCTCTCACTTTAGGACATAGGTCCAAGGATGATACAATCCTGATCCACTTATGGGATGATCAATCCCTCTCAATTTAAGACATCTCTCATGTCTATGGATGATGCAATCCAGATCAACTTACAGGATGATCAATCCTTATCCTTTTAAGACACCTCACCATGTCTAAGGATGATGCAATCCCGAATCAACTTACAGGATGATTAGTCCTTATCACTTTAAGACACCTTACCATGTCTAGGGACGATGCAATCCCAATCTACTTACAAGATGATTAGTCCTTATCACTTTAAGACACCTCACCATGTCTAGGGATGATGCAATCCCAATCTACTTACAGGATGATTAGTCCTTATCAGTTTAAGACACCTCACCATGTCTAGGGACGATGCAATCCCAATCTACTTACAGGAGGATTAGTCCTTATCACTTTAAGACACCTCACCATGTCTAGGGATGATGCAATCCCAATCTACTTACAGGAGGATTAGTCCTTACCACTTTAAGACACCTCACCATGTCTAGGGATGATGCAATCCCAATCTACTTACAGGATGATTAGTCCTTATCAATTTAAGACACCTCACCATGTCTAGGGACGATGCAATCCCAATCTACTTACAGGATGATTAGTCCTTATCACTTTAAGACACCTCACCATGTCTAGGGACGATGCAATCCCAATCTACTTACAGGATGATTAGTCCTTATCACTTTAAGACACTTCACCATGTCTAGGGACGATGCAATCCCAATCTACTTACAGGATGATTCGTCCTTATCAGTTTAAGACACCTCACCATGTCTAGGGACGATGCAATCCCAATCTACTTACAGGAGGATTGGTCCTTATCACTTTAAGACACCTCACCATGTCTAGGGATGATGCAATCCCAATCTACTTACAGGATGATTAGTCCTTATCAATTTAAGACACCTCACCATGTCTAGGGACGATGCAATCCCAATCTACTTACAGGATGATTAGTCCTTATCACTTTAAGACACCTCACCATGTCTAGGGACGATGCAATCCCAATCTACTTATAGGATGATTAGTCCTTATCACTTTAAGACACTTCACCATGTCTAGGGACGATGCAATCCCAATCTACTTACAGGAGGATTAGTCCTTATCACTTTAAGACACCTCACCATGTTTAGGGACGATGCAATCCCAATCTACTTACAGGATGATTAGTCCTTATCACTTTAAGACAAGTCTCATGTCTAGGGACGATGCAATCCCATCACGTACATTTTGAACCCAGTTCATGGACGATGCAGTCCTCACGTACATTTTGAACCCAGTTCATGGACGATGCAGTCCTCACGTACATTTTGAACCCAGTTCATGGACGATGCAGTCCTCACGTACATTTTGAACCCAGTTCATGGACGATGCAGTCCTCACGTACATTTTGAACCCAGTTCATGGACGATGCAGTCCTCACGTACATTTTGAACCCAGTTCATGGACGATGCAGTCCTCACGTACATTTTGAACCCAGTTCATGGACGATGCAGTCCTCATGTACATTTTGAACCCAGTTCATGGACGATGCAGTCCTCACGTACATTTTGAACTAGTGGTTCCGGGATGATGCAATCCCCATCACTTTATTCTCGAAGACCATACGTCTACGGATCAATTCAGGGACCAAGGTCCGGGGATGATACAATCCCCACTTCTCGGAGACCTTACGTCTACGGCTCTCTTTAGGACTGAAAGTCCAGGGATGATCCAATCCCCTCAACTGTCCACTAAGGACTTCATTCTCGGAGACCTCACGTCTACGGCTCTCTTTAGGACTGAAAGTCCAGGGATGATCCAATCCCTTCAACTGTCCACTAAGGACTTCATTCTCAGAGACCTCACGTCTACGGCTCTCTTTAGGACTGAAAGTCCAGGGATGATCCAATCCCCTTAACTGTCCACTAAGGACTTCATTCTCGGAGACCTTACATCTACGGCTCTCTTTAGGACTGAAAGTCCAGGGATGATCCAATCCCCTTAACTGTCCACTAAGGACTTCATTCTCGGAGACCTTACGTCTACGGCTCTCTTTAGGACTGAAAGTCCAGGGATGATCCAATCCCTTTTCTTTCTCGGAGACACCTGTCTACGGCTCACTTTAGAACAAGTGTTCAAGGATGATACAATCCCCACATGTATTCTCATCAATATACTATCGATCCTGGGAACCCATACATAACCTGATTCACACTTCTTCTTTAATTGCACCATTAAGAGAATGGTCTTATCTAGCCACTTGGAGCAAACATCTCATCATGATTCTCTTTCTCTTTCTAAGAGAATCTTCTAGCCACAAGCCTTCTATATTTTGTTTGATTTGTAAATCTTCTTGTTGAACATCCATCACTTGTTCGGTTTTCATTATTCTTCATGATCTTTCCTACAAAACAAAATTAAGTACATGATTAATAATCCTTCATAATCATGAAATCATGATAACCTATTATGCATACAGATATCATTTATATAGTTATGCAACTATCTTGACCAATACTTTGGCACAACACTTTCCCATATCCTGTATGCATACAGTGGCTATCTAGATGCCTTCCATCTCTACCAGAACATACTATCGAGAGTGTGCACAGCTCTTAGCATGTCAGCAAAGAGGTTTCATTCTAGACAAGCAACAATGGAATGTTTGTCCAACTTACCAATCATATGCATATTAGTAGTATAATGTTCAATGCTCTATGAATGTTTGCACTCAGCATGATATGTTCTAGGAATACAAATATGCATACAAGAAATATCATTTACTACTTCAAATAACAACTCAAATACTTATCTTTTATGTTTGTGTGGTTGCCTCCCGCTTGATCTTCTATATGTCCTTTGAAATTCTATTCATTCTGTACCACTGTGCATGCTCAAGTGTGCACTAGTGTCATCCTCATGATCTCATACACAAACATTCATTCATTAGTATATTCTCAAAACATTCTAATTCTAAATAATCTTGAATATGTATAGTCATGATCATTAGTATTCAGGGTTTCAAGTAAGTCTTCTTTTACTCATGCATATTCTTGTTTGATCATAGTACTCTTCTGGTTAATTAAATCATGCATGAACCCTTGATTACTAACTTTATGAATAAGCATAACCAATCATATCAAGTATACTTATATAAGGGATCCTAACACAAGGTAAGATTCATGGGAAACATACCTGGATTAGTATACCTACTTGGTTATGTACAACATACCTAAACAATCTCTTCAATGATTTAGAGATCCTGAGCTAGAACCTGCATGTCTCATAGGTTAAGCATAATATAACAAAGTCATACATACCTCGTAAGTAGAACAAAGATTATGGATGAGTCTTTGTCTTCATGTTTTCATGGTCATGGAACCTGATTTGTCTTTTGTGATGTACCTGTATCTTGTTAGCAGACAACATCAACCTCACACAACATCATAATGCATTAGTACAATCATAAGTGTCAACACCCTAACCAATGAATATCTTCTATCATGCATTCATAATTTTGTTAAGGTTATACGACAAATCTAAAATCAAAATTGTACTAACTGTAATAACCTGAAGACAAACATACCATAAACTTAATCATGGACAAATATCGAAACATACCTCGATGAGTCATACCTGTCGAGATCGCTTGTATTCTTCTTATGTAAGCCCTTATCCTCATCTCCCTCTGAGACAGGAACTTCTTCACTTATGCAGGTGACCAATCCATCTTCTTCTAGGATTAACCCAATCCACTTGATTTGCAAGAACTGGACCTGGAGCTTTGAAACTTTCGGATTCACTGGACGTGACCCTGAACTGGGGTTTGATGAAGCCCACTCTTTTTCCCCATCAAAAGGTTTGATCCAAATCTCTAAGCTTCTATTTTTCTGAGGAGCTTCCAGCCGTGGTCACAGATTTCAAAAATTCCCATTTTTACAGAAGCCCTAATTTTCCACTTTTCTGATCAAAGTCCCGAACTAGGGTCTAATCAAGCCCGGCCTTCTGCCCAACCAAAAATTCTGATCTTTGTCTCTAAATTTCTATTTTGATGAGTAGCATCCAGCCGTGGTCTCCGATTACAAAAATTCCAACTTTCTTCAAAGCCCTAAATTCCGGAAGCCATGAATGAAGGTACCAAAAAATAATTCTGTTTTGACAGAAATATGTACCTAATTGTTTCTGGTGTAACTCCGAAATTTTTGATCCACAGGGTCTAAAAAAGTTTTTTGAGATAGCCTGACCTGTTAGCTTTCCATCCTGACAGGTCTGACCTCAATTGGATGTTCTGAGAGAGAGTTATGCCAAATGTTGCAACGTGACCTGTTTTGGGAAAATACAGGAGAGCGAACTTGTACGGCGTGCCACGTGTCACTGTTTGACCTTCGGCCTCTGAAAAAGTTTTCTGAGATAGCTCGGCCTGTTATCTTTCCATCCTGACAGGTCTGACCTCAATTGGATTCTCTGAGAGAGAGTTATGCCAAGTGTCGCAACATGACCTGTTTATGGGATAATACAGGAGAGCGAACTTGTACGGCATGCCATGTGTCACTGATTCAACTTCGGCCCCTAAAAAAGTTTTTTGAGATAGTACAGTCTGTGTACTACCTTTCACTTTTCACGAAATTTCATTTGGAGCTTCCTATCCCAAGTTATGACCTTTTTCCCAAGGTCACCTGATTTTGACTCAGATCTGGAAGAGGCAGAAACCCTATATTGTACAGATCATAAATCACAAATTACAACGAATTAGAGGTTTTCCTTTGGACACAAGGTACCTGGAGATTTTAGCTTCGTCCTGTAACAATTTCAGATCCGAAAACTTCACCAAAACGGATTTATAGCGAAAGTGCTACGATGACTGGTTTTTGCTATGTAAAACCCTAACCTTCAAATTGTCGTAAGTAAAGCAAGTGTCTTTAGTGCCATACCTTGTCTTCCTTCAGGTTAGCTCTGATACCATGTTAAAATTCAAGATGCTAAGACAGAAAATAGCAGCATTACATTCCATTTCACAATAATAGCATATACAGGATCACTGAAGAAACAACAAGCACAGCATAAACACAAGAGACAGAGATTTATCCTGGGAAACCCTCATGGGGTAGAAAACCCAGCAAAGCTTCCTCAATATAGATGACCAGCAATATACAAAGATGAAACCCTGAGACATGATCTCCTCCTCCACAATAGCAGACCTCTCCTCCACAAGTGCTCTATCCTCAAGTGAGTGAATGTGTATAATGAGGAACACACCTCCTCTATTTATACACTACTCTGATATGTATTTTACACAAGTACATGTAGGCTCGTATTTAACCATTAGGTTAAATACCCCATTATAACTGACTGGGCCGACCCCTCTAGGGTGGTCTAATAACCCTTTGACCCACATAACACATACAGGGCCGACCCCCACTAGGGAAGTCTAATAACCCAAGTTACCACATTCCGACGGAGGAATAAACATCTCCGGATATACAATAAGATCTTCACGGAGGAATGAATCATCTCCGGAATAATAAAGTACAAATATAATATTCTTTGAAGTTACAATATCTCAACAGGCTCATTGACAGTGGTGCCTCCAAGCACATGACAGGTCAAAGGAAGACCTTCTCAAATCTTGAAGAAAAGTCTTCTTCACAAAAGGTATCTCTAGGAGATGACTACCAATATCCCATCAAAGGAATTGGTGAAGCTAGCTACAAGCTAGATTCTGGAACACCCTTGAAGATGAAAGACATCTTATATGTACCAGGTTTAAAGAAGAACCTTCTCTCTATTTCAGCACTAGATAAGAAAGGTTTTAGAGTAGCCTTCATAGATGGACAAGTACTCATGTGGTCCAAAGGAAAGACAATTAAAGATGCAGTTGTTATTGGTGAAGAAGAAGGAGGTCTCTATAAACTCAAGGGCCATCCAGAAGCTGCCCTTGCACATGAGATCTCTAGCCCCAGTGAGCTATGGCATAGAAGATTAGCTCACATCAATTATAAAGCCTTACCCTATGTAAGCAAGGTAGTCATAGGATTACCAGAATTGAAAGCTGATCATGATGGATCATGTAAAGGATGTAAGAAAGGGAAAAATATCAAGAACCCCTTTCCAAAGAGTGAAACAAAGACTAAGAACATTTTAGAGCTTATACACTCAGATGTATGTGGACCTATGCCCACCACTTCCTTAAGTGGGTTTGAATACTATCTTTCATTCATTGATGACTATTCAAGGAAAACTTGGATATATTTCCTGAAAGGTAAGAATGAAGTCTTTGGAAAATTCAAAGAGTTCAAGGCTCTAATAGAAAATCTATCAGACAAGAAAATCAAAACTCTTAGAACAGATAATGGCGGAGAATTCACCTCAAAGGATTTTGAGGACTTTTGCAAAGAAGCTGGAATTAGAAGGGAACTAACTACTCCTTACAATCCCCAACAAAATGGGGTGGCTGAAAGGAAAAATAGAACAATCATGGAAGCTGTGAAGACCATGATACATGACCAAGATCTTCCCATGTACTTATGGGCTGAAGCAGCCAAAACAACAGTTTATGTGCAAAACAGATTATCTCACAGTGCCCTTGAATTCAAAACTCCAGAAGAAGTGTTTACAGGTAAGAAGCCTGAGGTAAGTCATCTTAAAATATTTGGGTGTCCTGTGTACATCCACATTCCAAAAGAAAAGAGAACCAAGTTGGATCCCTCAGGTAAGAAGGGAATGTTTGTTGGTTATTGTGAAACTTCCAAAGCCTTTAGAATCTACATACCAGGTTTCCATCATATAGAAATAAGTAGAGATGTAACCTTTGATGAGGAAGCAGCTCTCAAGAAATCCAGAAAGTGTCAACTTGAAGAAGTTTATGAAGAAGATTCATCACCCAGGATCTCAGAGACTGTTCACATCCCTAAAGAAGTTACACCAGAGGATCATGACATGCTGGAACCACAAGAACCCCCTGTTGCAGAATTATCCAGGAAAAGAAGACCAGCATGGGCTAGAGATATTATTCAAGGAGCTGAAAGATATGGTGCTCCTGAAGGCTCCACTAGAGAAAGGAAGAAGCCAAAACTGGTATCCAACTACATGGCCTTAATGTGTGATCTTGTGGATCAACTACCTACTAGCTATGAAGAAGCAGCTCAAAAGAAAGAATGGGTAGAAGCAATGACTGAAGAATACCAGTCAATAATGAAGAATGATGTTTGGGACATTGTTCCCAAACCGAAAGATAAAAGTGTGGTTTCTTCCAAATGGATTTTCAAAATAAAACATGCCGCAGATGGAAGCATTGAAAAATACAAAGCAAGATTTGTAGCCAGAGGATTCTCTCAGAAGGAGGGAATTGACTATGAAGAAACATTTGGACCTGTTGCCAGGTATACTTCAATTAGAACTATCATGGCACTTGCATCCATGATGAAGTGGAAATTACACCAAATGGATGTTAAGACAACTTTTCTGAATGGTGTAATTGAAGAAGAAGTATACATAGAGCAACCTCAAGGGTTTGAGGTTAATGATGGAAGAACTCATGTATGCAAATTGAAGAAGGAATTATATGGGTTGAAACAAGATCCAAGGGCTTGGTACGGAAGGATTGACAATTTCTTAACTAGCATGGGCTTTACCAAAAGTAAAGCTGACCCAAATCTTTATCTCAAGGTGATGGATGATGAACCAGTCATATTGCTGTTATATGTAGATGATCTCTTTCTAACTGGAGATGAGAAACAGATTATTGAAAGCAAGAAGAAGCTTTCTTCAGAATTCGAGATGAAAGATCTCGGACTAATGCACTACTTCTTAGGCTTAGAAGTATGGCAAGAACCAAAAGGAATCTTTCTAAATCAAGGTAAGTACACTGTGGAGATTCTCAAAAGATTTGATATGTTGGAGTGTAAAGCCATGGCCACTCCCATGGACTCCAACTTAAAGTTGTTAGTTAATGATTCATCAGAACTAGTGGACATAACTTTATATAGACAAATCATTGGATCATTGATGTACTTAACTAATACTAGGCCTGATATATGCTTTGCTGTAAATACCCTAAGTCAGTATCTAGTAGAACCTAGAAAGGTTCACTTAATAGCTGCAAAGCATGTAATGAGGTACCTAAAAGGTACATTAGATTTTGGCCTATTTTATGTTGGAAATCATGAACTCAGATTACATGGTTACTCAGATTCTGATTGGGCAGGAAGTGTCTCAGACAGAAAAAGTACCTCTGGTGGATGTTATGGTCTTGGATCTGCCATGATTTCCTGGTTCAGTAAGAAACAATCCAGTGTGGCTCTCAGTACTGCTGAAGCAGAATATATAGCTGCCTGCTCTGCTAGCTGTGAAGCAGTATGGCTTCGGAAACTTTTATCTGGAGTGTTTGACTTAGAAATGGACCCCACTGTGATTATGTGTGATAATCAAAGCTGCATCAAGATGACTGAAAATCCTGTATTTCATGATAAGTCAAAACACATAGAGATCCGATACTTTTATATACGAGATATGGTGCAGAAAGGAGCTATCAAGCTGGAGTACATAAGCACTGAGGATCAAATTGCTGATATCCTGACTAAGCCTCTGTCTCGAGTAAAGTTTGAACACTTCCGAGACAAGCTTGGTGTAGTTCAGAAGAACCCTCCTCGAAAGGGGGAGTAGCTCAGTATCTGATAAACAAGCCTATCTCATCAATGATGAGGTTATCTATTTTTTCTGCTCTTATTCACCTAGAATTATTTAGATTTAGGACTCTTATATTCTGATGGTTAGATGTATACATGCTTTTGATGATAGATGTATACATGCTAGATACTTTTGATGATAGATGTATACATACTTTTGATGATAGATGTATACATGGTTTTGATGTTAGATGTATACCTACTTTTGATGATAGATGTATACATGGTTTTGATGATAGATGTATACATGTTTTGATGATGATGATACATGTTGTGGTTATACATGTTTTGATGATGATGATACATGTTGTGGTTATACATGTTTTGATGATGATGATACATGTTGTGGTTATACATGTTTTGATGATGTTGATACATGTTGTGGTTATACATGTTGTGATGATGATGATACACGTTGTGGTTATACATGTTTTGATGATGATGATACACGTTGTGGTTATACATGTTTTGATGATGATGATACATGTTGTGGTTATACATGTTTTGATGATGTTGATACATGTTGTGGTTATACATGTTTTGATGATGATGATACATGTTGTGGTTATACATGTTGTGATGATGATGATACATGTTGTGGTTATACATGTTTTGATGATGAGGATACATGTTCTGCTTTGGTGAACATGTGAAGGGATTGGATCATTTCTGGACTTCAGTCCGAAAGAAGAGCTGACCCAAATCTTTATCTCAAGGTGATGGATGATGAACCAGTCATATTGCTGTTATATGTAGATGATCTCTTTCTAACTGGAGATGAGAAACAGATTATTGAAAGCAAGAAGAAGCTTTCTTCAGAATTCGAGATGAAAGATCTCGGACTAATGCACTACTTCTTAGGCTTAGAAGTATGGCAAGAACCAAAAGGAATCTTTCTAAATCAAGGTAAGTACACTGTGGAGATTCTCAAAAGATTTGATATGTTGGAGTGTAAAGCCATGGCCACTCCCATGGACTCCAACTTAAAGTTGTTAGTTAATGATTCATCAGAACTAGTGGACATAACTTTATATAGACAAATCATTGGATCATTGATGTACTTAACTAATACTAGGCCTGATATATGCTTTGCTGTAAATACCCTAAGTCAGTATCTAGTAGAACCTAGAAAGGTTCACTTAATAGCTGCAAAGCATGTAATGAGGTACCTAAAAGGTACATTAGATTTTGGCCTATTTTATGTTGGAAATCATGAACTCAGATTACATGGTTACTCAGATTCTGATTGGGCAGGAAGTGTCTCAGACAGAAAAAGTACCTCTGGTGGATGTTATGGTCTTGGATCTGCCATGATTTCCTGGTTCAGTAAGAAACAATCGAGTGTGGCTCTCAGTACTGCTGAAGCAGAATATATAGCTGCCTGCTCTGCTAGCTGTGAAGCAGTATGGCTTCGGAAACTTTTATCTGGAGTGTTTGACTTAGAAATGGACCCCACTGTGATTATGTGTGATAATCAAAGCTGCATCAAGATGACTGAAAATCCTGTATTTCATGATAAGTCAAAACACATAGAGATCCGATACTTTTATATACGAGATATGGTGCAGAAAGGAGCTATCAAGCTGGAGTACATAAGCACTGAGGATCAAATTGCTGATATCCTGACTAAGCCTCTGTCTCGAGTAAAGTTTGAACACTTCCGAGACAAGCTTGGTGTAGTTCAGAAGAACCCTCCTCGAAAGGGGGAGTAGCTCAGTATCTGATAAACAAGCCTATCTCATCAATGATGAGGTTATCTATTTTTTCTGCTCTTATTCACCTAGAATTATTTAGATTTAGGACTCTTATATTCTGATGGTTAGATGTATACATGCTTTTGATGATAGATGTATACATGCTAGATACTTTTGATGATAGATGTATACATACTTTTGATGATAGATGTATACATGGTTTTGATGTTAGATGTATACCTACTTTTGATGATAGATGTATACATGGTTTTGATGATAGATGTATACATGTTTTGATGATGATGATACATGTTGTGGTTATACATGTTTTGATGATGATGATACATGTTGTGGTTATACATGTTTTGATGATGATGATACATGTTGTGGTTATACATGTTTTGATGATGATGATACATGTTGTGGTTATACATGTTTTGATGATGTTGATACATGTTGTGGTTATACATGTTGTGATGATGATGATACACGTTGTGGTTATACATGTTTTGATGATGATGATACATGTTGTGGTTATACATGTTTTGATGATGTTGATACATGTTGTGGTTATACATGTTTTGATGATGATGATACATGTTGTGGTTATACATGTTTTGATGATGATGATACATGTTGTGGTTATACATGTTGTGATGATGATGATACATGTTGTGGTTATACATGTTTTGATGATGAGGATACATGTTCTGCTTTGGTGAACATGTGAAGGGATTGGATCATTTCTGGACTTCAGTCCGAAAGAAGAGCCGTAGACGTATGTCTTCGATAATGAAGTTCTTGATGAACATGTGAAGGGATTGGATCATTCCTGGACTTCAGTCCGAAAGAAGAGCCGTAGACGTATGTCTTCGATAATGAAGTTCTTGGTGAACATGTGAAGGGATTGGATCATTCCTGGACTTCAGTCCGAAAGAAGAGCCGTAGACGTATGTCTTCGATAATGAAGTTCTTGGTGAACATGTGAAGGGATTGGATCATTCCTGGACTTCAGTCCGAAAGAAGAGCCGTAGACGTATGTCTTCGATAATGAAGTTCTTGATGAACATGTGAAGGGATTGGATCATTCCTGGACTTCAGTCCGAAAGAAGAGCCGTAGACATATGTCTTCGATAATGAAGTTCTTGATGAACATGTGAAGGGATTGGATCATTCCTGGACTTCAGTCCGAAAGAAGAGCCGTAGACGTATGTCTTCGATAATGAAGTTCTTGATGAATATGTGAGGGGATTGGATCATTCCCGGACTTCAGTCCTAAAGAAGAGCCGTAGACATGAGGTCTCTGATAACTGAACGACAGGAATGAATCGTCCCTGGACCTCGGTTCAAAATGTACGTGACAAATCCTACAATTACTCTAGGTTACATCCAGCATGAAACAGGGCTGGCTCTGTAGTTGTGATACATCCAGCATGAAACAGGGCTGGCTCTGTAGTTGTGATACATCCAGCATGAAACAGGGCTGGCTCTGTAGTTGTGATACATCCAGCATGAAACAGTGCTGGCTCTGTAGTTGTGATACATCCAGCATGAAACAGGGCTGGCTCTGTAGTTGTGATACATCCAGCATGAGACAGGGCTGGCTCTGTAGTTGTGATAAGGATTGATCATCCTGGAACTTGATCTGGATTGCATCATCCATGGACTCATGTCCTAAAGAGAGCAGGATTGATCATCCTGTAAATATGATCGTGTGATGACGATGCTGATGATCGTGTGATGACGATGCTGCTGATCGTGTGATGACGATGCTGCTGATCGTGTGATGATGATGCTGCTGATCGTGTGATGACGATGCTGTTGATCGTGTGATGACGATGCTGATGATCGTGTGATGACGATGCTGATGATCGTATGATGACGATGTTGATGATCGTGTGACGATGATGATGATGATCGTGTGATGATGACACTGATGATCGTATGACGATGTTGATGTTCCAGTAACTAGTCAAGTTACTGATGATGATGAATTGAAGAAAGCTTCCGATGATATATAGATGATGTAGTAAATGACTCCTTGCTCCTACAGATGTTGTTATAATATCCTTCTCGTTAAGGGGGAGTGTTGAATATTGTAACTTCTAAGAATAGTATATTTGTACATTATTTATTCCGGAGATGTTTCATTCCTCCGAGGTAACCCTACTATGTATCTGGAGATGTTTATTCCTCCAGGGGTTGGTATTAACTAGGGTTATTAGACCCACCATGTGTGGGTCGGCCCTGTAGTTATATTTTAGGGGTTATTAGACTTCTCCAGGTGAGGTCGGCCCCAACAGTCTTTTAGTCAGTTGAGAGTCAAGTATAAATAGAGGAGGTGAACTCCTCATTAGATCATTCACTCACTTGTGGAAGAGTGCGCACTTGTCTGGGAGATCAGCTAAGGAGTCAAAGGAAGGAGGAGCACATCTTGTATTTTGGTTGATCATCTTATTGAGGAAAGCTTTACTGGGTTTTCTACCCCATGAGGGTTTCCCAGGATATATTGTGTGTCTATCTTGTGATTATGCTTCTTTCAGTGATCTTGCTTGGCTATTTGGTTTAAACTTAACAAAAATCAGGGCTATCTTGGAATGGCCATCACCAAAACATATTACCGAATTGAGAGGCTTTATTGGCATATGCACCTACTACATAAAATTTGTGAAAGGGTTCTCCAAGTTGACTTCTCCACTCACTGATTTGACTAAGAAGGATGCTTTCAACTGGTATGAAGAGGCTGAAAAGGCCTTCCAAAAAATGAAAGAGGTAATGAGTAGTTTTCCCATACTTGCACTTCCTGATTTTACTAAACCTTTTGTTGTGGAATGTGATGCTTCAAGTGGAGGAATAGGGGCTGTCGTAAAGCAAGGCCAACACCCCATAGCCTTTGAGAGCAGAAAGTTGCAGCCTCATGAAAAAATTTACTCCATCTATGATAAAGAAATGCTGGCCATTATGCATGCATTGGCCAAATTCAGACAATACTTGGTGGGCAACAAGTTTGTGGTGAAAACTGACCACAATAGTCTAAGACACTTTCTCACCCAAAAAGATCTAAATGAAAGGCAACAAAAGTGGGTAAGCAAGATTCAATATTATGATTTTGATATTGAATATGTCAAATGAAATAATAATATAGTAGCAGATGATTTGTCAAGAAGGCCTTCTTTTTCTCTCATGGATATTTCCAAGGATTGGAAAAACATGCTACTAGTTGAATATGCCAAAGACAAATTTGCTTGTGATGTGTTGGATGGAATCAAAGGGGATGATAATTATAGGATTTTGAATGGGCTGATATATTATAAGGGAAGAATTTATTTAGTTCATAACTCTAAGCTCAAGTACCGAATTTTGCAAGAAGCACATGATTCCCCACTAGCGGGCCATCCAGGGATTTTCAAAACTTATAGACAGTTGAGGCAAATATTTTTTTGGAAGGGGCTGAAGGAAGATGTTCAGAAGTATGTGAATGAATGTAAAGCATGTCAATAAAACAAATCAGAACTTACATGTCCAGCCGGCCTATTACAACCATTGCCCATTCCGGAGCAAAAATGGGACAGTATTTCCATGGATTTCATCACCGGATTGCCTAAATCCTTGGGTAAGGATTGCATCTATGTGGTAGTTGATAGGTTGACAAAATTTGCTCATTTCTTTGCTGTTACATCATCTTTTAGTGCTGCACAAGTGGCTAATATTTTTTTCAAAGAAATCTTCAGATTGCATGGGCTCCCCAAGAGCATTGTCAGTTATAGAGATAGCAGATTCATGGGTTCTTTTTAGAAAGAACTTTTTAGATTGGTAGGCACTCAATTGACTCCAAGTACCAGCTATCATCCACAAACTGATGGACAAACAGAGAGGGTAAACCAATGGTTGGAAGGATACCTAAGAAACTATGTGGGAGGGCAGCAAAAAGCATGGGCAAAATGGCTACACTTGGGTGAGTTTTGCTACAACACCACTTATCATATGTCAATAGGAATGTCTCCTTTCAAAGCATTATATGGTTATGATACACTTACATTTGCTAACATTATATTTGGTGATAGTAGAGCCCCAAAGGCTAAATATTGGGTGGAAGAGAGCCAAGAAATTTTAAAGCTCTTGAAAGACAATTTGCAGGTTACTCAAAATCAGCAAAAACAATATGCTGATAGGCATAGAGAAGAAAGAACCTTTCAAGTCAATGATTTAGTATATTTAAGGTTGCAGCCTTATAAACAAACATCTCTAAAAAAGAATGGAGCAGAAAAATTAAAACCAAGGTACTATGGGCCATACAAGGTAGTGCGGAAGGTTGGAGAAGTAGCATATGAACTAGAACTTCCGAAAGAGAGTAAAATCCACAATGTATTTTATGTTTCTTGTCTCAAGAAAGCTCTTGGTCAGCAAATCATCACTTCAGAAATACTTCCTCCTTTAGATGATGAAGGTCAGCTCACACTTGTTCCGGAAAAGATTTTGAAGACACAGGAAAGAAGGTTGAGGAGTAGAATCATCAAAGAATATTTAGTGCAATGGAAGGACTTACCAAATGAAGATGCCAATTGGGAAGAGGAGAATATTTTGCAGCATCCAAATCTGAAATTGCTTGAGGACAAGCAATCTTGGGTGGGGAGGACTGTAATGTCCCCATTCAAATAAGTGCATAGTAAGACAATCCCATCAATCCTACTAGTTTCCTAGCTTGGATGGGCACATGTGGGATTGTAATAAGGAAGCTAATAAATGATATTTAGACATTAGAGGGGTTCAAACATTTAATAAATATGGTGAATAAATAAATTCAAGATAAATTCTAAGTGGCAAGTGGTTTTGGAGACATATGGAGGTGGTGGGACCCACACTAGCTTGATTTTTCATAACACATGGTATCTCTCTTTTGCAAATTCGAATTAATGGGAATGTGAACACTCTTGGGTGAGTTGGTAAGTCATAACACATGTCATTGAGCATATTAGGTCGAATTGGGAAGTATTGGTAACCTCCATGGAAGATAAAGAGTCAAACTGGAAGTTTGTGGACACTTGGGCTAGATTCCCTAGCCCCTATGACACCAATGATGGAGCATCTATGACAACTATGACAAATTTCAGACATGACCTCTGACATCTGACCACTATGACATGTCAGCACCAAAAATAGGCTCAAGGAAGGCGAATTTGGGAGTTGGAGAAGCCAAAGAGACTCGAAATCGAATTTGGGAGAAGATGGAAGGTTGAAACTAGGAGACAAGTGGCAAATGTGGAATATTTCCTAAATGGAAATCTATTGAATCTATTGAGAGGATTTCAACCCTTAGAAGGCTAATGTTGGTTATAAAATGTAGAAATGAAGTATGAGAATGGCTTTTGATGATTTGAGAAAAATTGCATTTGTGAAGAGAGAGCTAGTGGATGACTAGTTTCTTGCCTTAGCCAATTTCGAGGGTGAAAGATTCCCATCCAAGTTGGTGTTTGGAGAGGCCACTCAGGTATTTCATGGTGCTTTAATGGATTTGTATTTGCAGGTAGCAGCTACAGAAAGTTTCATGGTTTGGTTTAGTGCAGCACTTTCTCTTCACCGTTTCCAGTTTTGAAGGCATATTCATGCTCCTTGAGGGAGGGCGTTTTTGGTGAACACTTGTGCTTCTTGAGAGAGCTTCTCATTATATATTTCTGATTGTAATAGATTCATATCCTCTGTTATTAATATTCAGAAAGTCTCAGGTCGAAATACCCACTGGTTGTATGCAAAACTATTGATTAATGAGCAAACAATGTCCATTTCCCCAATGCATTGATGTATAACACTATAATGTTGATTATTTCGAATTGATGGATGATTCTCTGGTATATTTGTGATCAATATATTTCCATGGATGTCTTATACAAGTTTTATGTACTGCACTTGAGGATTTGAAGCATTTTTACTCAGTTTAGCTATATTGGGAGGTGAAATAGTGTCATTTCCCCAAGGGTCGAATTGGGGGTTTTTGCTGTTGAATGTGAGAGAGTTAGAACAGTAGTAAAAATCAATTAATGGTGCATATTAGACCTTAATCACATAATTAACACATTATATACCTCTGTTCATAAATTCATGGGATTTTGGAGGCATTTGGAAGGCCATTTGCAGTGTTACCTGGGGGGGATTTGATGCACAAATTACTAGTCAAAATTACATATATTGATCAGAATACAAATCAAGTTTGCAGTAGTATTTGGAGGGCCATAAAACATACCTGAACCTGATATTCAAGTCTAAATACCATTCATACACTCCTACAGAATATTTGGGAGCATTTGGGTTGATTTGGAGGTCAAAACAGTTAAACTAGTCAAAGGTCGAAATTGGGGAAAAAGTGGAAAAATTGACATTTTAATAGAATTTTGAAAAAGGGTCATTACAAAGGGGGGAGATAGAGAAATAGAAGAGTAGGGAGGTGAGAGAAAAGAGAAAGAGATATAGATCAAGGGGTTTAGGGGTTTGGGGAGGAGTAGGGTGGTTAAAGAGAAGGGAGGGTATAGGTGAGAAGTTGGGGTTGGGGTTAGAGAGAGAGAGAGAGATGGGGGTGGTTACTAGCATGGGGAGGGGGATTAGGAGGGACAAATATAGAGGGGGGTTTAGGGCTAGGGGAGTAGGAGAGAGAAAGATGGGGGGTTAAGGTTGGGGGAGTATGAAAGAGATAGACAGAGGAGGGGTTGTCGGGGGGTTAGAAGTAGAGAGAGAGAGAGGGTGTTAGGGGGTTAGAGGTAGAGAGAGAGGGGGGATGTTAGGAGATTGGGGGTAGGTGTAGGAGGGGAGAGAGTGAGATAGAGGGTTAGTAAGGGTTAGAGAGAGAGGGGGGTTAGTGGTATGGGGAGGAATAGGGATGTGCACATGTGTGTAATAGAGAGAGAGAGAGAACCATCGAGGTGGTGGGATGTTACGGGGTTGGGGGAGAGAGAGAGGGATGGAGGTTTTAAAGGTAGGGGGAGTAGGATAGAGATAGCGAAAGGGGGATTAGAGATAAGGGTCTTAGTGTGGGTTAGAGGTAGAGAGAGAGGGTAGGTGCTAGGGGGAGTAGGATAGAGATAGAGATGGGGGGGTAGAGATAAGGGGCTTAGTGTGGAATAGAGGTAGAGAGAGAGGGTGGGTGCTAGGGGGAGTAGGAGAGAGATAGATAGGGGGTGTGGTGTTAGGGGGTTAGAGGTAGAGAGAGGAGGGTTGTTAGGGAATGAGAGGAAGAGAGGGGGGGTTATGGGTAGGGGTTTAGAGATAGAGAGTTGTTAGGGGGTTAGAGGTAGAGAGGTGTTATGGGTTTAGGGGTAAGGGAAGTAGGATAGAGATAGAGAGAGGGGGAAAGAGTTAGGGGGATAGGAGTATGACAGAGATAGTGAGAACGAGGGATATTAGAGGGAGAGAGAGGGGGGGTGTTAGGGTGTTAGGGGGTTAGGGGTAGGGAATAGGAGAGAGATAGAGAGAGGTGGGATTAAGGGTTCAGAGATATGGGGTTAGAGGTAGAGACATATGGGAAGGTGTTGGGGGGGGTTTGAGGTAGAGAGGGGGGATGTTAGGGGTTTACGACTAGGGGGAGTAGGAGAGAGATATATAGAGGGGGTGGATAGAGGGGGGGTTAGGGGTGTTAAGGGTAGGAGAGTAGGAGAGAAATAGAGAGAGGGGGATGTTCAAGGGTTAGGGGTAGGGGGAGTATGAGAGAGATAGAGAGGGGGGGGTTAAAGGTAGGGATTTAGAGGTAGAGGGGGAGGTGTTAGGGGGTTAGAGGTATCTAGAGATGGGGGGTTGTTAGGGAGCGAGAGGTAGAGACAGGGGGCTATTAGGGAGTAAGAGGAAGATAGAGAGATGGGGGTTTAGGGGTAAGGGGTTAGAAGTAGAGAGGGGTTAGAGGTTTAGGTGTAGGGGGAATATGAGAGAGATAGAGAGAGGGGGGAGCTGGTTAGGGTTAGAGGGAGTATGACAGAGATAGAGAGAGGGTGGGAGCTATTAGAAGTATAGAACGGGGGGGTTTAAGGGGTTAGAGGTACAAAGGGGGTGTGTTAGGCGGTTATAGGTACATAGGGGATGTTAAGTGGTTAGGGGTAGGGGAAGTAGGAGAGAGATAGAGAGGGCATGAGGTGTTAGGGGGTTAGAGGTAGCGAGTTAGAGGTAGAGAGAGAGGGCTAGGTGTTACTGGTTTAGAGTTAGAAAGGGGGGGTGTTATAGGTAGAGAGGGGTGGGTTAGGGGTAGCGGGAGTAGGAGAGAGATAAAAAGAGGGTGGGAAGGGGTGTGGGGATTAAGAGAGATAGATAAAGGAGGGGTTAGGGGTAGGGGGACTATGTGAGAGATACAGAGAGGAGGGGGTATTAGAGGTAGAGAGAGAGGGTGGTGTTAGGGGGTTAGAGGTAGAAGGGGGGGGCATGTTAGGGGGGTTGGTGGAGAGAGAGAGGGGTGGGGGAAAGGTGAAGACGAGAAGGTAATTTTTCCTTGGTTTGAGAAGTATTTGCATAGTTGTGCATTCTTTTTTTATATTGGTAATTGTTTTCTTTTTAGAAGTTCAAAAGAGCAGCTTGTGTTCTTAGTAACGTATGTATTTTTATTTTTAAATAGAAACCGCTCATGGAAGGTGAAGATGCTACACTGGATAAATGCCATAATTGTCAAGATGAAGATAGCAAAGGAAATATGGAGTATACATGTGCCTATTCTAGAACCTTGAAGGTGCATGGTTTAGGGGGGTATATAAGAGTGGTTTGTATGGTGTTGCCAAAATTTTATCGTTATTGAGTGTTTACTAATGAATTCTTGATCTGACATATGTGTTCTTTTTTTGCAGAGTATGTTCATAGGAGATGCCTAGAGCATTGGTCTCACAAAAAGGAGATTCCATATGTGGATTGTGTTATCAACTTCATGGTTTTTTATTTAGCAATTATTATTTTTTTACCAAACATTACAATATATATATTCTTATTGTTATTCTTACCCTATCGGAATATCTTGAATTGCCAATGAGACGATTATTATATTTTCGTAACATGAAAAATCTTGTAGAAAACTAAACGTCTATGCAATATATAACTAAGGAACGTGCATGGGATTTTGTTCACAAAATCGTGTGCATGATATTTACCACTACAACTTTATTGTATATGACACCAAGGATTAGTAAGGTTTAGGAGGTTAGATGTAGGGGATGGTGTTAGGGGATTATGGGTAGGGGGAGTAGGAGAGAGCTAGAGAGAGGGAGGGAGGGTTAGGGGTAGGGGGAGTAGGAAAGAGATAGAGAGAGAGGGGGAGAAGAATAGGGGTAGGGGGTTAGAGCTAGAGAGGGGGGGGGTGTTAGGGGGTTAGAGAGAGAGAGGGCATTGTTAGGGGGATAGAGGTAGAAACAGAGGTGTGGATGTTAGGGGGTTAGAGGTAGGGAGTTAGAGTGGATTATATGTAGAGAGGGTGGGTGGATTTAGGGGTTTAAAAGTAGAGAGGGGGGTTTTAGAGGGTTAGAGAGAGAGGGGGTGTTAGGAGCTCAAAGGTAGAAACAAAGGGGCAAGTGTTAGGGGGTTAGAGGTAGGGAGCTAGAGGGGGGGAGAGTTAGGGGTAGGGGTTTATAGGTAGGGGGTTAGATGTAGAGGGCAGGGTTTTAGTGGTTCAAAGAGAGATGGGGTTGTTAGGGTGTTAGAGAGAGAGGGGGGGGTAGGGGGTTAGAGGTGGAGAGGGGGGAAGGGTGTTAGGGGGGTAGAGGTAGAGAGGAAGGTGTTAGGGGTTTGGGGGTAGGGTGAGTAGGAGATAGATAAACAGAGGGGGGGTTACTATTAGGGGGTTAGATGTAGAGAGAGAGGGAGTGTTAGGGGTTGGAGGTGTAGAGGGTGGTGTTTGGGGGTTAGGGATAGGGGGAGTAGGAGAGCTATAGAGAGAGGGGGGGTTTAGGGCAGGTTTTTAGAGGTAGGGGTTAGAGATAGAGAGAGGGGGAGTGTTAGGGGATTAGAAAGAGAGGGGGGGGTGTTAGGGGGTCATAGGTAGAAACATAGGGGCATGTATTAGGAGGTTAAAGGGGGTTAGCGGTAGAGAGGGGGCATTGTTAGGGGGTTAGGTTTAGGGGGAGTAGGAGAGAGATAAAGAGAGGGGGGGTTAAGGGTAGGGGTTTAGATTTAGGGAGTTAGAGATAAAGAGTGGGGGGTGTTAGGGGGTTATAGCGAGGGGGTGTGTTAGGGGTCCATAGGTAAAGAGAGAGGGGTAGATGTTAGGTGGTTAGAGGTAGGGAGATAGATGGGGATAAAGGTAGAGAGAGAGAGCGGGTGTTATAGGGTTAAGGATATGGGGTTAGAGCTAGAGGGGGGGTGTTAGGGGGTTAGAGAGAGGGTTAGGAAATCCCTGATATTTTCTAATTGGTATGAATTTCACTGAGGAATTTGTTTTGGATTTGAAAACACGGCAATACAAGCGAAGGATGATTGACCAAACACTGAGAGAAGATCTCGACACCTAGAGGGGCCAGGTGCGGTGTTAGAGGTTGAGTGATTGAGGTAGGGGTTTAGGAGTAGGGGGAGGCATAGGGATGTGTGTGTGTCTGTGTGTGTTAGAGAGAGAGAGAGAGAGCTATCAGGGTGGTGGGGTGTTAGGGGTCAGGTGTAGGTGTGGAATGGTGGGTTTGTAGTGTGTGTGTGTGTGTGTGTGTGTGTGTGAGAGAGAGAGAGAGAGAGAGAGAGAGAGAGAGAGAGAGAGAGACATGAATAGTGGTATGGGAGAGTGTGATTAGGATCTTAATAAATATAGAGGGAGAAGTAGGAGAGGAGGGTCAAAGAGAGGTGGGGTGCTGTTAGGGGGTTGGGGGAGGGAGAGAAGGGGGTGTTAGGGAGGTTGAATTATACATAAACATATGCGTACGCATTTTATAATGCTACCAATAGTCGTGTAATGCCCACAGGTACTGTTCAATAGGCATGAAACTACCACCTTTAATGTTACAAAATGTGAACGCATTTTAGAACAACATAACATGTACACAATTTAATCTGATATAAACCAGCATAGATCCATCTTAAACCTATATCTATCAAGCACCAAGAGGGATCCAATTTCTTGAGGTGTATTTCTTTTTTTAAATTTAAACTCAAGAAATTTGATCTCTCTTTATTGATAGATTCGGGTTTAAATTTTAAGTTTTTATTTTATAAACGACATCTATTTTTTAATTACTTTTCATAATATTTTATTTTATGAACCAACATGGTTTTTTCTTAAATACTTTCCATAATTATTTTATTTTATGAGCGAACATGATTTTTTTTAATTATTTTGTTAGTAACAAACATTACATCACAAATGTTACAACATCTCCCCCATACTTACTTTACTTTACTTTACTTCTTTTTACTTTACTTCTTTTTACTTTAATGTTACATCAAGTTGCAAGATCTCTCCCATAATATTCACTATCACTATTACTTTACTTCTTTTTACTTTAATGTTACAAAAGTTACTAATGTTACATCACGTTACAATATCTCTCCCATAATATTCACTATCGCTATTATTTTTGGCCAACATGTTACTAACGTTATAACATTACATCCATTACATCACGTTACAAGATCTCCCCCATGCTGGGTAGTAGAGCGCCTCTCAGTGCATCAACAATTTTGCATATCCAACAATTACTCTAATAGGTTGAACTATAAACTATAGTCAGATTCACATTATTCGGGAAGGCTGTAAAATTAGTCACAGCAGATCTAATGAACAAGTAAATCAATCACAACAGATGAACATAGAAAATATGGTGCAAAACTGTGCAAAACATGCAGCAGTGCTCTCTATCCCAGAAAGGGTGAATGAATTACAATACAAACTGTTACAATGAACAGAGCAATTCGAATTGCCTAAGGAGGTCATTCGAATCACTGAATGGAGTAGCTTGACTCTATCTAGGAGTCCTCATCAATCATCGGTGTTGCTCATCAATCACAACAACCAGTCATCCAGGTGTCAAGCTGAGTCTAACTGATCATAATAAATGTAACTGAAGTGTGTAGCACTGATATAGGATCTGGAGGCTCAGTGGGGGCGCATGGGAGGCTAACTGGAGTCAGAACAAGTCACCTAATCGAACTGGAGGTCAATCGGAGGTGAAACAGTCAGTCAGGAGTGAAATCAATCAGAATCGGAGCTAACTGAATGTAACTGGAGTGAATCTGCAGTGGTAGGTGAACAAGTGCGCCCTTCTCTGTCAGTAGGTGAGAAGAGGGCGCCTTTCAGCTTGGGAGGGCTAAAAATATGTGGTAAGTGGCTCCCGGGTGCTAGAAGAAGGTGGATAAGGTGCTGGAGGCATCAAACTGGTGACTGGGCTGCATATCCTGAAATAGATCATGCAAGATCCTGAAGTAGATATGTATCCGGAAATAGATGATCCTGAAATAGATATGTATCCCGAAATAGATGATGGATATCCGAACACCCCCCCTCAAGCTAGACTATGATGTGCCAACTAAAATAATGTGGGGCCCTGGTAACTAAGACCAAAGGTCACCCCAATACAATAATCCACAAAATGCTGAAAATAAACTAAGTGAGGAAAGAGGGAAAACCCAGTGGGAAGAAAGCCCCCCCTCAAGTCTAAAGCATAAAAATGAATCAATCTGTCTCCACCATGATGGAACTCACCCCCAACAGTGAACGGAGGTAAGAGAACTTCTTCTCAGTGAAGCTCTTGGTGAAGATGTCTGCAATTTGCTCATCAGTAGGGCAATATTGCAGAATGATGGTGCGGTCGTGCACCAACTGTCGAATGTAATGCATATGAATCTCAATGTGTTTGGTCCTCTGCCGCTGAACTGGATCTGTGGAGATCTTGATAGCACTTTGATTGTCACAAAATAGGACAGTCGAAGTAGTGCCACCAAAACCAAACTCGGAAAGAATACCCTGCAACCAAACTGCCTGAATGCAGGCATTGACTGCCCCTCGATACTCTGCCTCTGCTGAAGAAAGTGCAATGGCTGCTTGCTTTTTGCTGGACCAGCAAATAGCACCATGACCAATCATGAAAACATAACCGGAAGTGGACTTCCGATCAATGCTATCACCTGCCCAATCTGAATCAGTAAAACCAATGAAATCTAGCTCAGAATCTGTAGCATAATGTATGCCAAACTGTCTCGTACCTTTCACATACTGCAAGATCCGCTTGGCTGCTCGCCAATGAAGCTCATGTGGCTGCTGCATATATCTTGACACGGCACTCATGGCATATGAGATATCAGGCCGTGAATGTGTCAAATAAAGTAGTGAACCAATCAACTGTCGATACATACTGCAATCTGCAAGCGGTGTGGAATCTCCCTCCTCAAGACTGATTCCTGAGAGGAATGGGAATGGGGCTGCCTTACATTCAGCCATATTAAACTTCAATAACAGGTCGGAAGCATATTTTTGCTGAGATATAGTGATCCCATCGAAATTTTGAGCTATCTCTAAGCCCAAAAAGTGACTCAGCAAGCCCAAATCGCTCATGTCAAAAGCTAGATTTAGGGCAGATTTTAGCTTGTTTATTGAAGTAAGTGTGCTACCAGTAATAAGCAGATCATCAACATAAAGTACAATAACCAACAAATTACCTTTAACTCGCTGAAGATAGACATTCGGATCAGATTTGCATCTTTGGAAATTCTGAGAAAGAAGGAAGGAGTCCATCTTTGCGTACCAAGCTCTTGGGGCCTGTTTTAACCCGTACAAAGACTTCTTCAATCTACAAACCAATGATGGATCTGATGTATAACCCTCTGGCTGCTGCATATAGACCTCTTCAGCAAGGTCTCCATGTAAAAATGCACTCTTCACATCCATGTGATGCACCTCCCAGTGCTTGGATGCGGCAATAGCTAAAACAAGGCGGATGGAATCCATCTTTGCAACCGGTGCAAAGGTCTCTGTGTAGTCCACTCCTTGGACTTGGGAAAAACCTTTTGCCACCAACCTTGCTTTATATTTGCTGATAGTGCCATCAGCAGCAACTTTAGTACGGTAGACCCATTTACACTTCACTAATTTTCTTCCAGGTGGAAGAGAAACTAGCTCCCATGTATTGTTCTTTTGAAGAGAACTGTACTCTTCATCCATGGCATCTTTCCATCTCGGATCTCGATGGGCTGAGTAGTATGATTGGGGATCTGAACCAGCCATCAAATAAAAAATCTCAGGAAGAAATGGATCAGCAATAGAAAGAGCCATACCTGCCCTTTGAAAGTCTCCTCTTGTTCGTCTCGGATCAGCAGGATTTCCAAGACTAGAACCAGGAGATTGTAGAGTATTTTGGGCCCACTTTGGTAACTGAGGGGGATCTGAATGGTCGGATTTCGAACCTGATATGTCATGATCATCATATGCTGCTAAAATATCAGAAATATTAGAACTCATACCTTCATTATCGCTGCTCGAATCTTCTTCTGGTGAAGGCGGTGAATCGGCAGTTTTCTCCTCAACTAGTTGCAATTCTTGAAGCGGTTCTTCAAACTGCACACTGCGCTCTATGAATATCTTTTTAGATCTGATATCCATGAGTTTATATGCTTTTGATTCTTCCCCATATCCTATCAATATGCACTCGATACTTTGTGGATCCAAAGCTCGTCTCTTCTCAGAAGGAATTCTAGCCCATGCAGTAGAGCCAAAAACTCTCAAATTTCACACATCCGGTTTGTGACCAAAGAATGCTTCGAAAGGAGTCATACCTTTCACGGATGAATGTGGAACTCGGTTCTGTATATATGCAGCAACATTGATTGCTTCAGCCCAAAGATTTGCAGCCAAACCTTTAGATTCAATCATGCATGTAGCCATCTCTTTCAGTGACCGGTTTTTCCTTTCCGCTACACCGTTCTGCTGGGGTGTGTAGGGAACTGTATGTTGGATCTTGATTCCGCTTTGGGCACAAAGTTGCAGCAACTCGGACTTGATATATTCCCCACCATTATCATATCTAAGAGCTTTGATCTTTCTCTCAGTGGTGGTCTCAACAGAAGCCTTAAAATCCTTGAATTTTCCAAGCACTTCTGACTTGTTTTTGAGAAAGAATACCCATGTAAAGCGAGAATAATCATCAATAAATGTCAAAACATACCTTGAACCATTTAATGACATATGGGGCAGCGGACCGCTGATATCAGAATGGATCAATCCCAAAATAGTAGAGGCTCTGCTAGCCTTGCCGCGGTCGAATCTGTGCTCGGGGTGCTTCCCAATAATGCAACCGGTGCATATTCCCTTCGAGGAACGGAGTTGTGGAAGCCCATCAACCATGGATTTATTTGATAGCAGCAGCAAATACTTATAATTTAGATGTCCAAATCTTTCATGCCAAAGCCTACTAACCTCGTTACCATGTGTGCGAAGAGCAGTGGGCTTTGCAAGCGGAATAAAGTGCGAAAACTCATAACATTTAGCAGTGTGGTTTGCCTTTCCAACCGCAACTAGTCTTCCACTTTTGATATCAGAAATTTCAACTGTATTAGGGCTGAATGTGACTTTCTTTGGATCACCAGTATGTGTCATTTGATACACAGAAAGGAGATTCGAAGCTAAGGAAGGCACATAGAGAACATTCTGAAAGCATCCATGATCTACATGAATCGTACCTTTGCCCTTTGAAGAAATTTTTGAGTCATCTCCCAAATGGATGGGGATGGAGCTGTTTGGATCGAATGAGGAAAAAGAATCAATATTTGCAGCCATATGATTTGATGCACCCGAATCTATCAAGAGAGTGGGCTTCGAAACCATTGCCATGAGTGCTTGTCCTCTTTCATGATCGTCATTCCGATCCTTCTTCCTTGCACCGTCAGGAAGGGTTATGTTGTTCTTTTCCAAAAGGAGGGCCATTTGATCTATAGTCTTCTTCATACATGAACTTTCGGGATGAAAGCCACAGTTACAATAAGTACATTTAGATTTTTGGTTACCTTCTTTGCCCTTTTGCTTGGATTTCGAACTGGATGGTGCATCCGTTTGCTTGCCTTTGTCTTTTTGCTTGTGAGGTTCGAATTTGGGCTTCTCCTTCTTTAGCTTTCCTTTACCATTCAAGATCTTGGGTCCTTGAACAAATAGGGCTGAATCTTTGGAGCTTATGGACTCCATTTGAATCAACTTGTCATGCTCTTTCGTAACGGACTCAATGAAGGCATTCAAGGTAGGCATCTTCCAATTCGGGGTAGTTAGCCGACCGGAATTGAAAGTGGAGACAAATACCGAATAATCTTTCCCAAGCTTGCTTAGAATGGAGAGGATCAACTGTTTATCCTCTTTGATAACACCACTGTTCTTCAATTGCAAGTTCAAGTTCTTGAATTTTGTGAAGAATTCATTGATGCTCTCGAAATTCTCAGGATTAAGGCCAATCAATTCATTCTCTAATTGAAAAGCCCTAAGCTCATCCTGCTTGCCGAATAGTGTCTCAAGTTGCTCCCATATGGCCTTTGGAGTCTTCAATCCGCTGAGATGGAAGTGAAGATCTTTGGAGATGGAGAGACAAAGAAGACCGTAAGCTTCATCAAGCTTATTGTAGTGTTTGGTTCTTTCTGCCACATTGTTTGGCTCCAATTCAAGACCAAGAGTGACTCGGTAGTATCCTTTTGAACGTAATATGATCTCCATATCATCTTTCCAATCAAAATAATTGAATGGGGTGAGGATAGGCTTTGAAGAAGAGTATTCCATTGCTAGGAGCGAGTCAAATGATGAAGAAGAAGCTTGCATGCAGACTATAGCGAATGGAAATGCTGTAGGGAAGCTTGCATGCAGAATGTAGCGAGTGCACTTGGAGGAGATAATTAACCTGCAAATCACATAAGAACAATCACAATAAGGTCGAACAATCCACCCTTTGAGAGTTGCATCACACCTGGGATTGGATTTCAAGCAATGTTGAATAGGTCCAATGTATCAGATCCAGGAATTATGTGGTAACTCAAGCTTCTGGAGTGGTATTGGAGTATTTTTCAAGCTTTGCATGCACAGGAGCGAATGCCCTTGAGATATCTCATGCCAAACTTTTTGCAATTTTTAGCAATTCAGTCAAATCTTCTTGTATAAACACCTGTAGAAAAGAGATCTTGTCCCTGCAATGGCTTTGATACCATGTAAAATTAGTCACAGCAGATCTAATGAACAAGTAAATCAATCACAACAGATGAACATAGAAAATATGGTGCAAAACTGTGCAAAACATGCAGCAGTGCTCTCTATCCCAGAAAGGGTGAATGAATTACAATACAAACTGTTACAATGAACAGAGCAATTCGAATTGCCTAAGGAGGTCATTCGAATCACTGAATCGAGTAGCTTGACTCTATCTAGGATTCCTCATCAATCATCGGTGTTGCTCATCAATCACAACAACCAGTCATCCAGGTGTCAAGCTGAGTCTAACTGATCATAATAAATGTAACTGAAGTGTGTAGCACTGATATAGGATCTGGAGGCTCAGTGGGGGCGCATGGGAGGCTAACTGGAGTCAGAACAAGTCACCTAATCGAACTGGAGGTCAATCGGAGGTGAAACAGTCAGTCAGGAGTGAAATCAATCAGAATCGGAGCTAACTGAATGTAACTGGAGTGAATCTGCAGTGGTAGGTGAACAAGTGCGCCCTTCTCTGTCAGTAGGTGAGAAGAGGGCGCCTTTCAGCTTGGGAGGGCTAAAAATCTGTGGTAAGTGGCTCCCGGGTGCTAGAAGAAGGTGGATAAGGTGCTGGAGGCATCAAACTGGTGACTGGGCTGCATATCCTGAAATAGATCATGCAAGATCCTGAAGTAGATATGTATCCGGAAATAGATGATCCTGAAATAGATATGTATCCCGAAATAGATGATGGATATGCGAACAAAGGCCTGCTAAAAAACTCTCAATTTGATCATCACATTTGACATTCTCCATCATTTAGATGCTAAGGATTAAGGAGCACCTTGAAATAATTCAACAATGTTGAAGAATATCCAATAGAAAAGGACCATAGTGTGAAAATTTTATCACGGTTAGGATCTAGTTCATAGAAAAATTGTCACAATGAATTTACAAGAATGCAGAGAAGAGAGAAAATTTGAGCACAAACACTTGAGAAAAGAAACTCCATTGGATAAAATTCCATCAATCTATTAATGAAAAATAAGTGTACATTAAATAATACACCTCTAAGAGAGAATTCGAATTCCTTAGAGGCAATTTGAGTATCTCACATGTAGCAGGCTTAGACTTAGGAAAAATCTCCATCTATGACAACTTACTAACTCCAACTCTCACTAGATGATCATGAATTGGATAACTAAGCTTAGGTAGGACATGAGTGATCAAAAATAAGCAACTTAGTGGTTTTTCAAGAGAAAAGGATGGAAGGGAGTTTAGGAAAAAGCATGCAAACCTGCCAAAAGGACCAAAGCGCACCAAACTCATCCTAATCCTAGAGAAAAGCAGAAAAAGTTGTTGTATTATCTCATAAAGGAGGATAAAGAAGGAATAAAGTAAATGGGGTGCCTTAGCTCATAAAAGCTTCTTTAAAGCATCCCGTGGGGCTCACTTATGGATAAACTTCACTTGGTGTTCAATTTTTGCACTAGGAACAATATCTACCATGGTCTAAACACCTAGGAATCAACCTAAAGTAATAAACTAAGGTCTCTAAGGTATAGGTGGGGATTAATTATTCCAACACCCCCCCCCCTTAAGCTTGACTTAAGTGAGTGAAATTATTATGAGGGATAGGCAACTATGGCCTATGGTCACCCTTTGCAGTTTATTAGTCCATGTAAACTGAGGTAAAAGAGGAAAACCACTTGGGAACAAAACCTCCCCTCTAGAATGGACATAAAACACACCAAAAATAAACAACTCCAAACTCAAGTAGGTGTGATGCTTGATCAAATGTCTGGAGGTATCTTCCTCTGTGGAAGAAGAGGATCATGCCATTAGAACAAATTTGGGGTCTAAAATGGGCCTTATAAGAAAATGAGCCACCTCATAAGAAAACGAGCCATTGAATTCAAGAACCAATATAATTTTAAGAAAAGAGTCAACCATAATGGTTGAGTTGGCATATTTGACATTAAAAAACTACTTTTTTAATTTGTATTTTCAACATATCTCCTTATCATTTTACTCAAATTTTGAACGGGAGCATTCGCTAGATGCAGAATTAAATTATGCATCCAATGAGTGCTCCCACTTAAAATTTGAGTAAAATGATAGGGAGATATGTTGAAAATACGAAGAAGAAAAAGTAGTTGTTCCTGTTTTCCTCCAAAATTCATAGATATTATTTTATTATTTTAACTATTATTTTATTATTTTATCTATTATTTTCTTATTTTCCTTATGAGGCCCATTTTAGACCTCAAATTTGATCTAATGTCGCAAAACATGTGTTTGATTTCTCCACCAATGGAATCAAGCGAATGTAGAAGCTCTTTGTGTTAAACCGTTAACTAGGAAAATCTTTGAGAAGAAATGCAGGCAAGGGTTTGCATGCATGCATGCAAAAGTGAGTTTTGCATGCACCTACTTTTAGGTTTTTGGTAAACCTAATTTTTTAGTGAGTTGATATAAGGAGACAGAAGGTGTCTGTCTAAGATATCGAGTCAATTGATCAAAGATTGATTCAGTAGAGAGGTGGGCGACTTTCCTTGGAGAGGAGGGCGCATTCTTTGAGGAGGAAGAAGCTCGTACTGCATCTGGTTGAGCGTTTGAGTGTATGAGAATTTCAGGGTAGCCTTGCCTAAGTGATTGAGGAAGGTCTGTGACAATCAGAACTTAGATCTGCTGAGATCTGATTCAAAATGAGTGTTTGACTTCTAGAGGGGAGGGTGCATTTCTCCATGCAGAGCAGTTCACATATCTCAGAGGAGTCGTTGGTTGTCTTCCAGAGTAGAGCAGACTAGAGCAGAGTGATAGAGAGAGGCAGATCAGTCAGGGACACCTACAGAGATTCTCATATCCAGTTTGACAGTTACGGCACACTCTTCGAGTGCATGCATCAGTCAATGCATGCAGATCTAGAGTTTATCATGTTCATGCTGAGGTAACACTGTATTGTACTTATCTGTTTCATATATGCTTTGGGAATGAGAGAGAAGATAGCCCCATAGTTTGTTGGTTTTCCTTGTAGGGGTTTCCAGGGTATATTTAGTGTTTATGTGTGATTGCATGTGTTTCAGTTTTGGTAAAAAGATCTAGTTGTTGAGTCTATATTTATATGAGCATGTATTGATGTCAATACTCAAACCAATTGAGATCTCAAGGCTATCCAGAGGGAGTAGTGATCTCTGGATTAATTAAAATTTACATGGTATCAGAGCCCTGGTAACGGTCAAGGAGAGCATTCACACTCAAATCTGCGTACTGCATATCAGATATGTGCGGTGATCTCAAGTGGGTCTCAGATATGCAGTTGCAAGAGTCGGATTTGTTCCTTCATATCACCATGAGGGATGATCAAGTTGTTTGCACCTCTTGCCCCTCCATGGCCATAGATGAGTATTCTACTGACAAGATTAATAGAGAGATGGATCTTAACACTTGTCATTCCTTGAGCACTTCCACATCTAGTATATGGTACATAGACAGCGGGGCTTCTAGCCATATGACAGGTGTTCATGAGTACTTTACAGATCTAACCGAGGATAGGCTAGATATTGAGATAGTTCTGGGAGACAATTCTACTGTCAAAGCAGTAGGACGGGGAACAGTATCCTTTCAAAGAGATCCAGGAAAGTATATGAAAGTTCGTGATGTTCTATATGTACCAGGTCTTAAGAAGAACTTGTTCTCTGTATCTACTATTGAAGATCGGGGATTATGGGTGATGTTCAGAGATGTAAATGTGCTAGTCCATCCCAAGGGATCCAGTGTTACCTCAGTTGTGAGGATTGGAGTCGGCAGCGGAAAGATGTATAGAGTCAGCTTTCGGCTTCATCATTCCCTAATTCATAGTAGTCGAGATGATGATTGTGACACCTATGAGCTTTGGCACAGGAGGATGGCTCATCTTCACCATCCTGCCCTAAAGATTCTGAGGGAGATTGTGAGAGGAGTAACTGAGTTCAACAGAGATCAATGATGTGTGCAAAGGATGTGCTCTCGGGAAGTACGTCAAGACAGTTTTTCCCAAGAGTGATAATAGAGCTACAGGAGCTCCAGATTTGATACATTCTGACCTATGTGGACCGATGTCCACTACATATTTGAAAGGCTACAAGTACTATGTGTCTTTCATTGATGATTACTCTAGGAAGACTTGGATCTATTTTTTAGAAAGCAAGGAATCAAAAGAGGTCTTACAAAAATTTCAAGAGTTCAAAGCTCTTGTGGAAAATTAGATAGAGAGGAAGATCAAGATCTTTAGATCTGATAATGGAGGAGAGTATGCCTCCAAAGAGTTTAATGAGTTCTACATCGAGGAGGGCATTAAGAGGAAGTTGACTGTGCCCTACAACCCTCAACAAAATGGGGTTGCTGAGAGGAAAAACAGGGCCATTATTGGGGCTGTTAGATCTATGTTACATGACTAGGATTTTCCTATTTTCCTTTGGGCTGAGGCATGAAACACTACAGCTTATATACAGAACAGGAGTCCTCATAAAGTTTTGGGGGACAAAACTCCACAAGAGGCTTTCTCTGGGAAGAAGCTCGAGGTTGGGCATTTCAGGATTTTTGGATGCCTTACCTACTCACATGTTTCTTCAAAGAAAAGAACAAAGTTGGAACGAATTGTCGAGAAAGGAATTCTAGTTGGATATGATGACACTTCGAAATCCTATCACATTTACATACCTGCTCTCAAGAAGACTGTTGTGAGGCGGGATGTGAAATTCGAGGAGGATCGGGCATTTCGAAAGTCATGTGAGTCTGAGAAGGGAAAACAGCAGATTGCTACATGCCTGCAGAACACAGGTCAGAGAGCCATTCCACAACCAATAGGGTCTCAAGTATCAGGAGTAACAGATTCCCAGATTACAAGTTCCACTAGCACTGGAGAAGGAACTGGCACAGGATCTCAGGTTGGTGATCAACCTAGATTAGGGTCCCATATTACAGGTTCTCGAGCTACAAGATCGACGACAGCAGGCACCTCTACTGAAGGTACTCAGTCTCATACAAGTCATTGGGATGAAGACGAGGATTTCTCCTCTCCAGATATCACTTCAGGGAAGAGGAAGCCCAAGTGGCTTCAAGATACCCTGAAGGAAGCTCAAGCAGTAGGAACTCCTAAGAAAGATGTAAGAGAGAGGAAGGCTCCATAGAGATTCTGTAGTTACTTAGCTTTAGTAAACAGTATCAATGAGTCAGAGCAATCTTCTTACGAGCAAGCTATAGGTGAGTAGGCCTGGAGAGATGCCATGTTGGAAGAGTATGCTTCCATCATGAAGAATGATGTTTGGGAAGTTGTACCCAGACCAGAGGGAAAGTCTGTGGTCACCTCCAGATGACTCTATAAAATCAAGTATGATGCAGATGGTAGCATTGAAAAATCCAAAGCCAGGTTTGTGGCTAGAGGTTTCTCACAGATAGAGGGAGTTGACTATGATGAGACATTTGCTCCCGTAGCCAAGTATTCTTCCATCAGGACTATGATTTCTATTGCAACACAAATGGGATGGAAGATTCACCAGATGGATGTCAAGACAGCCTTCCTAAATGGGCTCATAGAGGAGGAGGTATACATTGAGCAACCAAAGTGATTCGAGGTACTTGAGAGAGAGTCTCATGAATGCAGATTGAAGAAAGCCCTATACAGCTTAAAACAGGCACCTAGAGCTTGGTATTCTAGGATAGATACCTATTTGCAGCAGCTAGGGTTTCAGAAAAGTGAAGCATATCCAAATCTTTACTTCATCGTAGTGAAAGGGGATCGGCTCATCCTTGTGCGTTATGTAGATGACCTATTTATTACAGGGGCAGAGAAACGCTTTAGTGATTGCAAGAAGGATCTTGCATCTGATTTTGAGATGAAGGATATAGGATTGATGCATTACTTCCTAGGAATGGAATTCTGGTAGGAGGATGGGCATATCTTCCTCAGTCAGGGCAAGTATGCAATGGACATACTGAAGAGATTTCAGATGCAAGATTGCAAGCCCATGACTACACCTATGACAACCAATTGGAAGAAGTAAGTGGCTTTTGAGAGTAAGTTGGTTGATCCCACCAGGTACTGATAGCTCACTGGTTCCTTGATGTATTTGGTCAACACCAGACCTGATTTGAGTTTTTCAGTGAACACCTTGAGTCAGTACATGGTAGAACCTAGAGATGTGCACTGGGTGGCCGCAAAGCATGTTCTGAGGTACATCAACGGAACGACAGAGTATGGGCTGAACTATGTGAAGCAATGAGAAGTTCAGCTTGTTGGGTTCACAGATTCAAACTAGGCTGGTAATGCAGTTGAAAGAAAAAGCACCTCCGGGTGTTGCTTCAGCTTAGGTTCAGTAGTTGTGTCATGGTTTAGCAGGAAGCAGAAGTTTGTTGCTTTGAGTTCTGCTGAGGCAGAATATATGGCAACTAGTTTAGCCAGTTGCGAAGCCATTTGGCTACGCAAGATGTTGGTAAGTCTATTTGATCAGCAGTTGGATCCTACGGTGATCCACTGTGATAATCAGAGTTGCATCAAGCTCTTTAAGAATCCAGTATTTCATGATCGATCCAAACACATTGAGATCAGATATCACTTTATTCGTGATCATGTTCAGAAGGGAGTAGTTGAGCTCCAGTACATTTCCACAGATGAGCAGGTTGCAGAAATTTTGACAAAGTCCTTGATGAAGAATAAGTTCTAGTACTTCAGGGAAAAGATGGGAGTTGTGCATAACCCTTTCCTGGTTAAGAGGGAGTGTTAAAATGTTAACCAGGAAAATATTTGGGAAGAAATGCATGCAAGGGTTTGCATGCACCTACTTTTAGGTCTTTAGTAAACCTAATTTTTCAGTGAGTTGATATAAGGAGACAGTAGGTGTCTGGCTAAGATATCGAGTCAACTGATCACAGATTGATTTAGTAGAGAGATGGGCGACTTTCCTTGGAGAGGAGGGCGCATTATTTGAGGAGGAAGAAGCTCATACCGCATCCGGTTGAGCGTTTGAGTGTCTGATAATTTCAAGGTAGTCTTGCCTCAGTGATTGAGGAAGGTCTGTGACAATCAGAACTCATATCTATTGAGATCTTATTCAGAATAAGTGTTTCACTTCTAGAGGGGAGGGCTCATTTCTCCATGCAAAGCAGTTTTCATATCTCAGAGGAGCATTTGGTTGTCTTCCAGAGCAGAGCATACTAGAGCAGAGTGATAGAGAGAGGCAGAACAGTCAGGGACACCTGCAGAGATTCTCAAATCCAGTTTGAAAGTCAGGGCACACTCTTCCAATGCATGCATCAGTCGATGCATGCAGATCTAGAGTTTGTCCTATTCAAAGGATTGAGTTACTGCTGAGGTAACACTATATTGTACTTATCTCTTTCATATATTCTCTGGGCTCGAGAGAGATGATAGCCCCATAGTTTGTTGGTTTTCTCCGTAGGGGTTTCCAGGGTATATTCAATGTTTATGTGTGATTGCATGTGTTTCAGTTTGGGTAAAAAGATCTAGTTGTTGAGTCTATATTTATATGACCATGTATTGATATCGAGACTCAAACTACTTGAGATCTCAAGGCTATCCAGAGGGAGTAGTGATCTCTGGATTAATTAAAATTTACACTTTGAACTTTTCCATTAAATCAAACACGGTGAGAACAAATCCAAATATATGCAGATCATTCTAGAACTTGAATTTCAAACCAATGGAGGTAGGATTAGCTCCAAGAATGTGTAGATGGTCCCTTGATATCTCCTTTGAACTAGCAAGGGTGAGATCAAATCCAAATATAATACCATGACATGATGGTGGTGGCTTGGAATTCAAATTAGCTCCAAGTGTGAGGAGCAACTGTCCAAGCGAATGCATGATGTCTCCAACTTATTTAACACTTTGAGGAAATGTGCATGTGACCATGTAAAAATAGGGATGGGGCATGGGACCAAGGAGGTGAATGCATCATCTCCAAACTTTGATATAGCTTCCAAAAGATTTGATGAGCCACAATCTTTCACATAAGTAAACTCATGAGAAGAGAGATGATTTTCTTGAGCACTAACTGATATGTGATCCTCAATAGTAGAAGTATGATAGGATATAAAATATAGCTACTCATTAGGCTTGAACTTCTTAATATCAAGTCCAAATGAGTCATGATCAACTTGAGAATCAATCCCAAGCAAATGGTGGTGTCCTCCATATTCAGTGCAACTCTAAGAACATGTGCCAATCATAATCATGCAATGGACAAGAAGCATGATAGTGAGGGTGAATGCAACATATCCATACTGGAATTCTACTTCCATAGCATCCAATGAGACACCAAATTTCGAACCAATGAGAGGTTTTGAGTGTGAATGAGTTGCAACAACTGGTTGATCATCGTCAAAATTCAAAATAGAAGACTCATAGGAGAACATGAGAGAGAGAGAGATGGAAGTCTTCATATTCAACAACTGTAGTTCCATTAGTTGAACCTTCTCCATCATTAGCAACCACATGTGAAGGAGAGAGATCTGATTTCTCAACTTCTAGAGCCACAAAAGAAGAGCTCTCTTAAATTACTGCTTCTTGACATGTAGATGAAGCATTCGAATCAAGGAGAATATGTTTAACAAGAACTGTATGTGTTGAAATTTATGCAATTCTTCTTCTTCATGAACAACTTCATTTGAAAAGCTTGAGGCTAAGACATAAGTGACATCAGTGGGAAAATTTGAAGAGTAGTCATAGATAGGCTCGCTCTCCATATGGATTATCGCATTCTCATCATTTTTCTATCCAAATGATCTTTCTAGATTGCTCCAAAGCTCGCTTGGAAAATCAACTGTATCAATGAGGTTGCACATGTAAAGAGGAATTTCCAGACACATGATTCCAAATGATTTATCATTGCCATTGAACCAATTGTGCTTCTCTTCATAGGATGTAGGCATACTAACATCTCCAATAGAGAGATCAAAGAGATCCAATCTCTTCATATGCTCAGACATCTTCAATTTCCAAACAGAATAGTTTGAAGAAGGTAGAGGAGGAACTGCTTTTGAATCCATGAAGTTGTTATGCCTGCACAAAATACCTGCAAAAAACACTCGGGAGGAAAACTCAGTAAGCTCAATCAAACTCTACTTCAACACTGAGCACATTCTGGAGTGCCTCACACCTATGTAGACTCCAAAGGATTGCTTCAATGGCTTCGAGGAAATTGCCCCAGAATTTCTGTGTAAACTCCACTGCTTTTAGTGCTTCAATGGAAGTATTTGAGTAAGATAAATCCCTATGGGCTCTAATACCATGTGAAAATTTGATCACATTTAGGATCTAGTTCACAGAAAAATGCTCGCAATGAATTTAAAATAATGCAAAGTGAGGAAATTTGAGCATAAACACTTGCGAAAAGAAAATCCATTGGATAAAATTCCATCAATCTATTAATGAACAATAAGTGTACATTAAATAATACATCTCTGAGAGAGAATTTGAATGCCTTAGAGGCAATTCAAGTAGCTCACATGTTGCAGGCTTAGACTTAGGAATAATCTCCATCTATGACAACTTACTAACTCCAACTCTCACTAGATGATCACGAATTGGATAACTAAGCTTAGGTATGCCATGAGTGATAAAAAATAAGAAACTAAGTGGCTTTTCATGAGAAAAAGGTGGAAGGGATTTTAGGAAATATCATGCAAACTTGACAAAAGCACCAAAGCGCACCTAAATCATCCTAATCCTAGATAAAAGCAGGAAAAGTTGTTGTATTATGTCATAAAGAAGGAATAAAATAGGTGTGGCAACTTGGCTCATAAAAGCTACTTTAAATCATCCCATGGGGTGCACTTCTGGATAAAATTCACTTGGTGTTCAAGTTGTGCACTAGGAACAACATCTACCATGGTCTAAACACTTAGGAATCAACCTAAAGTAATAAACTAAGGTCTCTAAGGTCTAGATGGTGATTAATTATTCCAACACATATACCATCTCCAATTCAAGAGTGTTGGAATCTTATTAATACTGAGAGGGTGGGTGAATCAATATTAGTGCAGTTACAAACAATTTTCACTTCTTATCAATTGATCTTGAACTTAAATTATGCATTCACCATAAACAAAAACATTCAACATCACATGCACAATACACAGAACACAAATATTTTTATGTGGAAACCCAAATGGGAGAAAACCACGGAATGTTCTCTTATATTGAAAAGATTGCATTCATGTAAGCACCAACTTTTGAAGTTCTATGGCACCAACTAGAAGGAGGAAGCAACCCCCTGGTTTTATAGGATATGACCTGAAGGAAGCACCAATTCCCTGATTTACCAGCTTCAACTAGAAGGAGGCACCAACCCCCTGTTTCTTGCCCAGTCCTACCGCCCTGATATGTCTGTAGAAGATATTTCTTTGTTGTTCTATTGATCCGTGCACTCTTCAGATTAACTGCAATTCATTCCATTGTGTGCACCTTTTGTACACTGAGATCTTGCAATCGATGAACTGTATCACATATTTCACTTCACTACATCAACATTACACACTTGATCTCATACTTCATCACATTCTGCAATCTGTGCTCTGATTTAACATACCGTTCTATTTCTGCACATTTGCAAACTCAACTGATACTGCGCATCCTCTACTGTTTTGTTGTTCTAAATTCGCACATTTGTATTAGATCAATTTGTGCATCTTCTATTATGCTATACTTTTGTCTTGGTGCATCTATCTTAGATAGTTTGTGACTTTCTGCGTATCATCTGCGATTCTTCCTTTCTGTTCTTACACACTAGTCTTAGATAGACTTCATCACTCTCTGCATATGCTGCTATGATACACTTCTGACTTCGTGGATCTGTCTTAGATAATCTTTGACCTTCTACGTATCACTTTCAATTCTGCTTTTATGTTCTTACACACTTGTCTTAGATAGACTTCATCACACTATGCATCTATTGCTATGATGTAACTCTGTCTTCACGCATCTGTCTTAGATCATCTGTGAATTTATGCGTATAGTCTGTGATACTGTATTTATGTTCTCATGCACTTGGCCCATCATTTCGCATATCACTGCAATGTTTCATTTCTATCCTCGTGCAATTGTCACAAATAAACTACATCATCCTGCACACGATCAGTAGTTCTGTTCTTCTGTTTGTGCGCACTTGGTTGTTTTCTAGATCATGTTGTTCCGGTTCCACGAGCCCTTGATACCCCAAAATTATAAGCTTGCTCAAATAAAAGTACTACCACTTTCACATCTTCAAGATTACTTTAACTCTCCAACTTTGCTTCTTATTTATACATGTCTTGCGCAAACGATATGTCCACAAGTTGGTCATAGAGTCCCTTCTTCCTTGCTTCACGATCTAGTTTACTTCATGCTTCTGCCACTTGTCATGTTTGGCGCCACTAAGGTATCACACCTTATGGGTCTTGTGCACTTTGGAATTACTTCATGTGTGGTCTTGCACCCTTGAAGAGCCATCGCTTGTGGTTCTTGCGAATTTGATTTGTCCGACCACCACTTTCTTATGGTACTCTTGTGCACTTCAAGAACTTTATACTTCTTTCTATTGGTGAGTCTTACGCACTTTCAGGACTTTCTTACATGCTCAACCGCCTCTTGATTCCAAGCCGCTTGCACACTCTCGAAACTTGTCCAACCATCTCTTTAACATTTACCTTTGAAGTAGCATGACTAGGTGGACTTGTGAATTGCGCATGTACCTTATGCACTTCTTCAAACTGGATGTACATCTTATGTACTTCTACAAACTGGATTTCATATACTTCTTCACATTGGTCTTCATATATTTCTTCAAACTGGCACAAGGATATTGAATCCTCTTTGACATCAGTTGACATTAATGACAACCAAATTTCAACAATATTCCCCTTTGGCATTGATGTCAACACCTCATGAAGTTGTGCATGTCAACACCTCATGAAGTTGTGTTCTTCCTATGTTATGTTCGTAGTACTCCCCCTATGTGTACTCCCCATGTTTTCTTGCCAGTTTGAGCCTTTGCTCATCTACGCATCCTACTATCAGTGTTTTTCTGTTATCTTTCATTTATGTGTGGATCCTTCCACTTATGCATGCTTTCTGATATTTCTCCTTTGTTTCTTTGCACTACCACGGCTCAATACTTCTTAGTTGTTCTTCATCTATGCATTGATTGCATGCTTCGTGATCTTTCTACCCCTTTGGCATCAATGGAAAAGAGGTTCCTTCAATGTGCAATTCCAGATTCTCCTTCTTCTTCTTCTTTTGCGTTGTCCTTCATTCATCTGCTTGCTTCAAATATTCCCCCTATCTTCATGCTTTATCCTCTTTCTAGAGTAATATTTTCTACTCACATTCTTGATTGAACTATAATTGCAAGCTTCTGCAAATTTTCCCTTGCAGCAACAACCTTTTCTTTCATTTCTCCTTCTTTGTCTATGATGGTTGCTTCCACCTTTTCATCACAAACTGATTTCAAGGTTTCTAATCAATCATCAACTACTTCCCTGACTTCCCTTTGTAACTGTGGGAAAAGCTCTATAATTCTAAAGGATTCTTCTTATAACGGTTCAAGCCTGTTAGCAATCTTTTGTCGTTCATCCCAAATACTTCCTACTTCTTCCTGCTATCTTTTGTATTCTCCCATTTTTCTCATCTTTTCAATAGTTGGTAAGGAAGCTAAGTTATCATGTAGCTTTTGTTCAAGTTCTTGCACAGCATGCAATTTTTTATCTACTTCCTTCAATTGTTCATCTTCAACTAGTTTTTCCCATAGTTGACCATTTTCTTCATGCATCTATGTGCATTTTAAATCCAAGGTCATGATGTTCTCGATTTCAATCTTTATTCTTTCCAACATATTTCACGTTCTGCTCTAACCTCTGTGGATGGGTTCCTAGTGGTTGTTTTGGAGATAATTCTTCAACTTTAGCCTGTAGTCTTTGAATGACCTCACTTATCTTTACCACTTTACTTTTTGGAGAAGTGTCTCCATCGACTTGAACCTCTAGAAGCACATTGTACACTTCTTCCACTACCTTCTGTAGCTTTAAGGCTTTCTGTTGTACTTTCTCCACTTCCTGCTTCAGCGAATCACTCTTTGTGACTTCCTATTTTGGTTTCTTTTCCAACTCCAATGTCTTTTGCACAGTCTTGTCTTTTTCTATCTTCAGCCTAGAAAAATATTCCTGTAGAACTTCCTTCTCATTCTGAATTTTATACCAATCAGTCATAGTAGCTTCATGTATCCATCTGATCTCCTGTGCAATAGATGTATGTACAGCATGTAGCGCATTTACAAGTAAGTGTGACAAAATCATTTCTACATGACTGACAGATTCTTACGACTTTTGAGTGGGAAGCATCAAAGTTGCAGAGGAAATTTTCATTCTTTGATGAGGCTTTGTTTCCTTTGTCTATGAGATAGGGTGTGCCTGTGAACTGCACAAATGTGCATCTAAGCATGTTTCCACAACATTCAGTCCTTCCCAGGTAGCTAGTATCAACTGCTTCATTGACACAGAAAAAAAATTCAAGTTTCAACAGGATCTCCTCTTGCTGCGTCGCTTGGGCTTCAATTTCACCCTTTGTAACCATATTTTCTATTGCTTCTTTAGTAGCATTTCTAACCTCCACACCAATTCGTGTAACATCATCTAATGTCAGTGTCAGATGAAGGCTAGGTTTGGACATTTTCCTTTTCTTCCTTGAAGACTCTCTAGGATGAGTCATTTTTGTTCTCTTCTTAGCTAGCTCAAATTGTTGTGTGGGTTTAGGAAGAATTTATGTGTTGATATCTTCCTCTTCTATGGGTGTTGGATTATTAGGTTGTTCATGCTACGTAGCCTCTTCTTCTTCTATTAATGGAATCCTCCATGTTGGATCCCATTCTTGGATGATTTGCGCAATATCATCCTCAGAACAAATAAACATGGTAGGTAACCATTGCCTGTATGGATCCCTCTTGGCTTGTATGTAAGTGTGATGCGTTCCAATTTTGAAACACACGATTCCATCATATGATTCAACTACGTGGGGTTATATGTGTGGTGTCTCCTGTAAAATGAAACTAATCTCCTCACTGTACAGGTAAAAGTTGACATTGTTGTCTTCCTATCTACGTACAATCTTAGAAAGCCATAAGTTTGTATATCTCGCTACAAAGAATGACCTTATGTTCCTATCAAAGAATTGACTCCCCTCTGGTTATTTCCATCTTGTAAGCACAATACATATTAATAACCAAGTATAATGGAAGGGGTTACCTTTTTCTTGCACTTCTAGGAAGTCTTCCAGAAATTCATTCAGCAAGAATGTTGACCAGTTCATATGTACTCCCTCCACACATTTATCTATGGCTGTAATGATTGCTACTGAGACCTGATCCAGGTGACTCTTTTGGAATAGCTTAAATTCCATCAACTAGATAACAAATCTTAAAGGATTGTCTTTTATTTGCGCAACTAAGAATCCTCTACTGGCCCATTGAGTTCCATATTTTTTAGCCATCTTCTTTCCAAGGTCTTTCTCTTGTCTTCTGTCCATAAGTAGAATTACATCTTCCCCTATGGCAGGTATCCCTGTGATCATCTCGATCATCTTGGCATCAATGGAGATAGGCCTCGTTAGCCATAGGTACCCACCATGCACTTGTGATAACAGCAATTTAGCACACATTTTCACCTACGGGGACCTCCGAAAATGGGGGACTCTAACAAGTTCAATATTCATTATTTTGGCAACCCATTTGACCATGTCTTGAGCTCCATTACAACTGGTTCCTTAGGATCTGGGTTGACCTTCCAGTCCATGTAGTTGTCGATAACCAGTTCAGGAAATTTTTCATGGTCGGTGACATCATGATTTCAAAATGCAAAATTGTACAGTTTTCTGAGCAGATTTTCCTCAACTATTACACCTTCATAAGCCTTTTGTGTCGGTATGTCTGAGTCTTCTCGCGTTTGTGCAAATTCTCCCTGCACATTCATTGATGGGTTCTTTGATTTGCATTGTCTCTTGGGTGCCATGGATTCTGAGCTTCGACCTTTCACACAAATGTTCACTATGTAGCTAATGTTCTCAATAGACAAAGGAGGGTTCATACTAGAGATATTCATGGCTTATAAGGACCTAGAGACTTTCCTTTGTCATTAATGATTTCTGTTCTTTGCAGATTTACCTAGATTTGGTTTGTTTTCAAAAACTGCATTGCTTCAATTTCCTCAAGATTTTATTGATCTTGTCCAAATTCAATTAACCATACTATATTACTCATTACTTATGTCACCCATTAATGAATCGCAACTATGGTCATTACTCCACTAGTTATTAATGCTCACCTTTTGCTGCAGTCTATTTTTGTGCAAAATTTTCTTTTTGCAACAGGTTCATATGTCTGTGGATTAATCTTGTGTTGGAGTGGAAACAGATTGGTCTCCCAAGCTCTCCACATTTTCATTCAATACAAAGGACTTAGTCATATTTTCACTAACTTCACATAGAATTAGCCCATTATATTCATTCGCAAACTTCCTTTTCCAAATGATTTTGCATTGTTCTTTTTCTTGATTTGCAGGAGCGAAGCTTCTTTTGTAAAGAACGAGCTAAGATTTCTCATCTGTCTTCTTCTTCAAATATTTGATGGATATCTTTGAATTTCCACATTTTTGAGCTTTGTGACCAATTTTATAGCACTTGTAACAGACTATGTTGTTCCAGAACTTTCCAGTATGTCTAGCTATGTTGCACTTTCAACATTTAATAGTTCTGCATAAATGCAGTTTCTTTGGTTGCACAGTATTCTTGTTATTTGTCCTTTGATTTTTCTCTTGATCAGTTTCTTCATTCTCTTTCTTGATAGAAAGATCTTCCTTCTTTCTAATGACAACCTTGTACCCTACACCCGTTTTTTTTAAATGGTGATCTATGTTTGCTTAGAACTTCATTCAAGACTCCTCTGCTTTTGGCAAACTTGTCATTTGTCCTTAGCTGTATTTGCATTTTTTTGACTTCTTGTTCCCTTTCTAGTAATCGAGTCTTTTGTTCATCAAACATTCTTAGATACTCATAATTATTTTCTTTCATAAAGATGATTTCAAGTTGTCCTGCTTGAAGGTGAACTTGTTGTTCATTGATTACCATACTAGCATCGTCACTTTGTCTTTGAGACCTTTGGAGCTGATCTTTTAGTGAAAAAATTTCTTCATTTTCTTGTTTAGTATCTTCCAATTATTTCTTCAGAAGTACGATTTCTTTGGACAACTTCTGATTCTCTATAGTTGATTTCTTAAGATTGCTTTTCAGGGTATCAATATTAAGTTTATCAGTTTGAAAAATTTTATCCATCTCTTGTAATTGACTTGTGAAGCATGATGCCAATCCTTTAGACTCTTCTTCTTTCTTTTTCGGAGTTTGCATGATCTTGGTTGCAACCCTTTTGACCTATTCTATAGTTTTTTTTTTTTTTTTTTTCTTCTGAGTGCGAATAATATTCCTTGCTTTTGCAACATAGAGACTTTCTAAGCTTCCATTTTGTTGTAACCATGGTGCTTCACCTTGAACGGATTTTTCCTTTCCACCCATAACTACGCAAGGATCAATCTTCCATATGTCAAGTTGTTACTTAAGACACTCTCTCTAATACCAATTGTTGGAATCTTATTAATACTGAGAGGGGAATTGAATCAGTATTAGCGCAGTTATGAACAATTTTTACTTCTTATCAATTGATCTTGAACTTAAATTATGCATTCACCATAAACAAAAAAATTCAACATCACATGCACAATACACAGAACACAAAGATTTTTATGTGGAAACCCAAACAGGAGAAAACCACGGAATGCTCTCTTATATTGAAAAGATTACATTCATGGAAGCACCAACTTTTGAAGTTCTCCAACACCAACTGGAAGGAGGCACCAAACCCATGGTTTTACAGACTACAACCTGAAGGAAGCACCAACTCCCTGATTTACCAGCTTCAACTGGAAGGAGGCACTGACCCCCTATTCTTTGCCCTGTCATGTCGCCTTGATATGTCTGTAGAAGATATTTATTTGTTGTTCTGCATATATGTGCACTCTTAAGATTAATTGTAGTTCATTCTGTTGTGCGCACCTTCTGTATAATGAGATCTTGAAATCGTTGAACCGTATTATGTACTTCACTTCACTACATCAACATTACACACTTGATCTCATACTTCATCACATTCTGCAATCTGTGTTCTGGCTCAACATACCATTCTGTTTCTACGCATCTGCAAACTCAACTGATACTACACATCCTCTACTATGTTGTTTTTTCTGAATTCATGCATGTGTATTAGATCAATATGCACATCTTATGTTATGCTACACTTCTATCTTAGATAGTTTGTGACTTTCTATGTATCATTTGTGATTCTTTCTTTTTGTTCTTATGCACTAGTCTTAGATAGACTTCATCACACTCCACATCTGTTGTTGTGCTACACTTTTGTCTTTGTGGATCTGTCTTAGATAATCTATGACTTTCTATGTATCATCTTCAATTCTGCATTTCTGTTCTTACGCACTTGTCTTAGATAGACTTCATCACACTGCATGTCTGTTGATATGTTGTATCTATGTCTTCGTGCATCTGTCTTAGATCATCTGTGACTTTCTATGTACAGTCTACGATATTGTCTTTATGTTCTCACGCACTTGTCCCATCATTTCACTTATCACCATAATGTTGCATTTCTATCTTCACACAGTTGTCACGGATAAACTACATCATCCTACGCACCATCAGTAGTTATGTTCTTTTGTTTGTGTGCACTTGGCTCTCTACTAGATCATGTGGTTTCGGTTCCACGAGCCATTGATGCCCCAAAATTAGAATCTTTCTCAAATTAGAGTACTACCACTTTCGCATCTTCAAGCTTACTTTAACTCTCCAACTTGGCATCTTATTTATACTTGTCCTGCGCAAACGGTATGTCCACAAGTTAGTCGTACCATCCCATCTTCCTTGCTTCACGGTCCAGCTTACTTCATGCTTCTACCACCTGTCATGTTCAGTGCCACTAAGGTACCACACCTTGTGGATGTTGGAGTTTTCACTTTAACGTAATTTAAAGAGGATCCTTAACTGAAAGAATGACAAGCACAACAAAACACAATAGACACAATAATTTTCCTTAAGGAAACCATAAAGGAGAAAACCCCGCAACTTCTTCAAAGATAGATTCGTCACTAATACAATATCACAAAATGGAAAATCCAAAAATAAGAAGTCTTTTGCAGCTCTCTCTCTTTCTCCTCTAGTGAACTTGTCTTCTCTCTCTTGCTTATGCGAACTTGAGTGAGTGAGTGGTGTGTCCAAATGAGAGAGCAAAGCTCTCTATTTATACTTTATGTTTGGGTGACCTTTTTCCTAATTAGGGTGGCTTTACTAACTTGACTGGGTTGACCTGTCCTAGGGAGACTCAATAATACATTTTACATTTATTCTTTGGGGTGTTATTGCCCCGACTTACAATGGAGGTTTTACCTCAATGACCTTGCATGACCAAGCATAATAATGACATCCTCAGATGGAGGAAAAACATCTCTGTTGGAGGTACAAATAAAATACAATTAATAATATAAATATAAAATACAAATGAATATCTACCGAAGTTACATTTACAACAACATTCCCTCTTAATTAGGAAGGTATTCTCTCGCCACAGTCATCATCATTCTAGACACAAATTCTAGACAACGTCATCATCGTCGGATCATCTTCAATGTTGTAACATCATCATCAACACTGGATCATCATCGTCGTTGCTGCAAAAATCCTCAGATGTCAATCATTGATTAGTGACATCTCTCGAATCTATCAGTCATAAGAAGTTCTACAGAGACAACCCTTTTTCATGTTGGATGTAGGCCTATCTCTCATCTAGGTCTTCATTATCTCTACGAGCAAGCCTTCAAGTAGGTACAACCCAGGACCACACATTACATTGCCACAACAATCACCTGCATCTCCTACTATAATCTCATCGTATCCAGATCATCTCATCATCACACGGAGCACAGACCAGATGCACACCTCATGCCCAACAGACCACCTACGTCTCCCACCTAGTAGGTACATCCCAGGAGCACCCCAGGTGCATTACGTCTCTCAACAATCAACCTGCATATACCAGCATGGGAGCATGGCCAGGAGCACCCCAGGTGCACTACGTCCCAAGGAACACCTGCATCTTCCACCATGCGAGAACCAGCCTACGCACACACAAAGTGTCTTTGTGACCAGTAAACCTCTCAGCATCTCCAGCATGGGAGTACATCCAGAAGCATCACAGGTGCATTACATCCCAAGGACCACCTGCGTCTTCCACCATGCGAGAACCAGCTCTAGTGCATCTGCGTCTTCCGGTCTCATCACTCCCTCTTTCGAGGAACCTTTATCTGGATAACACCAAGCCTCTCTCTGAAGTATTCAAAATTCACTATGGCTAATGGCTTGGTTAACACATCAGCTATCTACTCATTCATCTCCAGATATGGGAGCTTCACTACTCCTCTCTGCACCATATCCCAAATATAGTGGTACTTGATCTCAATATGATTCGACTTGTCGTGGAACACCGGGTTCTCAAACAACTTCACACAACTCTAGTTGTCACAGAAGATACAAATCACCTCGAGCTCGAGATCAAACAAATCTGACAGTAGCTTCCGAAGCCATACTGCCTCACAACTAGCCGAACAAGTTGCAACATACTCTACTTCGGTTGTACTAATCACCACGCATGACTGCTTCCTGCTAAACCAAGAGATCATACTGGATCCCATACTAAAGTAGCATCCCGAAGTGCTCTTCCTATCTGTGGCACTGCCTGCCCAATCCAAATTAACATAACCATGTAGGTTAATCCTCTGATTCGCCTCATACTTGAGCCCACAGTCAACTGTACCCCTCAGGTACCTCAATATATGCTTTGCAGCAATCAAGTGAACATGCCTCAGATCCGTCAGGAACTGGCTGAAGGTGTTCACAGCAAAGCATATGTCTAGCCTCATGTTCGTCAGGTACATCAATGAACCAATCATCTGTCGATACATCGTGGCATCAACTATCTCTGATGAAGCATCACATAGTAGCTTCAAGTTTGATTCCATTGGTGTGGCCATTGCCTTGCAGTCCATCATTTCAAACCTCTTCAGAATCTCTACTACATACTTTCCTTAACCAAGGAAGATTCCATCTGCACTTTGCCACACCTCCATGCCTAGGAAGTAATGCATCATCCCCAGGTCCTTCATCTCGAACTATGCGGCAACCCTCATCTTTGCATCGGCAATGAGCTCATCCTCACCTGTCAAGAACAGGTCATCTACATATAGCAGAAGTATCACTGGTCTTCCGCCTTCAACCTTGAAGTAAAGGTTAGAATCCACTTAACTTTTGGTAAAGCCTAAGCTCATCAGGAAGTTGTCCATCTTATCGTACCATGTCCTGGGTTCCTGCTTCAATCTGTACAAGGCTTTCTTCAAATTGCATACATGAGTTTTTTTGTCATGTATCTCGAATCCCAGTGGTTGCTCCACATACACTTCCTCTTCTACTACACCATTCAAGAATGTTGTCTTGACATCCATCTGGTGTACCTTCCATTTCATTACTGCAACCAATGCAAGTATAGATCTGATGGAAGTGTATCTTGCTACAGGTGCAAATGTCTCCTCGTAGTCTATGCCTTCTTTCTCGGAGAAGCCATGTTCTACAAATCTTGCCTTGTGTTTTTCTATGATACCATCTGCAGCATGCTTGATCTTGTAGATCCACTTCGAAGTCACAACAGACTACCCTTCTGGTCTTGGAACTATCTCCCAAACATCATTCTTCATAATCGACTGGTACTCCTCGATCACGGCATCCTTCCATTTCTTCTTCTCTGATGCTTCTTCGTATTTAGAAGGTTCTTTATCAATGATGTCACATAGCAGGGCCACATAGCTGGAGTATGGTCTTGGTCTCTTGCTTTTTCTATGCATCTGGAGCGCCATACTTCTATGCATCTTGTATTGCTTCTCATGCCCATGTTGGTCTTCTCACGAGGTGGATCTCACAAGGTGGATCTACAAGTTCTTGTGATTCTGTTATGTTGCAGTCTTCATGATCTTCTTGGATTGTCTCCTGAACTGTCGTCACTTGTTCTGCAGAACAAGTCTCATCATTATTCTCTTGTGGGTGATGGTGTATGATCGTTCCTACAAGTCAAATTCAGTTGCATGATTAGAAACATTTCATGATCCTCAAAACAAACTCTTATGCATAAAGACATAGGTCACATAGTTATGAAACTATCTTAGCCAAGGCTTCAACACAACATTCATCCATATCCCGCATTTATACGGTAACTTTCTATGATGCCTTCCATCTCTACCAGAACATTATTAAAAGCGTGCACTACTCCCAACATGTCAGCAAAGAGGTTTCATTCTAGATGAGTAGCAATGGAATGTTGTACAGTACCATAGGCCACTTACCTATCACATGCATATTAGTAGTGTATTGTTCATTAATGCAAACATTCTAATATGCATAATACACATCCTAAATCTAGGAACATAAGTATGTACACCACTGAACAATATCATTTAAGTAATTATATATACAAGGATTGACAATTCAAATACTTATCTTTGTTTGTTTGTTGGGTGGACTCCCTCTTGATCTTTGCTTCCTTGTAGGAACTACTGGAGTCTCTAACAGAGTGTTCTTCTTCATCATCTGATTCTGAGGTCCTGTGCCTTTCTTGCTTATGATCGGAAATGTTGAGCAAGTATTATACACTTGTTCTTTGTGCTGGAGTAGACTTGTGTGTCATTTCTTCTGCATCCTGACCAATGTTGAAATGGATGAGAGGCTTCCATAGAGCATCGATCTTATTTGTTTTCTGGAGTCCAACTCTGTAGTAGCTTCTCCTATTCCTTTCATGTAATATTGAAAGTCATCTCTAGCTTCACCTTATGAGGTGGAACCTTCTGAATGAACCCTTATAATTGGTTACCTTCATTACAATACATATTCTTCATCACTTGAAGAATCTTCTTTTGTTCTTTTGCTTGCGGGTTCATCATCTTCAGCAGTGTGCATGATGCCTCTTCTTGTTGGTCTTCTTGGAGGAGCCTTGATTTCTAGGACAATTTCTTGAGTAGTTTCTCTTCTCATCATGTGTAACATCTGATACTGGAGAGATTCCTTATGGATTCATGATGCCTATTGGGCCTTCTAGATATTTTGTGATGATGGTCCTCCCTCTTGTTATGATTCTTCTTAGTATGAACAGTTAGTGCTTGGTCATCATCAGCTCCCATCTTCTCTTCTCTTGTTACTAGTCGAGCTTCTTCTTGGGTACATTCTTCCATAGTCTGGTGAAGGTGATCAACTTCTTCCTGCACATATTCCTTGAATGAATGAGTCCCGTGATCTTGGGAGACCATTCAAGGTGGTGATAACGATCTCTCCTTCTTCTACATTTTCTTCAACTGCTTCAAGTTGTTCCTTGATTTGAGAGACCCTGGTGAAGTAGGATTGCATGGTCTATGAGTTTAGGATCTTCACATTCTTGAGTTGGTTCCTTAATGTCATCTTTCGATTGATGTTCTTCCCTTCGAATAACTTCATCAAAGCATCGAACATCTCATTGGGTGTCTTCCAGGATGACACATGGGGGATGAGATGATCTTTAATGGAGTCTGCAATAATTCTCTTGGCCTTGACCGAGTTCTTCTTGTGGATAGCATTTGCTTCATCTCCCTTTGGTGTTGGAACCTCTTCATTAACATATTTGTCCAAATCATTTTCTTCAAGGACAAGAGAAATCCTATACTTCCATGCTCGGAAGTTGTCATCTCCCTCAAGCTTATCCACAAGATTGGTGTGGTGAGTCATTTTGAAATGAGAACCTCAAATGGAAATAGCAGAGATTTAGATCTTACCAATTTGAGATGCCCAACCTAGTTCTGGAGTTGGTTGGCCTAGGGTTTGTCAGAGAAAACCTAATTTTCCAAAGTTGGAATTTTGAAATTTTGATTGGACAGGAAGATGTGTCTCCTCAAGGCGACTTGAGAAATGTACTCCTTTTCACAAATCTGTGGACAGAATTGCAAAATAATTGATGCCCTAGTTTTCCTCCCGGTAGTAGTGAGGGGGGCAAAAATGAAACTTCTCGGTTTTGAATTCTGCTTTCACAGGAAGATGTGCCCTCCTAGGGTGAGTTTTCCAATGTACTCCTTTGTCTGGATTCATGGAGGAAAACCCCAAAAACTTGATGCCCTAATTTTCTCCCAGCATTAATGTTTGGGTCAAAAATGAAAATTCTTTGAACTCAGTTCTGCTTCCTCCAAAGATGTGCCCTCCTAGGGCGAGTTAGCCTAGCCCTCTTTTTCTGATGATTTGTGGAGAGAAGACCTTGAACTAGGAAACCCTAGTTTCTAGCTGCTACAAAATGCCTTCTTTTCAAGTCAGCTCTGATACCATGTTAGAGTTTGCACTTTAATTTAATTTAACTAGGATCTTTAACTAAAAGAATGACAACCACAAAAAAAACACAATAGACACAATAATTTTCCTTGGGGAAACCATATAGGAGAAAACCTCCAACTTCCTCAAAGATAGATTCGTCGCTAATACAATATCACAAAATGGAAAACCCAAAAATAAGAAGTCTTCTACAGCTCTCTTTTTCTCCTCCAGCGAACTTGTCTTCTCTCTCTTGCTTATGAGAACTTGAGTGAGTGAGTGGTGTGTCCAAATGAGAGAGCAAATCTGTCTATTTATACTTTATGTTTGGGTGACCTTTTTCTTAATTAGGTCGGCTTGACTAACTTTACTGGGCCGACCTATCCTCGGGAGACTCAATAATACATTTTACATTTATTCTTTGGAGTGTTATTGCCCCGACTTACAATGGAGGTTTTACCTCAATGACCTTGCATGACAAAACATAATAATGACATCCCCAGATGGAGGAAAAACATCTTCGTTGGAGGTTCAAGTAAAATAAAATTAGTAATATAAATATAAAATACAAATGAATATCTTCTGAAGTTACATTTACAACAACAGTGGATCTTGCGCATACTTGGTCCTTTGCATAGTGGGTCTTGCGCACTTTGGAATTACTTCGTGTTTGGTCTTGTGCCCTTGAAGTACCTGTTATCACACAACTTGTAGTTGTCCCTAAAGGTATCCCATCCGGGATGGTAGAGGAGACAGACAACTAAAGAGGTGACCCAAGAGATGCAACGGTTCCCAAGGCAAGCTGGGAGTCACAATAACCGAGGCACTCCACTTTAGATCAAGACAAATCAAGATCAAGGGGGGGGGGGGCTAGCCAATCAATCCATATTAGCTAACCCAAGGGTTCTTAGGGAAATGTGTAAGTTGAGTTACGGAAACCAATGAGTGAGTTGGATTAAGTGGACCCAAGAGTTTAAGTGTGCTTGAAGAGGCTTAAGAGGTGACAAGGGTTTCAACCAATGAATGACTAGGGCCACTTATGAAGCTCAAATTGATAGATCTAGTACCATGAAAATACACAAGTGGGGCCCACTCCTTAAAAAGTGGAAAATGGTCCAAATGGGGTCCACAAGGTCAAGTTAGGGGTGAGATGGCACTAAGGGGAATGCAATGATGTAGATCTATGGATCTAAGATGAGAGAGGCAACACCCACATATGGGATCTAGCAAAAGAACACTAGCCCAAGGAGTGCGATTTACCCAAGGGAGACTAGTGCCTTAATTTGAGGGGGAAAATGGAGTTCAAATTTCACCAAAATGTAGGTCGAGGTAGTTAAGGCAATTATCAAGGTCGTTTTGAAATGGCATGCCCCAATATGAGCCAAATCTCCATAGATCTAAGATTCAAAATGCATCACCAAGTGACCCAAGTGGGGCTCAACCCTCAAAATGAGGAATGGGGCCCATAAGGTGAAAATCAACAAGGTGAAGCACTAGGGGTAGGTTATCAAGATGGATCTATCCAAATCAAGTGGGATCTCACCTACCCACGTCACGGAACTAGCCAAACTAGCTCTCCTCAAGGAATGCGAATTGCCTCAAGGAGGGCTAGGTGCCTTGGGAAATGGGTCAAATGGAGGCCAACCACCACCAAATTATAGATCTGAATTGTCATGGATGCTATAAAGGTGGGTTCTTAATTTCATACCCAAAGCCAAGCTAGATCCAAGTAGATCTAGAAAAAGGAGAAAATTAGGGTCTTGATTCTAAGGATTTTGTGACCAATGAAGAAGAATGAATGGATCTAGGTACATACCTTGTAGAACATACCTTAAATGCTTGTGGCCACTTTGAAAATTGATAGCATTCCCCTATGTGTATATTCGAAAGTGAGATCTAGTGCTCCAAGCCAAAACGTCCTCCTCCAAAGATGGCCAAATTGTCCTCCTCCTACAAGACAAGATCAAGTTAGAAACAAGCCAAGTAATAAAATTATGAAAATGATGAAGAGATGTAATAGAAAGCATCAACTATGTCACAAAGATATAATAATGATACTCCCTGTCACCAAGATCAACCCAAGAGAAGATATGTGGGTCCCCCCAACAATAGCCTCCTTCAAATCGTCCTCCTCCTCACCAATTTGTCCTCCCTGCAGAAAAACAACTTGTAGCCCAAGATCCACAATGATACATAGAGAAGATACTGTATATTCAACTTGCAAAAGAATCCATCAAGACAAGAGAAGTAGATCCATAAAGAAGTATTATATTCCAGTATTCAAGAGCTCCAAAGGTGCTTTATAATTAGGGGGTCTCCTCCTTTTATAGGATAATAAAGACCAAAACCCTAAACCACAAAACCACTTTTTGAAACTAGTGGTTGAGATCAAAAGATCTAACAATCTAATCAACGACTAAGATGAGCCAATACATAATATCACATGGATCACTCACTAAGTGATGATGTCATAGCTAAAAGTGACTAAGTGAGGGTGACGTCATACATGGAGGGTGGCTAGAAACACATGTGCCACAATATAAGCACAAAACAAGTCACTAGGAGCTCATGGTGGGGCTAGGAGGTATTAATTCCCTTCACTAGCATGTCCCCATGGCAAAATAATACAAAATAATGAGTCTATGACATGTCAAATATACAAATGATGAAATCCTGTCTCCAAATCTGAGAGAGACATGCAGTAAAAGACCTCCTGTAACCACTGTGGACCCCACTCACTGATGCCAACTGATCTGGAAGATGGGGGGTTCACCATGCATGACCTCAAAGTAGACCAAGTGCCAAAACCTTGCCTCAATTGCCCAAATCGAATTCCTCAGTGACCCTTTTATTCCATTTTTTAATCCTCCTGAAAACCCTAAAAGTGCCTCGAATTGCCATTCAGGGTGCCTACACTGTCAAATTGAAGGTACCAGGCTATCCGGAAGGGGGGTATAATGGTAAAAAAAAGTGGTTGGACCACCCCCTTCCTCTGTAGAACCCTAGGAAATGACTGGCCTCCAAGGCCCCTGCTGGACAAGCTGGATCAGCATGCCCAAACTAGTCAACAGGTGGATAACTACTCTTATCGTCATCATAAGTGCCCGAAACTGAAAGGTAAGTGTCTCAATGGATCCAGAAGACCCAAATCTACTATAAATGAGTACTCATACACCATGGGTTGACCTATGGGGTCAACTGTAGGGTCCACAATACCCGGACAGTGTAAAATATGATGATCTGGAAATAATAATAAAACTGACCAACTGCATCAATCATCATCTGAGGCATATGTCCAACATATGGAATCATCAATAAGTGTATGTGGGACCATCAATCATCATCCATAAGCATGAGTGGTCTATCTCATCACGGATCCCAAGAATGACCATGGTCAAACTATGTTTGACTAGGTCAAAATACAACCAAAGACTAGATTATAGCAATAGACCAAGACATGTTCCTTTAATCAGATTCACAGCTTAACTTAAAGTACAAATATATATATATATATATTCTAGTGGCAGTTAATACATATATATTCCAGTGTGATTTATAATTTACTTGCACAAAAGCTTTAAAGACATACTCATTCAACGGACATGTCCTAATTGCTAGCAAAGGGTGAAGGCTAAGAAGAAGGCTAGGCAAAAGGAATGACTTGACCAAACTCAACTAAGTGATACTTTGGACGGGGAAAGGGGGGAGCTACACTCTGTGCTGGACAAAATAACAAAGGGAAGGGTTGTGCCTCACAAATGGATAAGTTGTTTAGAGAGTGCTTATTCAACTTAGGCATCATGTCTACATCAAGTTGATCCAGGTTCATTAGGATCATTCATTTCATTTCCATGCCCTTTTTGGCCTATATGACCCCTCTGGGATTTCACATGTGCTAAGAAGCACAATTAATCGCAGCTTGCATCCGAGGCATATTTATAATCATGAGGTCAGCAATATTTAGATATAGCATTTATTTAACCATTGTTGTTTGGACCTTTCTGTACCCTTCGCGGGGTATTTTAGCAGTTCATTGCTTTAGCCTTTATTCACGTGTGTTGAGAAACACATTCTAGAATTTTAAGTTCACAAGCTTTCATAATGCATTTCCAATACAAGTAGTACATGTGCTTTCAGTTTTAGCCAACAACTACTCAATTGACTAGGGGAAGTTCTGCACAGTGCCAAACATCGGGACAACTGACCAGAATGATTTAGGAATACAATCCAACATACCAAAGGCATGTTTTGTCACCAACTTAGAGCCGAGACACAAAACAAACATGGATGCGGTCCAACACAGAGGTAGAAATGGGGAAGTCCTCCATATCAAAAAGTCAAGGTGAAAGCCAAATAAGGAATGTAATGGATGAATGGAGTCAAGTGAAAGTGGTGCCTAGGATAGCAGACAAAGATGTCAAGAAAGACCATGTTTATGTTCATATGAGGGTAATGAAACCAATGGGCATTGTCAGAAAACCTTAGTGTGCAAGTAATACATCCAATTTTATATTTATAACATCATCCAAGATATTTCATTTCATTGTTTAAATAGCACTGCCACATCATGAATCATATACCAAGTCAATGCTATGAAGATGACTAAAACAACAAGATAATAATCTAGTACTAATAATTGCAAGTCCATAGGTCACATCATATCATAATAATCATCCACAAATAACTAAAACACTGCTGCAATAATACAACTAGGCACTGATCTGGAACTGTATGGAACAAAGGGTCACATCGGTCATCAAATCTAAGCTCTCAAGGCTCAGCCTTGGCACAAGGTCTAATCAATATCCAATACATATACTACTCTTATCCATAAGTGATCTCAAATGAATATGCTCATCATAGCTGATCTCTGTAAAAGAAAAGCTCTGGAAAGTGCAGATATTTGCTCAGCAAGAATAGTAGCCCAGATACTATGGTGTGATAACAGTACCATCGCTTGTGGGTCTTGCGCATTTGACTTATCCGACCACCACTTTCTTCTGGTGCTCTTGCACACTTCAACAACTTGTATATTTCTTTCGATTGGTGATTCTTATGCACTTTCGAGACTTTCTTGCATATTCAACTACTTCTTACTTACAAGCCTCTTGCGCGCTCCCGAAACTTGTCTAACCATCTCTTTGGAATTTACCCTTGAAGTAGCATCACTAGGTGGACTTGTGACTTGCGCATATACCTTATGTGCTTCTTCAAATTTGATGTACATCTTATGTACTTGTACAAATTGGATTTCATATACTTCTTCACACTGGTCTTCATATATTTCTTTGACATCAATTGACATCAATGACAACCAAAGTTCAACAAGGAGAACCATATACCAATTGAAGAGCACCATCTCTAATTGAAGAGTCCAATAGGACACCTCTATCATTCACTTGAGGAGCATCTTGAAGTCATTGAGAAATGTTGAAGAATATCCAATAGAAGAGGAACATGCACCATCTCCAATTGAAGAGAACCATATCGAATTGAAGAGCACCATCTCCAATTGAAGATTCTAATAATCCATCTCCATCACTCACTTAAGGAACACATTGAAGTCATTGAACAATGTTGAAGAATGTCGAATAGAAAAGGACCATAGACCATTGCATATTGAAGATCATATACCAATTAAAAAGCACCATATCCAATTGAAGTCTACAATATGACATCTCCATCATTCACTTGAGGAGCACCTTGAAGTCATTGAACAATGTTGAAGAATCTCCAATAGAAGAGGGCAATATACACTACTACAGCTTTGACTTTTAAGGGGGGTTGTCTTCCACCCCCAAAAGTCACTTTTGGGGTAGTTTTGGCTTTGTAAGCGATCTTGACAAAACCGCCCCCAATAACACCGACGCTAAAAGTCTAGGCCTTCAGGGCAGTTTTGGAAGAGATTTAAACCGCCCCCAAAAGTCACTTTTGGGGGCGGTTTTAAACACCCCCTATAGATACCTACGGGGGCGGTTTGAAACCCCCTCTAAAACTCCCTCCTGCAAACCTTTGGGGGAAGTTTTAAACCCCCCTATAGATACCTGTGGGGGAGGTTCTGAACCCCCCCTAAAACTCCCTCTTACAAACCTTTGGGGGTGGTTTTTAACCCCGGGTAGATATCAACAACGGCGGTTTCAACCCCCCCTTGTAGATACCTATAGGATCAGTTTTGAAACCCCCCAAAACTTCCTCTTACAAACCTTTGGAGACGGCTTTAAACCCCCCTATAAATATCTACAGGGGTGGTTTTGAACCCCTCCAATAGATAGCTACAGGGGCGGTTTTGAACCCCCCCTAAAACGCCCTCCAACAGAGCTTTGGGGGCGGTTTTAAGCCCCCAATTTAGATACCTATAGGAGCTGTTTGGAACCCCCTCCCCCTAAAACTCCCCCTTATAAAACCTATGGGGACGGTTTTGAACCCCCTTCATAAACTCCCTCGTACAAACTTACAGTGGCAGTTTTGAACCCCCCTCTTACAAACCTACAAGGGGGGTTTTGAACCCCCCGTCGTAGTAACATACAAGGACAATTTAGAACCCCCTTCGTAACGACATATGAGGGCGATTTAGAACCCCCATCGTAGAAACATACAAAGACAGTTTGAAACCCCCCTTATAGCCATTAATATAAATCATCATAAAAATTATTTATTAGAAATATCAATATTGCAATATCATTAGGGCATGGAGGAATCGAACCACCAACCTCCTGCTTGTAAGGAAACTGCTCTTCCATTGAGCTAGCACCCTTTAAGAAATGGGAAGAAGAGCAATATTAACACCCAGATTGCATCATTTTTAATTCTATGAAAATAAGATCCAAAGATAGCTATGCTTAAAATCCAATTTATATTTCCAAAGACAACCATGCTTTAAATCCAATTTATTTTTCCAAACACAATACTAAGCACAAAAATCTACCACGTTAGAGATCTGGACGAAGTGCTTGAAGTAAAAATCCAACTTGGGACTCAAAGGCTCGAATGGTTTAATTTGAAAAACTTGGGTGAAGCTCTTGTAGATATTCCACTTAATAGTAGAGTTAATTTCCTCCTTTAGGAGGAGAGGGTGGGGCAGGGCATCAAGTGAGAAGGTGGTGTGCTCTTTAAAGGGAAATTAAAATCCATCTTGGAGGTGGCAGTCTCTAGCATAAACATTACTAAGGATTGTATGGCATAGTCAATTGTTAACTAGCATAGGGATTGGGCCCTTATTGAGATCACCTCTATATTGTCCTAGGAAGTTTTTGTTGAAGCTTCTCAAGGAAACTCTCTTATCTTCGGTGTTGGTAGGTAGCATTATATATGCCTCTGATGAACATTATTTCATTTTCAAAGATAGTGGGATAAAACAATTTTGCACAACTTTGGGATTTGTTGTTAGTCTTGAATTTGCATTTGGAAAAGGGTAACCCAACACATGGAAGGCAGTCACCCACCCAGTTTTATTTTTACAAACTTGTAGTGTCACATATCTCATACATTATATATTTGCACTTTTCCATAAATACATGTCTCTCACACCAACACAATTCCACAAGGTGGTAAAGGTAGCCTCTGGCAAAGGTATAGAAAAAGGATCCACCAAAGCATATTGAGAGTCATCCATAGAATCATCTATGGAAGATGGTGGGAAGTATGCCTCACATCACTGAGAAGTATGCCTTGCATCACCAACCCAAAGCATCCACTATTTAACAATGAACTCCTACAACATAAAGAACATCTCCAAATGAGACAGGATCAATATCAACACATCTTGAAACTAGAAAGGCCCAATCTGCAAAATGCACTGCCAAATGTGCATCATAACAGGAGTCCTTTCGATTCGACAACAGTTCAAAAGAAGTCTCTATAAAACGTCCATCAATAAGGGAAGGTACACCAAACTGTGATAGAGAAAGATCCACTATAATAGGTTAAGACTCATTCGTAGAAGAATCGTCAATAAGTAGTGGCAACAATCTTAGCAAATCATGAAAAGAAACTCAACCAAAGATAGCATTTTTACTAAAAGGATCATATAAACAATATACCGAAATATGGGCCCATGTACTTGATCCAAAAACTTAGGCATGCTAAGCTCATATCTTAATATCTTAAGATCAGGAGGAAGGGATTTCTCCATATGTATCCACAAACTATTGCTCCAAAGAAAGGCAACATCATCTAAAAGGTCCCTCTCACAAATTCTTACTCTTGCAAAGTCTTCAATTTCCTGAAGGAAAACTATGCAAGACTTGGAGACACATCCCTCCTTATGACATAAATTGCATATAGGATTCTTCCTTATCTAATTGACCCAAATATAAGTACTTGGTAGACCCATTTACTAAGGAAAACATGCACTTTGAGTCCATTATGTTCAAAGATGATGCAAAAAATTCTGCAAGTCACTCTGATTAGACCGAAGGACAAAAATAGCACTAGCATCTTCCAAAAAACTGCAATGTACGAAATATGCACAAGGATTGTGCAAGCCTGGGCTGAAGAGCACAACATGGAGAGAAATTTTTTGTTGCAAAATGAACAAGGACAGCGTTGGGTTTGAAAGAGGAATTTTTTTTAACCCAAAAGGAGAGATGATCCAAAAACTCTAATTCTGCAGCCCATGGGGCAATTCCACTCATCCATAAATCTTTCAATCGGTGGCTGAAAAAAGAATCAGATCTGGAAACACTAGTTGTGCAACCCTTAAAGCAATGCCACTAGCCACAATTCTACAGATCAGCAGCTAAAAACATAAAATCTGGAAACCCTAGTTCCACATCCCTTAGGGAAACGCTACTACTAAAAAATCTATGGATTAGCTGTCGCAAAAAGGAAAATCAGATCATGCACTTGTTGCTACACATTAGCAATCTTTCCAATATTGATGATTTTTAGGCAGAATAAAGGCATAGGTGCCAAGTTATTTCAGCAAATAGGCTATACATCTGGAGGACTTTGTTGACAAGGCCTCTTGAACCAGAGAGAAACGAGTTAATCAGATCTTAAAAGTTTTCTTTCTCAGAAGTAGGAAGACTCCTTCATTTTCAAAAATGGTGGCTCTCCCTTGAGCCATTTTGTAAGACATTTCAGGAAATCAAGATGACTAACATTATCAACAATTACTGAGAGAAAATTGGAAATCTCAATGAACATAGATAACACAAAAATACTTAGTGATCTACAATATGTATTTCAAGGCAAGATGGATCAATACAAATGCAAACCATCTGAGAAGTGGACCACATAGCATTCTTATTATAAAAAAAATCTATGAACATTTGCAATAAAAGAAACGATGGCTGATAATAGAACACTCAATCCTTAAGGAACATTCATCTCAAAAGCAAAATTAATTGTTTCGCATTCAAAGATTTAGAGTAAAATCAAAAGACAAGACTAGCATGATCCCAAGAGAGATACAAGGACTTCCTTGTCTATTTCAAAAACAAGATAAAACATACATCACCAAACCCATAGACAAAAGAGTTCTAGGCAACTCCAAAGTCTACAGGATTAACATAATATTGGAGTTCTTTAATGAAGGGTGATTAAAATTTCTATCTTAGAGGATATATTGCTTTTATGTCTCCATTGAAGGAAGATTGCAACCTGATTTTCAGAAGTTGACCTTACTCTTAGGTCCTCGAGGGCGATAGTTCAAGCAATACTAAATGGACTTCAACCCATAAGAAGATATTCCTATAGTAATCCCAGGATGGGTTCATCCCCTCAATAGCCACTCATGCTTTAGGATGATCCAACTCTCCAGGTGATTGGAAATAGCATTGGAGAGTTCAATGATAGAGCAACTCCAAAGGCATGTCGATATGCATGTACAAAATGTGTAGAAGTGGACTTGAAGAAAGGTTTAACGAAGGCAATAAAAGTGCATTTGGATGGTTGGTGCCATATTTAAGATAGTATTATAAAATGATTATTGTTGGGCATAAAGTATTGAGTTTAATTAGCATAGTAAAAGATGAAAGAAGGAACGTGACAAGTGAGGGAACAATGGTGATGTAGAATAACAAAACAGAGGTCTACTGGAAGGAATGATTGAATTCTCTAACAGATAGGATATACATATGCATGTGTGTGTGCATGCTTTTTGTGTGTGTATGTGTTTGTTGTTCTATGTCACCATTTTCCCCTCACTTGTCACATTCCTTCGATTCGCTTTTACTATGCTGATCAAACTCAATACTTTCTGCCCAACAATAATCATTTAATAATACTCTCTTCACCTCGCAGGATACCCCCTCTTCCCTGGAATATCCAGATGGAGAATGATCAACCACCAGCCACAATAACGGCTGATAAATCCAAGGGATTCAACCAGATTTGAACCTGTGACCAATGGCCTTTCCATCAACAACATGCCTTGGGCGAATGGCTCAACCAATTCAGTTAATCCTTGAGGCTTCTCTCTCTGTGTGTATATACACATACACTTTTTGGGTTTAACAATTTTTCTTTCCTATATAATTATTTCAAAACATGGGACAAGTTTGATAGATGGGAAAGGAAGCTTTCTAGGCTGAAAAATGGAGATAAAAATTAGAATGTTGAGTGATCAGCAAGAGGACTCAGATGCCATTTGTAATAGAGCAAAGGGAAAAAGTAAAAATAATTCCAAACTAATGATATAGAACAAGAGGGGGTGAGAAAAATGTAACCTTCTTGTAACTATTCTCAATAGCCACAACGATGCACTATGACTAATTATTATGATTATCTACTGCACTATGACTAATTATTATGATTATCTACTGCCGGCAGCAGCATTGTTACTGTCCTTTATTAGTGAATATCAATAGCGTTTTAGCCCTTATTGGGTAAATTACAAGGGAAAACTTAAAATACAGTGTTGCAATGTTGAATATTTGAGGAAAACATTAAGGAAATGAGCAAAAGCTAACTATATGTAGCATCTTTTTACATGCTTCTTGATCAACTTTTTGCAGTAAATGGTGTATTGCATTAATGACTAAATTCCAAAATAGCCAAAGATGTTAGAAATTAAAAAAAAACTATAAACAAGGCAAGAAGCTGTGTAAGTTGTAAACAAATGCTCATACTCACAAAGAAGTGTAAATCTTAAGGCTCAAATGGAAATTGGTCCATTGGAGTATTCCCAAGTTACCAGAACTGTGTAACTAGTAGTAAGTACTACACAATGGTTGATGCATATATTCCAAGCCATGCCAACAACGAGGGCACCTAATAAGTGTAGAGTTATGTTTGAGACCCAAGTCTCACGAACTCAAAATCAAAATGAACAATTTATACTGATCTATAATACAAACTACGAACACATCCACTATCTCAGATGGGCAAAGTTGCATTAGTACAGGGAATTTTCAAAGCCATTATATCCTCCCTGAAAAGGTTTCTTTGATAGAATTATACATTTGATGCACTCAGTATCTGTGGCAAACTAAAATGCATTATTTTAAGCAGCAAGAAGTACTGCCATTGTTTCAATTTCAAAGGTTGCTAGTTTACTTCAGCTGTGACTGTAGGGTACCTGTTTTGACGCAGTGCAAAACATTGCTTAAATCTGACTTCGAGGACATTTAGGAGCAGTGAAAAACATAAAATACTTCACCTAGGTGTCAAAACAGATATGTTTCAAGTTCAACTAAGCAATGAAAAAACCAAAGTCACACAATTTGAGTTCAAGTTTGTGTTCGGCAACGATTAGATTCGGTATTTGAATTTTCCAATGAGATCCAGATGAGGTTCGCCATTCTATCTACATTTTTAAAAAATATCGAGAGAGAGAGAGAGAAATCAACATCAATAAACATTAAAAAAAAATGTTATGATGGACATGGAAACTACTAGGATAGATTACAAGCTTGAGCTATGACACAATATTTATAAGGGATAGGAAAAAATGCAGACTCAGACAAGGGCCATGAGGTTCGACAAACCTCAATGAACCTCAAAAAAAATTAAATTCACAAAATTTCAAACTTCAAGACCGGAGTTCGGCGAACCTTGTCACAGAGGAATAAACCACTAGAATGTATAGATGATAGTTTTTATGTAGATACCATAGTGCAAATGTGAGATTAGTACACCCTAATTTGTGTCAAAGCTTAAAGTAACATGGCAAGAGTCATCACCTGTTTCTGGTAATTCCATATGCAAACACTGCCAGAATATGGACTTGCAAGCATCCTGCATAGACAAAAACAAAGGGTACACAGTTATATAAGAGAGTGGTCAATTGCAAACTCAAATAGGAATGCTTGCAACCCTTTCAAAGCAACTTCAGCGGATTCTAGAGAGACTAATCTAAATTGTGCCAAAAAGAAAATGTTTTTTATGGACTTAGGTACTGGTTGTATCTGTTAGCTATAAATCGTGAATATAAGATAACCAATGACACAAACTTAAGGCAACCAAAACAAACCTTTTTGCTTTTGACTAGAGGAAAATGCTTTGAAACAAAGTGAAGACATACACAAACATTTAACTGGCTGAACATGCTAATGAGTAAGACACATTCAATTAAATTTAATACACATAAAGCCTATTATCAACCTCTAACCTTTGACAAACTCAAGCAAAAAGAGAGAACGGAATTACCGTGGCTCTGTAGGATGAAGATCTATAGACTTTGCACGTTCAGACCTTTGGGCAAGTTTCCTCTGGCAAGATTTGAGACAAACACACATGTTTGTTAGCACCATTTTGCAAGGAAGTAAAATGCAGACATAGATTCTCTCTGATGTAAACAACATGGCATACTTTTCTCTGATGGGACAGCATTGTGTAGTCAACAACACAGACCTACTATCAATATGAACAATCTCTTTTCTGATTAAAGAGGACTATGTGAACTCATTAAATGCACATAACCACTGAGAAGCAAGGAGGGAACCTACAGTAAGGTCAAACTCTCTAGGTGTCTTAAAGCCTGAACTAAGAACTCTCCAACGCAGGTGCATTCATCAATGGGCTTTGGGCTTGTATTCTGCACATACATTGTGCCTTGCAAAGGCAAATTAATGGGATTATAGTTTATACCGCTCACCCCCCACCCCTCTTTTGAGCAACTTCGTTGAATTATTTAGGGGAGAATGATTTGAAGAGTTCCTGGATCGTCAAGACCACTATGAGCAAAATGGAAAAATGGCACACAGGTAGACCCTGATGATCAAAAATTCATGAGCTTCCAGTGTGGACCTACAAGACCTCGGTGATAACATGGGTGCCAAGTAAACATGACATTACATCTGAGCCCTGAAATCCCCTGAAATCCACAAGCTTAAAATACACGTTGTGATTGAACTTGTGACCTGATTTAACATGCTACATACTAGATCGCAAACTAACTGAAACTAGTATTCCAAACAAGCCTCCCTATGTTTAATGCTTCAGAAAAATGAACTAAGATAAATCAGGCAGTCTGGCTGAAAAGACATGTTTTTGGTATACTGGGCTATACATAATAGGTTGTCGGGGATAATTCCATGAGATTAGTGATGCAATGCAATGCAAATCATATGTGTATATTAAATCACCATAGATCTTCTTTGAGGTCAAGAAGAATTATTTGTTTTTTGAGGGGGTTTTGAGGAGGTGCCATGTTTGACAATTTCTATTCTCAAAGGTTGCATGTTCAACACTTGAGAATGGTGAAACCTATATATTATGAGTCTTATGTGTTTGCAAGATGATGGATCTTCATTTGATTTTTTGATATTTTGCCAATTTTTTGTACTAGATTTGTTAGGGTATGAATTATTTCATAATTTCAGGTCTCCTGGCTCTCTTCAGAGTATCATCTCCTCCATTCCATTTCTTATTGTCTAAGTAAATCATTGGAGAGTGATTTAATTTAAATATGGAATATTTTGAATGCAGGTCTCCGTACCTATTATTGATGATAATTTCTACTATCTGGGTTTGAAAATAACTTCTCCAACGTATGTGTGCTGCTTGAATATAAAAAGCCATGTAGTCGAACAGATATAGTGGGAATATTCATGTGCATTGGGAGAACAATGCTACTAATGTTATACAAAGGTTCTATTGTTCAAATGTTTTGGTCTCTATTATCAGCTAGGTTGCACTTAGATGACTTCAAGTGAGCCTATGAAGATAGAACAAATTTACTTGTTCATAATCAGAAGATCAGAGGTCCTCGCAAGGCACCTTGGCCCATTTTCTAAAAATAAATTCACATGTCCATGCCTTGTGGGAAAATTGTAAAAATGTCATGGCATGATGGTTTTTGTAAAGGACTCAGCTTTCCTAGGACTTAATTATCAGTCCGACTAGCCCAAAGTATTATTTCCCTTGTCAATTATATGTTGTTGAATAAACGACTTATAATTTTCGAGTTTTTCACTCATATCTCCAAAGTTGGGGTGGTCAGCATGATTTCTCGGTCTTAGGAGGTTATTAGAGTTCAGGTGTCAATGTATATTACCATGCTAGATATTAAAACTGAGTCGTATGGACATGTGCTAGGTCCCCCCAAGTTTTTTTTAATTTCTGAAGAATATATATATATATATATATATATATATATATATATATATATATATATTTTTTTTTTTTTTTTTTTTTTTTTTTTTTTTTTTTTTTTTTTTTTTTTCTGTAAAATTAGACCACTTTTTAATGGTTTAATTGAAAATTTTCAAATTGTAATAAAAGTGTGGTCTGGAGGTGGATTTTGGCATGGGGATGCTCGTTTTCACACTCAAAGCATCCTCTTTACCCTCGGACCTACTTTTCCTATGTTTTGGGTGACTACGTCATCTCTAGGAGCATTTTTCCGTAAAGATGCGACAAAATGGCAAATAAATGCTAAAAAAATACAAAACGACCCAAAATATAAATAAAAAATATAATAAAAAAGTGAGTGGGCGTGTGCCCGGAGTATGCCATATGAGTTGGCATCTCTTCCTACATGGAGGTTGACTTCATCAAAGTTAATAATAGCTTAATTAAGATACGATTTGGTGTGGTGGCATATTGCTAAGATTAAGGGATGCGCCATCCCTCTCATGTGGGCAATATCAAGCATGTGGTGGCCCCTTCATTCGTGATGGAGATCCCAAGGACGGCATGCGCCTACCTCTTGAGAGGTGGCGCATCCTTCTTGGATGCTTATCCTTTATCACTCTCAATCAAGGATTCACGTGGGATTCCTTCCCTCATTCTTCTCCCATGACTCGCTCTTCACTCTCAATCAAAGACTACGCCTAAGTTGCAAGAAATGGGATACCCCCCAAGTCCCCTGTCTGTTTTCGTATGGAAACGAGGAAACACGTACGGAACGGGTATGAAACTCATTTCAAAAAATCGGAAACCCGTTTCAAAATCGATTTTCGAAATTTTGCCATGTTTCCGTCCAAGTCAGCCCGTCAACGCTCGGTCAAGCGAAAATTTTAAATTTTTAAGATCCGGTTAGGGGTTTAGCTAATTCCGGAAGCTACTACTGTTCGTCCAAACCTTATAAATTAGCATGCCTCTCTCACACGAACATATGCTCATTGCTCAGCGATTATCTCAACTGTTGGCGGCCTTAGCGTTAGTGTGAGTGAGCGATCTGGAGCAAGCGTGAGCGAGTGTGAGCGTGAGCAACTGTGAGCGTGTGTGAACCTGAGTGTGAGTGAACCATGAGTGTGAGCCTCCGTGTGAGTGAACCGCGAGTGTGAATTGAGTGTGAGTGTGAGCGAGTGTGAGTGTGTGAGTGAGTGTGAGCAAGTGTGAGTGATTAGAGTTTGAACGCACCTGCAGATTGGAGTAGGGACAGGTCACAGCAGTATTTCCAGATTTGACGAGCATAGCAACAGTGACAGCAGTATTTCTAGATTAGAGCAAAGGCAACAGCGTTTCTTGGTTTTTTGGAACAGCAACAACTCGGTTTTGGTCAAGATTTCAGTGTTTTGTAGCAGCTTCACCTACAGGAAACAATTTGTGGTGAGAAGCATGTTGTATTTAAATTGTCTGCTATTTTTTTTATTTGTTTTTCATGGAATATGCTTCACAAATCCATTTTTTTATGGCTGATTTGTTTTTTAAATATTTTTGTAGCAGCAATGGCTTCCAGCCAAGCTACTGGTTCAGCCCCTAAGTTCAACAAGAGGGTTGAATACTATCCTCTTTGGGCTCATGTTCAAAATATTTCAAGATGTGGAGGTGGTGGCTCATGGGACTGGCGATGTACTCTCTGCAAATTTTAGTATAAGGGCTCCTACCCAAGAGTCAGGTCACATTTCATGCATGAAACAGGAAAGGGTGTTGAAGGTTTCCCAAAAACAAGTGACCCAATTGAGAGGAGGAAGTATGAAGTTGAGCATGATGAGGCTGACAGGCTTAAAAGAAGACATGACCAGCTTGCAAATGCTTCCCTTCAACCTCCAAACACTGAGCCAAGGATTGTGCTTGAAGCAAGGAAGAGGAAAGCAGCTCAACAAGAAGAAGTACAACCATCAAAAAATACCAAAGGGACTCCTTCAATTCAAGAGAGTAGAATAGCCAAATTGGTGAATGTTCAAGGGAGAGAAGAAGCCGACACAAGGGTGGCTAGGGCCATCTATGCTTGTGGGATACCTTTCAATGTGGTTCGGTCTCCTTACTGGCATGATCTTGTGCAAGCAATTAACACAGCTCCTGTAGGGTACAAGGGGCCAAACTATGAAAAAGTACGAACTAGTCTCCTAAAAAAGGAGAAGCAGCTTGTGGAGGATATCTTAGCACCGATTTGTGCTTCATGGGGCAGCTCTGGAGTTACCGTAGTCTCAAATGGATAGACAGATACCAAGCGTAGGCCACTGATAAACATCATTGCCACTTCACCAAAAGGAGCAATGTTTCTAAGGGTTGAAAACTGTTCAGGGGAGGTGAAAGATGCTCAATTCATTGCTAATGTTTTAATCAAAGCTATTGAGCAAATAGGGCCTAATAAGGTGGTGCAAGTTATCACGGATAATGCACCAATTTGCAAAGTTGCAGGTTTAATTGTTGAGAGCAGGTTTGAGCACATTTTTTGGACACCTTGCATTGTCCATAATCTGAACCTGATCTTAGAAGAGATCGACAACAAAGTTCCATGGATCAAGGAAATCACAGGGAAAGCAAGGGAGATAGTTAAATTCATCACCAACCACCACCAATCTCAAGCCATATTTCGAGAGTACTCCAGATTGGAGTTGTTGAAAGTTGCTGAGACAAGATATGCTTCCAACTTCATCATGTTGCGTCACCTTGTTGAGGTTAAGCAACCATTAGTTTCTATGGTAGTCAGTCAACTTTGGGCTGAGTGGAGACAGGCAGATTCAGAGCAGGGAATTGTTGTGCATAGATTGTGCCTCGATGAGCAGTAGTGGAACAAGATAGATTTCTTGCTCAAGTTCACAACCCTTGCATTTGAGCTTCTTCGAAGCGCTGACACAAACCGAACTTTTATGGGATAGGTATATGATGGCATGGATATCATGGTTGAGAAGACTATGGAAATCATTTTGCTTGAGTCTCCTCAGCTTTTATATGTTGATGGTGGATTTGTTGATTTGGCACATAAAATCATGGTTGACAGGTGGAATAGTTTCAACACTCCATTGCATACTTTAGCACATGCCTTGAACCCAAGATTTTATGATGAACAACTCATTGCTCAAAGCAATGGGAAGAGCAGGGCACTAGGGATAATTTTAAGGATCCATACTTGTTTAAAAGTGTATAAACCTTGGCGAATCTTATCAATTCTTAAAATGTTAACTATAAAATATTTGGTGATAGTTTTCTAAAATTATTTCAATTTCTAAGGATTTTATATAGTTTATATAATAATTTGGCAATTTTTAAAGTGAAAAAAGTTTACCCCATCAAAATTGGGCGAAACGGGGTTCAAAAAATGCAAATTGGCGAATCTTTTTTTGGAAAAATGGCCCATGGGTTAAATTTCGCCCCTAAAATTATCCTTGCAGGGCACCCCATCAGGATAGAGAGGTGGCCAATGGAGTGAAAAAAGCCCTTATGAGAATGTTCCCAACTCATCTACATAGGGAGGTGAAGGAAGAATTTGCTAGTTTTGTTGCAGGATTGGATGATTATTCAAATATATCATCTTTGGATGAGAGAAGCACCATGAGTCTAGTTAGATGGTGGATTTGTCATGGAGCAAATGGTGTGCATTTGCAAACACTTGCCATTCGTATTCTTTCACAAGTGGCAAGCTCTTCATCAGCAGAAAGGAATTGGAGCACCTATGGTTTTATTCATTCTGTGAAGCACAACAGGTTGGGTTCACAAAAGGCTGAGGATCTTGTTTATGTGCACTCCAATCTTCGCCTTGCTTCTCGTAGGGGTCCGGAATATAGCAGTGGGTCTTCTAAAGAATGGGATGTGGATCCAGAATCATCTGACTTGGACATCTCTCTTGCTGCCCTGAATATTGAGGAACCTAGAAGTGGAGTTGGCCATTCTTCTTTCACTCAACAATCCACTATTGGGCGTGCTTCTTGTTCTATTTTTGTTGTTGTTGTAAATGTAACTTCGGAAGATATTCTTTTATATATTATTATTATATTATTATTGTACTTTTATTGTACCTCTATCGGAGATGTTTTTCCTCCGTTTAGGGATGCCATTATTGTATTTGGTCATGCAAGAATATCGAGGTAAAACCTCCATTGTAAGTCAGGGCAATAGTTCCCCAAAAGATAAATGTAAAATGTATTTTTGAGTCTGCCTAGGATAGGTCGGCCCAGTCAGTTAAGCAAGTCGGCCCCATTGTGGAATTAGGTCAATCTCACTTAAAGTATAAATATAGAGGCTTACTCTCTCATTTGCACATCACACTCACTCAAGCAAGTTCGCTAGAGGAGAAAGAGAGAAGCTGCAGAAGACATCTTATCTTTGTGTTTTATATCTTGGTTGATATTGTACTAGTGGCGAATCTATTTCTGAAGAAGTTGTGGGGTTTTTTCCTTTATGGTTTCCCCGAGGAAATTTCTTGTGTCTTTTGTGTATTGTTGTGATTGTCTATATTTCAATTTAAATATCTAACATAATTGAATTAAAGTTCAAACACTAACATGATATCAGAGCCACTCTGAAAGAAGGCACTATGCAGTAGAGGGAATTTAGGTCTTCCTATTTCAAGGTCTTCTCTCCACATATCATCAAGAAAAGAGGGCTAGGCTAACTCGCCCTAGGAGGGTGCATCTTCTGGAGGAAGCAGATTCCAGTTTGGAGAAGTTTCAATTTTGACCCAATCACTAGAATCAGGAGAAACTAGGGCTTCCTGTTCCGGGCACTTCCCTCCACAGATCAGCTTGAAAAGGACGTCATTTCAACTTGCCCTAGGAGGGCGCATCTTACTGTGGAAGCAGAATTCAAAACCGAGAATTTTAATTTTTGGCCCTATCACTACTGTCGGGGAAAAACTAGGGCATCAATTATTTTGAAATTTTGTCCACAGATTTGGGAAAAGGACTACACTGGACAACTCGCTGTGAGGAGGTGCATCTATCTATCCAAGCAGAAGTTCAAGATTCCAAGTTTGGAAAATTAGGGCTTCTCAATCAAACCCTAGGTCAACCAGCTCCAAAACCAGGTTGGGCATCTCAAATTGGTAAGATCTAATTCATTGCTATTTCCATTGGAGGTTCTCATTTCAAAATGACAAATCATACCAAGCTTGAGGATAAGCTTGAAGGAGCTGATAACTTTTGAGCATGGAAGTGTAGAATTTCTCTTGTCCTAAAAAAAATGACTTGGACAAGTATGTCAATGAGGAGGTTCTAGAACCAGAGGGAGAAGAGGCAAAGGCAATCCACAAGAAGAACATGGTCAAGGCCAAAATGATTATTGCAGACTCCATAAAAGATCACCACATCCCTCATGTATCATCCTTGAAGACTCCCAAGGAGATGTTCGATGCTTTGACAAAGCTATGTGAAGGGAAGAACATCAATCGAAAGCTGACTCTAAGGAACCAACTCAAGAATGTGAAGATTCAACACTCAGAGGCTATTACATCTTACTTCACAAGAGTCTCTCAAATCAAGGAACAACTTGAAGCAATTGAAGATAATGTCGAAGAAGGAAAAATTGTGATGACTACCTTGAATGGTCTCCCAAGATCATGGGACTCATTCATTCAAGGAATATGTGCCAGGAAGAAGCTAATCACATTCAGCAGATTATGGGAGGAATGCACACAAGAAGAAGCTCAATTAGTGGTAAGAGAAGAAAAGATGGGAGCTAATGATGACCAAGCCCTAACTGCTCATACTAAGAAGAATCAAAACAAGAGGGAGGACCACCATCACAAGAAGTCCAAAAGATCCCATAGGAATCATGGATTTAGAAGAGACCTCTCCAGTATTAGGTGCTTCACATGTGATGAGAAAGGACATTATTCAAGAGACTGTCCCAAAAACCAAGGATCCTCCAAGAGAATCAACAAGAAGAGGCATCATGCACATACTGCAGAAGATGATGAACCAACAAGCAAAAGAACAAAAGAAGATTCTTCAAGTGATGAAGAATATGTGTGGTAATAAATGAAGGTAACCAGTTACAAGGGTTCGTTCAGAAGGTTCCACCTCATAAGGTGAAGCTAGAGATGACTTCCAGTATTACATGAAAGGAGTAGGAGAAGCTCCTACAAAGTTGGACTCCGGAAAACAAATAAAGATCAATATGGAAGAACCTCTCATCCAACTCAACTTTGGTTAAGATGCAAAAGAAGGGACACATAGAGTCTACTCCAGTACAAAGAACAAGTGATCTACGGTGTAGAATACTTGCTGAACATTTCCGATCATAAGCAAGAAAGGCACAGGTCCTCAGAATCAAACGATGAAGTAGAACACACAATTAGAGATTCCAGTAATTCTTGCAAGGAAGCAAAGATCAAGAGGGAGTCCACCCAACAACCAAACAAAGATAAGTATTTGAATTGTCATTTCTTATTACTTAAATGATATTGTTCAGTTGTGTACATACTTATGTTCCTAGATTTATGATGTGTATTATGCATGTTAGAGAGTTTGCATTGCTGAACAGAATACTACTGATGTGCAAGTGATGGGTAAGTGGCCTATGGTGCTATACAACATTCCATTGCTACTTATCTAGAATGAAACCTCTTTGCTGACATGTTGGGAGTAGTGCACACACTTAATAATGTTTTGGTAGAGACGGAAGGCATCCAGAAAGTTACCGTATGTATACGGAATAAGGATGAATGTTGCATTGAAGCATTGGCTAAAGTAGTTGCATGACTGTGTGACCTATGTCTTTATGCATTAGAATTTGTTTTGAAGATTATGAAATGTTTCTAATCATACAACTAAATTTGACATGTAGGAAAGATCGTGTACCTACAAGAGAATAATGATGAGACTTATTATGAAGAAGAAGTGACGATGGTTCATCTACGACATTCAAGAAGATTTATGAAATCAAGCATACTACAGAAGTACAAAGCAAGGGTTCTCTCTAAAAGAGGGAGTTGACTATGACGAGGCGTTGCTCTAGTGGTGGATATTACACCAGATAGATGGTGTAATCGAAGTAGAAGCAGATATCGAGCAACCTCTAGAATTTGGGACTCTCTACAAAGAACCACATGTGCACAGATTGAAGAAGGATTTGTACAGGCTCAGAAGGCACCCATGGGATAGCATGATGAGATCGAGGATCACCTATAGTGATGGAACATCAATCTTTGCTACAAGGTTGAAGATTAGAATCTCATAGATGGGTGCAAGAGAGAACTTGCAACAGAGTTTGAGATCTTGGTATCCAGTGACCTAGAAAGATGACATAGATGGATACACAGAAGATCATCAGAAGAGAATGCTACCAGTCACTCCAGTGTAGAAAATCCCGATGCAGAGAGTATAAAGATGCATAGGGAGGATAGTGCTCAGTTACAAAGGGAGCAAGAAACCTTTGCTTCAGAGGGAGTGACTACAGCACAAATGGAGAGACATTATCACTTAGCCTCTATCCATGGCAAAGGTGTTTTCCCTAGTATCTCAGGGATATGCTCAGAGTGATACTGGATGTCTCCCCTAATTAAAAAGAAGTATATGTGGTACAGTTTGAGACAAGTACCGAGGACATGGTACAACATGATAGAGGGTTTCTGATGAGCTTAGGCTTTACCAAGAGTAAAGCAGATTCCAACCTCTACTTCAAGGTTGAGGGCGGAAGGCCAGTGATATTACTACTATATGTAGATGACCTATTTGTAATAGGGGAGGATGAGCTCATTGCAGATACAAAGAGAAAGCTTGCCGCAAAGTTTGAGATGAAGGACCTGGGAATGATGCACTACTTCTTAGGCATGGAGGTGTGGCAGAGTGTAGATGGGATTTTCCTTGGTCAAGGAAAGTATGCAGTGGAGATTCTGAAAAGGTTTGGAATGATGGACTACAAGGAAATGGCCACACCAATGGCATCGAACTTGAAGCTACTGTGTGATGCTTCTTCAGAGACAGTTGATGTCACAATGTACAGGCAGATGATTGGTCCGTTAATGTACTTGACAAACACGAGACCAGACATATGCTTTGCTGTGAACACCCTGAGTCAGTTCCTGACAGATTGGAGACATGTTCACCTGATTGCTGCAAAGCATGTATTAAGGTACCTAAAGGGTACAATTGAGTATGGGCTCAAATATGAGACGAATCATAAGATTATCATGCATGGTTATGTTGATTCGGATTGGGTAGGAAGTGCCACAAACAGAAAGAGCACTTCAAGATGTTGCTTCAGCTTAGGATCCGATATGATATCTTGGTTTAGCAGGAAGCAGTCATGTGTGGCACCAAGGACAGCCGAAGCAGAGCATGTTGCAACTTGTTCAGCTACTTGTGAGGCAGTATGGCTTCGAAAGCTATTGTCAGATTTGTTTGATCTCGAGTTAGAGGTGACTTGTATCTTTTGTCACAACCAGAGTTGTGTGAAGTTGTCTGAGAACCCGGTGTTCCATGACAAGTGGAATCATATTGAGATCAAGTACCACTATATCCGGGATATGGTGCAGAGAAGAGCAGTGAAGCTCCAGTATGTGGCGACAGACGAGCAGATAACCGATGTGTTGACCAAGTCGTTAGCAAGAGTGAAGTTCGAGTACTTTAGAGAGAAGCTTGGTGTTATCCAGATCGATGTTCCTCGAAAGAAGGAGTGATGCGACATGGCCAAAAGATGCAGGTGCACCACGGTTGTATCTTACATTGTGGAAGACGCAGGTGGTCTGAAAGGACGTAATGCATCTGGGATGCTCCTGGACTGTATCCACATGTTTGAAGACGTTGGTGGTCCATGGGTCATAAAGCATCTAGGATGTGCCTGGGCTGTATCTTACATGGTGGAAGACGCAGGTGGCCCAAAAGGACGTAATGCATCTAGGATGATCCTGGGCTGTATCCACATGTTTGAAGATGCAGGTTGACCAAGAGAGTCATAATAGATCTGGGTTGTATCCACGGGGTGGAAGATGTAGATGTCCCTGGGCTGTATCCACTAGGTGGAAGACGCAGGTTGACTAAGAGAGAGACGTAATACATTTGGGTTGTATCCACTGGGTGGAAGACGCAGATGTTCCTGGGCTGTATCCACTGGGTGCAAGACGCAGGGTGTCTACTGGACATGATATATGCACCTAGGCTACTCTCTGCATGGGATGATGAGATGATCATATATTAAGAGATGATAGTAGGAGACATAGGTGATTGTTGTGGCAATGTAATTAATATGTGGTCCTGGGTTGTACCTACTTGATGGCTTGCTCGTAGAGATGATGAAGGCCTAGATGAGAGCTATGCCTACATCCAACATGAAAAAGGGTTGGCTCTATAGAACTTCTCATGACGCGTAGATTCGAGAGATGTCACTAGTCAATGATCAACAAGATCAGAATTGTTGCAACAACGATGATGATGATCCAACGATGATGCGTTGTCCAAAGTTTGTGTCCAACTATGATGATGACTGTGTCAAGAGAATACCTTCCTAGTTAAGAGGGAGTGTTGTTGTAAATGTAACTTCGGAATATATTCTTTTTTATATTATTATTGTACTTTTATTGTACCTCCATCAGAGATGTTTTTCCTTTGTTCGGGGATGTCATTATTGTATTTGGTCATGAAAGAATATCAAGGTAAAAACTCCATTGTAAGTCGGGGCAATAGTTTCCCAAAAGATAAATGTAAGATGTATTTTTGAGTCTCCCTAGGACTGGTCATCCCAGTCAGTTAAGCAAGTCAGCCCCATTGGGGAATTAGGTCAATCTCACTTAAAGTATAAATAGAGAGGCTTACTCTCTCATTTGCATATCACACTCACTCAAGCAAGTTTGCACCAAGTGAGACAGAAGACAAGTTCGCTAGAGGAGAAAGAGAGAAGTTGTAGAAGACATCTTATCTTTGGGTTGTATATCTTGGTTGATATTGTACTAGTGACGAATTTATTTCTGAAGAAAATTGTGGGCTTTTCTCCTTTATGGTTTCCTCGAGGAAATTTCTTGTGTCTTTTGTGTATTGTTGTGATTGTCTATCTTTCAGTTTAAAGATCTAACATAATTGAATTAAAGTGCAAACACTAGCAATAATCCGGACATATTCCCAATACCTCACGGTATATCAGGAATCCCCTTCCCCTTAATCCACTCTTATCTCATAATAAGCTAAAACTGATCAAGAACACTTGCAAAACATTTACTTTTCAGCAGCACTATATTTTCTTTACATTTTCGGCACTGGTCTACAACTTTATTTTGCTCAAATTATTACATGGCGTGAATGTTTAATTTTTTGTTTGCTGCTTAATCAAATTTTGCAATATCTCGTTCAGTCAAATTCTCTAGAACTTCTAAACAACTTACCCATTCAAAACTAAATTGCTTAATCAACCTTAGTAACTCATAGGGACTACCCCCCTTGGCTTCATTAGGAGTTGTGCCTAAATGGAGGAGTTGAGTGTTGAGTGACAATATCTTAAAACTCGAAACTTGCCCCCAAGGAGCACACCCAAGCAACTTGAATATTTCTGTTGCGATGATCCCCAGGTGCATGTTCCGGTGGCAATAGTCTCCACATCATCAATCCTCCAAATATAACTAGATGCATGGTAAGTGTTATGTCAACAACAGTTGCCACATTGTCTATTGGGGAATGTGGAATTAAGTCCTCAACCATTAAATGCCTTTCTTTTCTTTTGGGTTTGTTCCCTAGGGAGAAACAACTAGATGTTTTTCCTCCATCAACTAGCGTAATCTAGCCCAATAGTTTCATCTCTTATAGCCTTCCAAAAACCATATAACAGTATAGCAATCGACATACTCATAGGAGAATGTATAGAATTCTAGGAGTAATGGTGAAGGGACAATGACAACAAAGTTCACTAACTTCAGCAACCAAAGCATGTCTTTCCATAAATCCTAGAATAATGAAAGGCGGCCTTCACACATTGACCAATCCTCACAAAATAAATTATGTTGCAAACTCTCTATTTGCTTCTTGACTGGATCAAATGGAATAATATCTCGATCTCAACTTGGAACTACCAAATCTTCTAGGTTTGATGTTGGAGAAAACTAAAAAATTGTGGAACAAAAAGCTCCATTTCGACATGTTGTATGTGAAAATTTTCCAACCCCAACCCGGTTTCAAGTTTTGTTCATATAGAGTTTAATGCCCAAACCCCATTAGCTTCTCATAAACAAAAAAATATTAAATCAGCCACATAAAAATTTAGACACAGGAATTTTTAGCCAATTTAACTCAGGAAAAACCCCTAAGGGAAAACCTGTTTGCAGAGAGAGATTTATTATTCTTCAGAGATAAATTACAATCAACAACAGCAGTACTTATCTAAATTTATCCTTCTCAAAAAATGTGTCAAACTCAACACAAAACAACAGTTCATAAACAACAGTACGGTGCACACGTGCCAACAATCTTTTCAGCAATACGGCCTTGGGAAACATGCCCCGAAAACAACAAAAATTACTAGCAATAAATGCAGTATGGATTACCTCATTTTTTGTGCCTAAAATAGACTGTACGGAATACCTCGAATTCAGTGCCAGAAATTGAATGTACGGACAAGCTGTACGGACCTCGATTTGTGTAAATAAATGTTGTACGAAGTGTACAAATTATGAAGTGTAGGTCTATTAAATGCCTAAAAAATTATGCCCTTTCTCTTCTACTATACGAGCATACTTTCCTCGATTTATGTGCCAATTAAATGTTGTTGTACAGTCTACAATTAATAATGTACGGCCTCCTTGGGAATCATGCCCTTCTCCTCAAAATTTGTGCTTCTCCTCAGCCTCAATTTATGTGCAAGGGTTTCTCTCTTCCTCTCTTCCTCTCTCTCTCTTTTCTCTTCTCTTTCTCGCCCAAAAATCTCTTTGGTTAAAGTGAACAATGATTCCTTCAATCCCCAACTCCTCCCTTTTTGTTCATGGCAACTTCCTCCTTTTCATCCAATGGTTTAGATTAAACATGATCAAGGGTTCATATTCATTACTCATTAAAAACTCAATAAATAATATTTAATGCTCAAATATTATTTAATTACGTGAGTTCCCTTTTTAATTAATCACTCACTTTATTTCTCATAAAGTGAACTTAGGAGAAAAATGACTTAAAGGGTCTTTATAAAGTGACTTACTTTATAAACATAAAGTACAACTTACTTTAATAAAGTGCTAGGGACCACTTTTAATGTTTTATCCACCCCTAGGCATCTCAAGGTGGAAAAACACTTTCCTTGGTACAAAATTTAACACTCCCTCTTACAGAGGAAGGTGTTTTTCACAACCCCCAACTTGTCCCTGAAATGGTCAAACTTACCTCTTCCCAAAGGCTTCATCAAAATGTCTACCACCTATTGTTCAGTAGGAATGTACTACAACTCCACTGCACCTCTCTGAACATAATCACGAATGAAGTGATATCTGATTTCAATATGTTTTGACATGTCGTGAAACACTGGATTCTCCAAAAGCTTGATGCAGCTTTGATTATCACAGTGTATCACAGTTGGTCTCAACTGCTGATCAAATAAACCAACCAATAACTTGCAAAGCCAAATGGCCTCACAACTGGCCTGACTGGCTACCATATACTCTACCTCTGCAGAACTCAAAGCAACTGACTTGTGTTTCCAACTGAACCAAGACACTGTTGTTGAGCCCAGACTGAAACAACAACCGGATGTACTCTTCTAGTCAAACACACTACCTGCCCAATCAGAATCAATATAGCCAACCTAACTCACTCCATCTCCCCTCTTGTACTCCAGACCAAAATCAACTATACAATGCAAATATCTCAACACATGTTTTGCAGCTATCAAATGAACTCTCTGAGGCTCCATCATGAACTAGCTCAAAGTGTTCACTGCAAAACAAATATATGGCCTGGTGTTGGCCAAATACATCATAGAACCAATGAACTAACGATACAATGTCAGATCTACCAACTATCCCTTAGAAGCATGAAGCTTCCTCCAGTTGGTGATCATGGGTGTAGTCATGGGCCTGCATTCCTCCATCTTAAATCTCTTCAGAATGTCCATGGCATACTTTCCCTATCCCAGAAAGATATGCCTAGGCTCCTGCCAAACCTCCAAACCCAAATAGTAATGCATCAGTCCAATGTATTTCATCTCAACCTCTGATGCAAGATCTTTCTTGCACTCTACAATGAGTCTCTATGAACTCGTAATGATTATGTCATCTACATACAATACCATAATAAGTGGAACCTCACCAACTACAATGAAGTAGAGGTTTGGATCTGCTTCACTTTTCTGGAATCCCAACTCTTGCAAATATGCATTAATCCTAGAATACCAAGCTCTTAGAGCTTGCTTCAACCCATAAAGGGCCTTGTTCAACCTGCATACATGAGACTCTCTCCCATGCACCTCAAATCCCTGAGGCTGCTCCAAATAAACCTCACCCTCCAAGACACCATTCAGAAATGTTGTCTTCACATCCATTTGATGAATGCTCCAACCCATCTCTGCAGCAATAGCAATCAATGATCGAATGGAAGAGTATCTTGCCACTGGGGAAAAAGTATCATCGTAGTCAACTCCCTCCAGCTGAGAGAAACCACGCACCACAAATCTAGCCTTGTATTTCTCAACACTACCATCAGCAGCATGCTTGCAAATTGCAATACTATTTTTTAAGGAAAATCCCCTTATGTGCTTGAGATATTTTTTTCATGGGGACTGAAATTAAGTTATCACGCTTCTTAAATATAGTTGATGTCATTAGCCAAAAATTTAAATATTGATTTAAAAAACAATACTGAATTAGGATGATATTTTCAAGAAGTTCTCATTATGCAATGAGGTATAATCCTGAAATATGTTTTGAAATAGAGTTCAATCAATTCAAACAAGTTTGATTGTAACTGGTATTTAAATAAACATGGAATAAATGATTAGTAAGGTCTGTAGGAAGCATATCCTTACCAAGAAGATGAACATAGTTTTCATTTTAGAGGATGTTACAGACTTTGCTCATGTAAAAATTAAAATACTTGGGCACATCCCATATAAAGATGCAAAGGATGGTCAAGGGATTTGTAGAACATTGGAGAGCATGGACAAACCAGTGGCCACATGAAGGGTAACTCTCATGCATAGTAGCAAGAGTCACTGGGTAGGACTTGGACTTGTGAGTCTTACCCAGCTTGGTGCCTAAATCAAGCCAAATTTGACAGTGACAGTAAAATAATAAGGCAAAAATAGCCTTTTATTCTCTTAGTGTTGAATGTAAATATCAAATTTCCCTAACATGATGTTATCTTAAAGAAGTAGCAACTCTTGCGAGTGTCAAAGAGCTCCAACTAGCACTAAGGACTAAAGAGTGTTTATCTCTACATTGATCCTACCCCCTTGTTTTTTACAAGTTCAAAGAATACTAGGCTGGGAATATAGATCTATATCTACTCCTGTGTATAACTTTCAATCTATTTTTCATGTTCTATTGTAAAATTCTACCGTCTGAATTAATTATATGCCAGGAAAGCACTTTTCTTGGGGATAATTTTCGAAGTATTTTTGAGCTCAAATGGTTCATATCCAGGTCCGCTTGTTAAATGGATTTTTGAAGCCAAACAATGTTTGGATGTCTATTGGATTTGATCTGGAGTCTGTAGTAGAAGCATCAATGCAAATTTTCTCTCTGGTTTTCTATATTTTGTGGCAATTTTGTGTATTTAAGCCAGAAGTTGTGTTTGTTTTATATTTTTTGGCTTGTGGGGGCCTTTGCTATTTTGGATAGCGAAGCTCGTAGTAAAAAATGGCCAGAAAGTTCCACGCAAAGCTGCATCACAGGGGAAATTAGAAAGATGTCAACACTCATGAAGGCTTGCACTAAAGGAAGGTTGACTGCAAAAAAATTATTGATGTAAAGGAGGTTCAAATGAAATAGTGCAAAGTAGAAAGTGGAAAAATGGCCATAAGAAGTTGAACCTTCTTGATAACATAAAAAAAAAAAAATCTTCCTCACTACAATGGTGTCATCCTAGACTAGAAGCATTGAATTAGTTAGTGCACCAAATACACAACTTTCTAAAGAGTGCCCATTGTAGGTAAACCACATAAATCAGATGAGTGGAGCATATGTGGTGTGATGTGTCATTCAAGATAGAAATTGATTCCACTTAATCGACATTTCAAACATGTGTGTCATTGGGCTTTGCAAAATTATTTGAGTAGAATGGGGCATCCTTTTTGGCTTAGAGTATCACATTGATAAGGTCCCCAAGCAATTATCGCTGATTTCCATCCATGTGCATGTGGTTGGGTGACAAAGTAGGTGTAAAAATGAGAGGAGGTTTTCATAAAATTGTGGGCATGGAATGTGGAAGGGTACTTATAATGGTGTCAAGAACATGAGGAGGTAGAGTAGGTGGTTCAAGAGGATGTCTAGAAGTTGTAAAACAAAGATCCACATAGAAAATGCGAAGTGTGCTATGGATTATGACCTTGAAGTAGACTTGTGTTTAGATATAATGATAGTGGATGTGTCATTTCCCATGGGCACCTTCTCCACCCACTTTAGTAGACGTTGAAGAGTTACATGGTAGTCAAACCTTTCTCCATTAATGGTAGTCAAACCTTTCTCCAAATTGTAATGGTGTTTAAAGAATTTGGAGAGTAAATAAGGCCATTCACAAATACCTTTTCTGAAAATTTTTCAAAAGGGGATATAAGTTGATACACAAGTATTTTTTAACAAAAGATCACGACTAGAACAAAAAAGTTCAAAAGGAGATATAAGTTGATACACAAGTATTTTTTTTTAAAGTTCATGACTAGAATTTCAAGGGGACAAGGAATACCTTATAAGAAATTTTGGGGAGAAGGGACACCTTATAAGAAAATGTGAGGATTTTTCATAGGTGTTTTGAAATTTGTAAAATGGTGTTTTAGGAGTATGCAATTTTGCCATTATATTGTAAAAGGAGTTATAAGGTTTATACATCATACATAAGTTATAAAGGGGTCTTCAACTTTTTTAAAATTGAGAGTTTAAGGGGTCATAGGTTGTTTTTCATATTTACAAGGGGAATTGTATTTGAAACTAAATTAATGTTTCTGTCTTGAGTCATAGACCTCCCTGAAATTCAACAAGGGAATACGAGGAATGTATCTATGCGATGGTTTTTATTGGTCCCATATGAGTGTATTGGTAAAAATATTTCTTATATTGCTCTGTCCCACAAATAAAAATACTCACATAAAGAAACAAAAAACAATCCCATGAAGAAGGAAAGCGAAGGAACAAAACAATTTGCACTTGAAGACATAGAATCTTTGCATTTTTTAATCTTTTTGGAAGCTTTTTTTATTTAATTAGTTAGAAGTATATGAATCCATTACTGAATTTGAGTCTTTAGAATTATTCCTTCATGGTCAAGTTGTAAGACTCCCTTATAAAGTTTTGTATTTGACGTCATATTGTTGACATACTTTGGAATTTATCATTGACATCATTGGACCTTGATTTGCCCTAAAATTATAGGGGGATCAAAGGTGTCTGGTGTTCATTATTTGCAACACTTGGAGTTTTTTCTGACATATTTTTTGGGGAACTTGGAGCTCTTTTGGATTAGGATGGCATGGTATATCGAAGACTTGTTTAGTCTTTTGCACAGCTTAATCAAAATTGCACAAGGAACAACTATTCAAATAAGAAAATGTTCACTCAAACATGTGACCACTTTTCTACAATTTATGCATAAAATATTATTGATATTCTCAAAACTCATAACAAGTTGTTAAATGGTGAATTGAAACTTCTTAGACAACAGCATTTTGAACCCATACTTCTTCAAGATAATCCATTATTTGGAATAATTGGTAAAAATGAACAAGGTTTCAAAAAAGAATCTCTGGCTTTTCGATGTCGGGAAGAATCTCAGAATCTATTAAGAAGTTTGATGCCAAGGGCCACTTCCACTATTTAAGTTAAGACTCGCTTTTCAAACTTGGAGAGGCATTTCTTAAAGAGAGAAAGAGACAGAGATTTCAAAATTCCCAGTTGTTTGAGGGCAAGTGGCCACACCAGTTGAAGGATAGATAGATTTGTTCGTGCAATATAGGCTCTGACACAAACCCAAAAATGGCTGCAAGTCCTAGAATGTAATTCCCTTATAATGTAATTCCTAAGGTATCTAGAGACATAGATGTTTCTCAAACCCAACTTGGAATTGTCATCATTAATCATAGGCCAACTATACTGTCATGAGGCCATGTGTGGTTGGTGGAGGAAACCTTCTTAGGCTTGGATGGCTAAAAGATTTATTTAGGGCCTAAGGTTCAGGTCTCCTCCATTGACCATGTCAAAGTTCTCAAGGCCCCAAGACCTAGATAAAAATATCCATGGATACCCTTGCAAAACCATGCATGGTTCTTTGACGCATTATTCATGGATCTAGATGCCTCAATGATTTATTTAAGTCCAAAGGCATGGTATTCCTCTCTAGATCATCATTCCCAAGGCCTTGAGACACCTATATACTTTAATGGAATTAATATCCTCAATCATAGGCCAATGTTACCATCAATATGCCATGCATTGTTGTGGTGATTTTCTTAGCCTTAGATGGCTAGAAGATTTCTTTGGGGCCAAAGGTTCAAGTCTCCTCCCTTGACCATATCCAAGGCCCCAAGGCCCAAAGACATGGATACATAGTGGCACAAATATCCATGCAAGGTCATGCATGGTGCTTTAGGAATTGTTCATTTCTCTAAATGCCTCAATGGTTTCTTTAGGGCCATAGGCGTGGTTGTTTTCCCTGAAATATCCTTTATAAGGCCTTGAGACATGTAGATACTACTCAAAACAACCTAATGGAAATGACATAATCAATCATAGGCCAATGATACTCTTAAGAGGTCATGCATGGTTGATGGAGGAAATATTCTAATCAATAGATGGATAGAATATTCCTTTACAGATCGAGATTCAAGTCACCTCAATTGACCATGTCCAAGGCCTCAAGGCCACAAGACCTATATACGTAGTTCCATAGATACCCCTTTGAAGTCATACATGGTATTTTTAGGTAGTGTTCATGGCTTTGTATGCCTCAATGATTGCTTGAGGGCCTAGAAAATCATTCCCAAGTCTATGAGACATGTGCATATTACTCAAAACCACCTAATGATAACAAGATCCTCAATCATAGGATTATTATACCATTATGAGGTTGTGTGTAGTTGGTGGAGGCAAAGTTCTTATCCCTTGATGGCTAGAAGCTTCCTTTAGGGGCAAAGGTTCAAGTTTCTTCCAATAACCATGTCAAAGGCCCCAAGTCCATAATACCTAGATAAATAGTACAATGGATACCCCTGTGAAGTCGTACATGGTGCTTTGAAGAATTATTCATGGCTTTGGATGCCTCAATGATTTATTTAGGGATAAAGACACAGTATGCTTCCCTAGAGCATCACTCCCAAGGACTCAAGACATGTACATACCACTGAAAATAACCTAGTGACACCAACATCCTCAATAATAGGCTAATGATACTCTCAACATGCCATGTTTGGTTGGTGGAGGAAACCTTCTTAGCCCTGGATGGTTAGAAGAATCATTTATGGATTAATATTTAGGTCTCCTTCATTGACCATGTCCAAGGCCATAAACTTAGATACATAACTTGCCTCAATGTATTTAGATTCATTAATGGTTTCTTTAGGCTAAAGTCATGATCTTATTCCCTGGAATATCATTACCAATGCCTTGGGACACCTACATAAGGCTCTTGCTTTCCTCCTATGACTCTTGCCAAGGCCTTGAGATCTATCCCACTATGCAAAAACCCTTGATTGTGCCCATATCCAAATTTTATGTCAAATATCAACTTTAAAGGGCATATGTTATGGTTCACGGCCTTTAGCATTGCCCATTACCTTAAGAATATTATGTTAGGGTATACTTCTTTCAATTTCTTCCACAACCATTTTCTAAGACCCATCCCTAGTGCATAAAGGCACATATTTCCACCCATATCCCACTTTAAGATTAATGATATCCTATATAATGCATGATCTCCTATGTGATAGTTTGATTCATCATTCTTGGCCCGAGATGCCTAAAACCTTCCTTTACGGCCTAATTAATGCGATTCCTCCCATTATTATGTCCAAAGGTCTCATGCCTAGAGTCACTTATATGAACACTCAGATGCCATGGATAGTGTTGGGAGTTCATGGGTGTGTTTTAAAGCTTCCCTTAGGGGCTAATCTTCTTTTAGGGCCTAAGGAAGTGGTTTCCTTGCTTGAACATATCCAAGGACTTGAGACCAATCCCTTGTGCTCAAATCCTAATAATTACACTAATATCCATAGAGAAATTTAATAAGATTAATAAAAATATACTTGATCAAATAATCAAATTTCAATTGAAATCAATTTTATTGATATTTTATAATAGTAATAAATTAAAAATGGTTGGCTTTAATTATGTAATGTCCCCATTCAAATAAATCTCAAAAGAGAAAATTCCACCAATCTACTAGTTTCCTCGGTTGGGGTGGAAACATTAGATTTGGAATAAGGAGACTATAAAACCCCAAATGGAAATTATATTGAAATAAATATATAAAAAGGGGTTAAATAAATATTTATGATAGGAAAATAAGGTGGCACTTGGTCATGGAGACACATTGGTGGTGTGGGACTCACACAAAGCTAGATTCCTCATGCCACATGGCATTCTATTCTCACCCATTCGAATCCAAGGTGGAGTCTAATGATCTTGGGGAGTTGGCAGGTCAATATAATTGGAATGACTCAATGAAGTTCGAATTGGAGTAGAAGAGTAACTCCCATGGAAGAGGAAGAGGCATTTGAGAGATATTGAGACACTTGGGCTAGATTCCCTAGCTTCTATGACAACAATGATGAAGATGCTATGACACTTATGACCCAAATCAGATCTGAATGCTAACATCTTACATATATGACATTTCAGGGCTAAAAATAGCCTCCAATAAGGCGCACAAGGGAGTTAGGGCATCCAAAGAGACACCCATTCAAATTGAGGGAAGATGGAGACTAGGAATTGTTGGACAAGTGGCACATATTGGAATCTCTTCCCAACTTGAGTTGGCGTGAGGATTTTGGAAGGAATTCGACCCATTGAGGACTTGAGAATTTTATAAAAGACTAGAACAAATAAGGAGTGTGTATTTTGATCATTTCTCATTTTGCATATTGGAGAGCATAGTTTGTCCATGCTTGTGGAGTGTTTACTCTACTTGCCCTAGTACCAATTTCGAGGGTGAAATATTCCCATCCTAATTGGAAATTGGAGAGGCCATTCAAACCTTTCATTTGGATCTAAAATGGATTCATTTGTTTCATGTCAAATCTATAGGGCTGCTCCTAATATTCTCTTCTTCAACTTGTTTCCACACTTTTCTCACATTTCTCTTCATATTTTGGCTCTTGGAGGAAGGGCGCATTTGGTGAGATGATGATCTCTTTGGGGAAGCCCCTGTGGCCCCATTTATTTGTAATATAATGTATTTAATCTGTATTTAATGCTCAGAATATCCTCAGGTCAAAATACCAAGTGAAACTATGTCAAAATACCAAACAATGTACAAATAGTGCCAATTTGCTCATATCTTGCTATGAAAGCTTGAAGTTGCTTTATTTCGAATTGTATTAGAAAATATCTGTGATTTTTATGATGTATGGAGATTCATTAATGTCCTAGAGAATTTTTATATACATTACATAATCCCTTGGATCATAAATCTTGAATTTCATAGCAAGTAGTGAAGTTTCCTATCATTTCCCCCTATGTGAAGACATGTCCACAAACCTCTGATTTATGGGAGTTGCAGCAGCCTTTAGGAACTGATTAATGATGCATTTGGGTGCCCATTGAAGTACTTTAACTAATCCATGCCTCTGTTCTGAAATTTGGGAGGGTCGTACTGCATTTGGGAAGCCATCTTTGTCCCCTACCCTTGGGGGTTTGAACCTTGAATTTGCTAGTAAGTTTCCCTATTTTCTCCTGATTGTAAATGAGTGTTTTATAAGTATTTTGAGAGTTTCCAAGCATCCATCAGACTCATTTTTATGTCTTAATACCTCTCAAACACATTCAGACCCAATTTGGAAGCATTCGGAGCAATTTGGAAGCATTTGAGTCATTACTAGTCTAAGGGTTGGCTTGACCAAAAAGTGCAATTTTTCCAATTTTTTCAAATTTATTAAAAAGCGACACTACATGTGGTATCAGAGCATGGTCCTTGCACCTGTGAATTAACATCACACATTGAAGAATAACTTGCACCCATGTCTTACTATTATGATGAATCCTATGAGTACAATGCTTGTGAGCAATATGAAGAAGATTGTGAATGGTATGAGGAAGAGGTGCCAACATGCAACACTTCTTACAATTTTATAAGGAATGAGGGTTATTCTTATGAATTTGAATCTAATGAAGATGTGTGTGTCACACTACCGAAGGATAATTCTATGAATGAATTACAAAGATTGAGAGCAACATATAAAACCTTGCCCCAACAATATCAGGCATATCTTGATGTGTACAAGGGAGATACACAAAATGCCATTCCTTTTGAAGACTTTGTTGATTGGGTGTTTGAAAATAGGTACAAAAATGAAGATGTGGAGTAGTGAAGAAAGTTCTATGCGTTTCTTGCAAAATACCTTGGAGAGAAAATCATATGCGTGTGACTGAAAAGAGCAATGAAATATCTGAAGCTTCAGGGAATGCATGTATTTCCTACTTGAAGAGAGTTTTTGGGTTTTCTTCAAAAAGAGATTCCAAATATATTGATATTAAGGAAACCAAGGGGAAAAATGCATCAGCTTTGTTGAAGGAGAGAAAGGAGTAGACCCGTGAGCCACCTATCTCTGAAATAGGTGAAGTAGAAGAAACAGTACAGGAAGAGGAAATATTTTCCCGTTTGAGGGATGTGCATGATCCTACCCTTACGGAGCCTAAAAATGATGACACTTTTGCATATTTTGATCACTTGGGTGAGTTGGTTCATTCTCCCACATCTTACACTTCCCTATTTTGCAGCATTCATCCTAATGAAGTATGGGTGAAAAGTTTATTTTTGATGGTGCCACATGAGGAGTGTGAAACTCCTACCTCTCCTTTTGATGATGACATGACTAGAGCACCTCATTATTTACATTTGCAACAATATTCTTTTTTACCTTATGATGATACATATCTTCATGGATGCACTTATGATGTTCACTTGAGTCACTCGAAGACTCATGATTTTCCTTGCTCCTTACTTAGTTCAAGTGATGTTGGAGGGACTTCATTAACTACTTGGGTGAAGAGATATATGATTGGAGCAAATGTTTATTGGAAGCAAAATCCCTTGTTATTTCTTGATGATACACATATCCATGGATTCATAAATGGTACTTATGTGATCCCTTGAAGGCTCATTGTTTTCTTTGCTCCCTACTTGGTTCAAATTATAGTGGAGATTCTTCATTCACTTTTTGGATGAAAGAATACATGGCTGATTATTTTGATGCATCCTACATCTTTTTGGAGCAGCATTATAGGACATGGGATCCTAACCTCTATCACTGGAACATATTTGATTGGTCACTTGATGCTTGTATGCACTTGGAAAATGGTGGTCTACTTGCTTGGAGGTATAATCACTTTCATGATTCTTTGATGAGGAACCTCCTTGATGTACATTTTTATTATGTTGCTATGTACTTTAATGATCTATCTTTTGTACTTATGATGATTGGAAAAATGCATACAAGTAAATGGGATCCGAGAATTCTCTTGCCTGATGGTATGGGTTAGAGAGCACTCCTAACTGTTGGAGTGCAATACAGGCAATGGCACCCTGATTAAATTTTTAGTCTCATTGGTTTCGAAAAAGTTTGGGGAAAGAAATTTTTGGAAAGAAAGCAGGTTATTCAACATCCATGTTCGAAATTGCTTGAGGACAAGCAATCTTGGGTGGGGAGGACTGTAATGTCCCCATTCAAATAAATCTCAAAAGAGAAAATTCCACCAATCTACTAGTTTCCTAGGTTGGGGTGGAAACATTAGATTTGGAATAAGGAGACTATAAAACCACAAATGGACATTATATTGACATAAATATATAAAAAGGGGTTAAATAAATATTTATCATAGGAAAATAAGGTGGCACTTGTTCATGGAGACACATTGGTGGTGTGGGACCCACGCAAAGCTAGATTCCTCATGCCACATGGCATTCTATTCTCACCCGTTCGAATCCAAGGTGGATTCTAATGATTTTGGGGAGTTGGAAGGTCAATATACTTTCCATGAATCAATGAAGGTCGAATTGGAGTGGAAGAGTAACTCCCATGGAAGAGGAAGAGGCATTTGAGAGATATTGAGACACTTGGGCTAGATTCCCTAGATTCTATGACAACAATGATGAAGATGCTATGAAACTTATGACACAAATCAGACCCAAATGATGACATCTGACATATATGACATTTCAGGGCTAAAAATATCCTCCAAGAAGGCGCAAAAGGGAGTTAGGGAAGCTAATGGGACACCCATTCGAATTGAGGGAAGATGGAGACTAGGAATTGTTAGACAAGTAGCACACATTGGAATCTCTTCCCAAATTGAGTTGGCATGAGGCTTTTGGAAGGAATTATACCTATTGAGGACTTGAGAAGTTTATAAAATACAAGAACAAAGAAGGAGAGTGTCTTTTGATCATTTCTCATTTTGCATATTGGAGAGCATAGCTTGTCCATGCTTGTGGAGTGTTTACTCTACTTGCCTTAGTACCAATTTCGAGGGTGAAAGATTCCCATCCTAATTGGAAATTGGAGAGGCCATTAAGACCTTTAATTTGGATCTAAAATGGATTCAGTTGTTGTAGGTTGAAGCTACAGGGAGTCTTGTGATATTCTCTTCTTCAACTTGTTTCCACACCTTTCTCACATTTCTCTTCATATTTTGGCTCTTGGAGGAAGGGCGCATTTGGTGAGATGTTGATCTATTTGGGAAAGCTATTATGGCCCCATTTATTTGAATTATGATGAATTTACTCTGTATTTAATGCTCAGAATATCCTAAGGTCTAAATACCAAGTGAAACTATGTCAAAATACCAAACAATGTACAAATGGTGCCAATTTCCTCATATCTTGTTATGAAAGCTTGAAGTTGCTTGATTTCGACTTGTATCAGTTCATCTATGTGATTTTTATGATGAATGGAGAGTCATTAATGTCTAGAAGAAGTTTCATATACATTACATAAGCCTTTGGATCACAAATCCCGAATTTCATAGCAAGTAGTGAAGTTTCCTATCATTTCCCCCTATGTGAAGACATGTCCACAAACCTCTGATTTATGGGAGTTGTAGCAGAATTTAGGAACTGATTAATGATGCATTTGGGTTCCCATTGAAGTAATTTAAATAATACATGTCTCTGTTCATAAATTTTGGAGGTTCGTACTGCATTTGGGAAGCCATCTTTGTCCCCTACCCTTGGGGGTTTGAACCTCAAATTTGCTAGTAAGTTTCCCTATTTTATCCTGATTGTAAATGAGTGTTGCAGAAGTCTTTTGAGAGTGTCTAAGAATCCATTAGTCTCATTTTTATGTATTAATACCTATCAAACACATCCAGACCCAATTTGGAAGCATTCGGAGCAATTTGGAAGCACTTGAGCCATTACTAGTCTAAGGTTCAACTTGGCCAAAAAGTGCAATTTTTTCCACTTTTTCCAAATTTTTTAAAAAGGGTCACTACTGTTGGTTGTGGAGTCAGATATTCTAGTCTCATAGATGATATTGTATTAGCCGTGTTTGTACCCTAGTTCTATATGATGTGTAGGTGGACTGTACACTCACCCCAGCGGGGGGGGTGTGGGGGGGCATCGCCCCCCCACGGGGTTCTAGGGGGGTCCAGGGGCCAGCGGTCCCCCGAAGAAAATTTTTGGGGCTGTTTTCGCCAGCTGTTTTGCGGGCCCATGCTTTTGGGTATCCCGTGGTATTTTCCCATTGTATTTCCCTTATAAAAGAAAGACATTGTAATACGGCTAGGATTGAGGTATTAGGTTTTATGCATTGTAAAGATCTTTGAGATCTGGAGAGAGACTGTAAAACAAAGAAGAGGAAGTGCAGCGGTTGTGCTACAGGTTGTATCCCTTCGACTTGCTGGATGGTAATAATAATAAGGACTGGCAAATTCAGTGTGGACGTAGCCCAAGTTGGGTGAACCACGATATATCTGTGTCTCTTTTGTAATGTGTATGTGTGATTATATTTTCATTTCTGTTTATTGTTATTGCTCTGTGATCCTGTTTTTCTAACAATTGGTATCAGAGCCAAAGGTCTATTTGGTAGTTAAACCCGTAGCAAGCTAGGGTTTCTGGTTCGAGTGGGAGCAATGGCAGAAGAAGGAAAGTTTAAGGTCGAGAAGTTTAATGGCCAAAACTTCGGGTTATGGAAGATGCAAATGGAGGACTATCTGTACCAGAAGGATCTATTCTTACTGTTGGGAGGAAAAGCAAAGCAGCCGACGACTATGAAGGATGAAGAATGGGTGGTTCTTGACAGAAAGGCTCTGGGAACAATACGGTTGAGCTTGGCTTCATCGGTGACTTTCAATATCTCAAAAGAAACGACAACAGAGGGTTTGATGAAAGCATTGGGTAAGCTGTATGAAAAACCCTCAGCTTCCAACAAGGTATTTCTAATGAAGCGTTTATTTAATATGAAGATGTCTGAAGGTGGATCTGTTACTGATCATTTAAATGAGTTTAATACGGTTACACATCAGCTAAGTTCTGTAAGTGTGAACTTTGATGATGAGGTTAGGGCTCTTCTAATCTTGTGTTCATTGCCAGAAAGCTGGAATAGCTTGGTCATGGCTGTAAGTAACTCTGTCTCTGGTTCAAAAACCTTGAAATTTGATGATGTTATTGGTGTTATTCTTAGCGAGGAAATGCGAAGAAAAAGCACAGGTGAGACATCAGGTAATGCGTTGACCATGGAGAGAAGAGGAAGACAAAAGGAGAGAGGAAAGAGACAAGGTAATCGTGGAAAGTCTAAAACGGGAAGATCTAAGTCCAGACTGGGAAAGATAGAGTGCTGGAACTGTGGAAAGAAAGGACATATGAAGAAAGACTGCAAATCTCTAAAGAAGAAAGGAGATGCACAGAAGGAAACTACCCAGGAAGCAAATGTAGCAGGTGATGTGTTACAAGATGCTTTGATTCTTGCATTAGATAATACTAGTGATTATTGGGTAGTAGATTCAGGAGCTTCATGTCATGCTACACCCCATAGGAAATACTTTCATGAGTATGTTCCTGCCGATTTTGGACATGTTTTATTGGGTGATGATGAGCCATGTAAAATTGTTGGAATGGGTAAGGTATGGATAAAAGTTAAGAATGGAACTAATTGGTTATTGAAAGATGTTAGGCATATTCCTGCTATGAAAAGAAATCTGATCTCAACAGGGAAGTTGGGAGATGGTGGCTGTCTATCTACGTTCGGAGAAAAGTGGTGGAAGATCACTAAAGGATCAATGGTGATAGCAAAAGGAGATAGAGTAGGTACGTTGTATTTATGTCCTCATAATACTGACCATTCTATCTCTTTAGCTTCCACAGGAACAGATACAGAATTGTGGCATCATAGGCTTGGCCACATGAGTGAGAAGGGGATGCAAATTCTCCACTCAAGGAAGTTGCTGCCGGATTTGAAGCAGGTAAGTTTGGAATTTTGTGAAAACTGTGTTTATGGAAAACAGAAGAGAGTCAGATTTCTTAGGGTTGAGAAACAGAAGAAGAATGAAAAATTAGAGCTTGTGCATACAGATGTATGGGGACCGGCTCAGGTACAATCTCTTGGTGGCTCTCATTATTATGTTACATTTATTGATGATGCAACTAGAAAAACTTGGGTTTATTGCATTAGACAGAAATCTGATGTGTTTGCTACTTTTAAGAAGTGGAAAGCTTTGGTTGAGAATGAGATAGGAAAAAGGTTGAAGTGTCTCAGATATGATAATGGAGGTGAGTACTGCGGCAAGGATTTTGATAGTTACTATTCATACCATGGGATTCGTAGAGAGAAGACAGTCCCAGGAACACCACAGGAAAATGGTGTGTCAGAAAGGATGAACATAACGATCATGGAGCGTGCAAGGTGTATGCGACTGCATGCAGGGTTGCCCTTACAGTTTTGGGCGGATGCTGTAAATACTGCTGTTTATTTAATAAACAGAGGACCTTCAAGTGCTTTGGATGGTGGTATTCCAGAGGAAGCATGGACAGATAAAAAGGTAAACTACTCATTTCTGAGAACGTTTGGTTGTGAAGCATTTGTCCATATTGATAAAGAAAATAGAACAAAGCTTGAAGCTAAATCCAAGAAATGTACCTTTATTGGATATGGGGTTGATGAATTTGGTTATCGTTTATGGGATTATGAAAATAACAAAATCATCAGGAGTAGAGATGTGATATTCAATGAAAAGGTCATGTATAAAGATCAGTTGCAGGGAAAGAAACAGGAAAAGGAAAGCACAGAGTACATAGTGCTTGATGAAGTTAAAGAAAATGAAGTTCCGAAGGTGCCAGAAAATCAAGAGCAGCAGCAAGTACCTGAAACTCCTGCAACTGTAAGAAGATCTACCAGGTTAAGTAGACTCCCTGAACGATACTCTCCTTCAATGTATTATTTATTGATGACTGATTCTGGTGAACCAGAATGTTATGAAGAAGCAATGCAGGTGGAAACTAGAAAGAAGTGGGAGCAAGGCATGAATGAGGAGATGGACTCATTGGTAGGAAACCAGACTTGGGATTTGGTTAAGTTGCTTGCTGGTAAAAGAGCATTGCAAAACAAATGGATTTACAGGTTGAAGGAAGAAGAAGGAGGTAAGAAGCGGTACAAGGCCAGACTTGTTGTAAAGGGGTTTGCACAGAAGAAAGGTATAGATTTTGATGAAATATTTTCTCCTGTTGTAAAGATGACTTCAATTAGGACTATCTTAAGTCTAGTGGCGATAGAATATTTGCATCTTGAACAATTAGATGTAAAAACAGCTTTCCTCCATGGGGATTTGGAGGAATAAATATATATGCAGCAGCCACAAGGGTATGAAGTCAAAGGTAAGGAGGATCTGGTATGCAGGTTGAAAAAGAGCTTGTATGGCTTGAAGCAAGCTCCAAGGCAATGGTATCTAAAGTTTGATAGGTTTATGACAGAACAAGGTTATAGTAGATGTCATTCTGACCATTGTGTTTATTTCAAGAAGCTAGACAATGGAAGATATATTATCTTGTTATTGTATGTGGATGACATGCTCGTTGCAGGGTCTGACATGCAGGATATAAATGTACTCAAAAGGAAGCTAGCTAATTCATTTGCGATGAAGGATTTGGGTGCTGCAAAGCAAATCCTTTGTATGAGAATAATGAGAGACAGGAAAAATCACAAATTGACATTGTCTCAAAGTGAGTACATACAAAAGGTGTTGGAGAGGTTCAGAATGCAGAATGCAAAACCTGTAAGTACACCTTTGGCTAGCCATTTCAGTCTAAGTAAGGAAATGTGTCCCAAGACACAAGAAGAGATAGATTACATGTCCAAGGTTCCCTATCAATCAGCAGTTGGCAGCTTGATGTATGCCATGGTGTGCACAAGACTAGATATTGCACATGCAGTGGGAGTTGTGAGCAGATATATGAACAATCCAGGTAAAGAACATTGGAAGGCAATACAATGGATTCTCAGGTATTTGAGAGGTACTACCACTGAGGCATTATGTTTTGGAGGTTCAGACACTATTCTACAGGGATATGTTGATGCAGATATGGCAGGTGACAAGGATAGCAGGAGGAGTACCACAGGGTATGTGTTTACTGTAGGTGGAACAACAGTAAGCTGGATTTCGAAACTACATAAGGTTGTTGCACTTTCAACAACAGAAGCAGAGTATGTTGCCATTACAGAGGCTAGTAAAGAGATGATTTGGTTGCAGAGGTTTATGGAGGAAGTGGGTAAGAAGCAGAACGATAGCAGACTGTATAGTGATAGCCAGAGTGCCATTCATCTTGCAAAGAACTCAGCATTCCATTCTAGAACTAAACATATACATCTCAAGTACCATTTCATACGCTCTGTTCTGGAAGATGAACTGTTAAAGTTGGAAAAGATACATACTAGCCAGAATCCTGTAGACATGTTCACAAAGGTAGTGACCAGAGAGAAACTGAGTTCGTGCTCGGTTTCAGTTGGCCTTCTAGCGTGAAGGTGAAGAGGAGAAATTTGCCAAGTCTAAGTCCAACAAGTGCAGCAGCGGTGGAGTTGTTGTGATCAGTCTCCAAGTGGGAGATTGTTGGTTGTGGAGCTAGATCTTCTAGTCTCATAGATGATATTGTATTAGCCGTGTTTGTACCCCAGTTCTATATGATGTGTAGGTGGACGGTACACTCACCCCAGCGGGGGAGTGTGGGGGGGCATTGCCCCCCCACGGGGTTCTAGGGGGGCCCATCCCCCCTGGCTGGGGGGTCCGGGGGCAGCGCCCCCGAAGAAATTTTTTGGGGTTGTTTTCGCCAGCTGTTTTGCGGGCCCATGCTTTTGGGTATCCCGTGGTATTTTCCCATTGTATTTCCCTTATAAAAGAAAGACATTGTAATACGGCTAGGATTGAGGTATTAGGTTTTATGCATTGTAAAGATCTTTGAGATCTGGAGAGAGACTGTAAAACAAAGAAGAGGAAGTGCAGCGGTTGTGCTGCAGGTTGTATCCCTTCGACTTGCTGGACGGTAATAATAATAAGGACTGGCAAATTCAGTGTGGACGTAGCCCAAGTTGGGTGAACCACGATATATCTGTGTCTCTCTTGTAATGTGTATGTGTGATTATATTTGCATTTCCGTTTATTGTTATTGCTCTGCGATCCTGTTTTTCTAACAACTACAAATTATTTGTCAATAGTAAGAATCGTAGGTACATACTTATTTTCTTGATATTAAATATAAATAACTCAATGGATTTATTTACAAAATAATTATTTCTAAACTTGTTGTGCTTGTGGTGCAAAACCTCATAAATAAATCATGTGAGTTTATTTGTTAAATGGTATAAAAATAAATAATTGAATTTGTTGTGATTGTGGTGCAAAACCTCATAAATAAATCATGTGATTTTATTTGTTGAAACAGTATAAAAATAAATAATTGAATTTATTGTGATTGTGGTGTAAAACCTCATAAATTAATCATGAGCATTATTTGAACGAAAAAATTGAATTTAGTTATTTTTAAAATAATTATTTGTGAACTTGTCGTGGTTATGATGCAAATCATCATAAGTTTAGGCAGGTGTGGGAGGGGTCATTTATGATTTGGGAGGAAGAAAAATTAGAACGTATGGTTGGGGGTGGGAAACCTTGATGCAGGGAATAGAATCAATCTCAAAGTTAAAAATTGAAAACTTCCAGGTGTTTGGCGACTCCAGGATTGTCATACAAATGATGTTGAGCATCCAAAAAGGAAAAGGGAATAAGGTGAGGAATCTTCAAAAGAGAATATTGGATTACCTCTCGAAAAAATAAAAAATTTAGTTTTTCCATATCAAACGTCAGAATAACCAAGAAGTGGACATGCTTGTTAACAAAGGAGCTAGGATTAGGCAATGAGAGATGGTGGTTGACAACTCAAGACCCTTTACAAAATGGATTATAAGTTTCTAAGCATAGTGGTAATGCCTTATTCGAATGCACCTTGGAGAATTGAATGCCAATGGCCTCATGGATCGTGGAGATGGAGTGGAGGCGGTTGCCACCTGAAGAATTTAATGAAGGATTTAACGGGATCTGTGCAAATGTGGTGGGAGGAGACGAGCATTATATGCTCCTACCAGGATGTTGTCATTTTAGGTTCGTTCACTCACTTTTCTTGTCGCGCTCACATGAAGATTGGGTGGTTTGAGATGGGAGACCCTTCGCACGGGAACCTTTCCTTTAATTTTGCAAGAATGTAGTCTCACCTTCGTAGTATGAGTATTTCCAAATTTCATTGCAGTCTTGAGTCTAATAAGAACATGATGTTTAGGCTTGAAGGTTTGAGCAGAGTAATGGTGAATCCTCTTGTCGTGACCCTTCCTAAGGATGATAGTGCTTTTCATGAGGTGAGAAAGGAGATGCAAGACTTGAAAAATATGATGGTGAATTACAAGAAATCACTACAATGCGTGTTTGAAGTTTCAAAGGTGGTTTTAGATGAGAATATGAGGATATCTATGGATATTACCAGGGTGGGTTCACGTGTACTAAATGATCTTGAAGGAGGTTATAGGACTCATGTTGGAGAGGTTAAAGACATTAAGTAGAGTCTTTTGCAACTGGAGAGGGAAATGATTTCCAGGCATGAGGAGATTTGGGCGACCTATGTTGATCTTAGGCACAATATGCAAGAGCGTGGCATGAATGACAATGAACAACATGAGGCTCGATTCTCCAGCTGAAGGACACACTGGAGGATATGCGGGAATATATCAACAGTCTGAACAAAGGGAACAGTGGACTTGAGTGGGAAGCGGAGGAGGCCTCCCCAATGGAGGACGCATCCGAAGTCTAGTCGGTTGTAGAAGAAGAAAATTTTAAGGAATGAGGCCATAGTTCCCACAACTCTTTGCTATGTTTTTTTATTGATATTTATGTGGACAATTTATAAGAATAATACAATAAGAGGAAGTAGAATAGCTGTAGAAAAATGTTGTGATCTTGTTTTCCAAACAAAGCAGGCAGAATCTGAAATGTGTATGAAGTTATCCTACTTGAAGTTGAAACTCCTTTTTTATGCCCTGAGGGAAATATGTAACTTTTATTTCTATATAAATATATATACACAGTTTCTCGTTCATGTTAAAAAAATGGTGCTAATCATCATAATTAAATCCGTTTTGTACATGTCCATATGACAAATTTGCACCTAACACCACTCTGTGGCACTTGCCAACATGACATTTCTCTATGCTTAGGATTCCTTTAACCTAATTCTTAGGATTCTTCTATCAACCATGTTGACGACCACTAGACCTATCCCTAGTAATTAAAGACTTGTAATAGTGCCAATGTCCATACATAGGGGTAAGAATACTCTTAGGAAGGTGTGGTCATGACCTTTAGGTGTCTTTCTTAGTGGTAGATTTTTAAAAGCTTCTTTTAAACCAATGGTATTGACCATGTCCATGGATATGAAATCCATGTCTTTTGCTAAAAACCTAATAATGATACTAATTTCCCTTAAGAAATTTAATAAGATAAAACTATTTTCAATTGACTAATCGAGTTTCAATTCAAATAATTTTTATTAGTATTTTATAATAGTAATCAATTAAATATGGTTGTTTTTTGTTATTTGTCAATTGTATTTACTTGCGTAAATAGTAATAAAAATGAAAATTGAATTGAGTTATTTACAAAATAATTATTTGTGAACTTGTTGTGCTTGTGGTGCAAAGTGTGAAAATCCTCACAACAAATCTAAGAGATGATGTATACCTCACAAGAGTAATTATGATTAAGTAGGAAAATAGAAGAAGAGTGGTCAATACAGTATAATGAGCAACAGAATAATATGGTACAGTAGAACTCAGATAGAAGCAATAATACTTCACAAACACTAGTTAATTAATCACAATATGGACAAATAAATAGTACAATGGTAGAGAGGATTCGAATGCCTAAGGTGGCAATTCGAATTAGCCTCTCAGAGTGATCATAAGATCAATAGAGTGTCATCGGAGCACAACTAGGTGTCCTCATGATCATCAGAGCACAACTGGAAGTCTTCATCATCATCGGTGGAGTCATCAATGCTCAAGTAACTGTCAACCATTAGTCAAACTAACTCTGGTAGGTGTAATTGAGTGTAACTCAGTGTAACTAAGTGTAACTGAGTGTAACTGACTGTAACTGAACTGGTAGGTGAAGAAGGGTGAGTTGCTCCCTAAAATCAAGGAAGAAGGGCGCATTAAGCAACTGGAGGGATAAAATAGAATAGTGAGAAGCTCCTGGGGGCTGGCTAATTGAGGGCTAGGTGCTGGACTGATGACTAGGATGCATGCAAACCCTAAAGGTGCATGCATGACTGAAAATGTAAATGATCAAAATACTAGTGGGACTAGGATGGAGTATAGGAAGATCCTAACACCCCCCCTTAATCCATCCTGGGCCCTGGTAACTAAGACCAAAGGTCACCCAATACAATGAATAATAACAATCAATAAACCAAGGAAGTGGGAAAATTTCATGGGAAACATACCCCCTCCTCAAAAAATAGACTGTAAGTCACACATAAAAATAAATGCTCCAAACTCAAGCATGTGTGATGCTTGGTCATATGTCTGGAGGTATCTTCTTCTTGGGAAGAAGTGGATCATGCTCAAAAAGCATGTGCTTGTACTTGCTCTTTAGATCGAATGTGATGAGAACAAATCCAACAGTATGAGAATGATCCTTGAACCTATGATTCGAATCAGTTGAGGTAGGATCAAATCTGTGAAAGTGCATATAGTCTTTTGTCTTCTCCTTCGAACCACCATGGGTGAGATTATGCCAAAAATAACTATTACATGTTTGCTTGAAATCGAAATCAGATTTAAGACTTAAAAAACAGTTTCTTGAGATCTCCTTTGAACCAGCAGGGGTGAGATCAAAACTATCATATGCATGAGAAATTATCCCAAGTAGTAATTGCTTAGAATCCAAATTAGATCCAAGACTTGAATCATGGTTTCTTGAGATCTCCTTTGAACCATGAGAGGTAAGATCAAAACCAGTAATTGCATGAGAATTTATCCCAAGCGAATGGCAATGGACGTAATCTTCAATAACCTTCTGAAAGCATGAATTTATGATCATATAGTAGTATAACAGAGGAGATAGCTGGAGAGGAGCGAATGCATTACCTTCAGTAGTTGTTTTGACCTCTGAAATAATCATGTGATCATGATGCAAACCAATAGACTCTGGTGCAAGAGAGGATTTAGGACCTTCTGCAATATCTAGAGTGTGAGCTGGCACAAAAAGAGAAGAAAGTTTGAGCATGAGTGGAGAATCTGCAAGTTCTTTGTCAACAACTTCAATATGAGATGATACTGGTTCATGATCTGAGAGACCATCAAGGGGATCGAATGAAACACTTTGCTTGCTTTCGAATGGATTTGGACCAATCCCTTCATTCTGTCTGCCAAATCTTTCATCCAGGTAGGCCCATAGCTCTTTTGGAGATTCAACATCATCAATGAATTGATGTACCAAGCATCGAGACATAGCAAGCATCATGTTTCCCATGGCTCTGTCACCATTATTTAACCAGTCAATATTTTCTTCAGAGGATTCGAACTCTCTCTCAAAACAATAATCAAAGAGACCATTTCTCTTGAAATGTGCTATCATCTTTGGTTTCCATTCATCATAGTTGAATGGAGAAAGAGGATCATAGTTGAATGGAGGAGGATAGATTTCTTCTGAATACATTGAAGCTGTAGAAGACCTACAAAAACAATATAGAATAACTGTAACTGCTACTACTGCAAAAATGCAGAAATTGTTGCAACTGCTGCACTCGAAATCTTGGTAACAACCTGCAAAAAACTCTCAAGAATGGAGATAAACAATACTCTCAACATGCTCTCATACCATGTGAAAATCCTCACAACAGATCTAAGAGATGATGTATACCTCACAAGAGTAATTATGATTAAGCAGGAAAATAGAAGAAGAGTGGTCAATACAGTATAATGAGCAACAAAATAATATGGTACAGTAGAACTTAGATAGAAGCAATAATACTTCACACACACTAGTTAATTAATCACAATATGGACAAATAAATAGTACAATGGTAGAGAGGAATCGAATTCCTAAGGTGGCAATTTGAATTAGCCTCTCAGAGTGATCATAAGATCAATAGAGTGTCATCGGAGCACAACTAGGTGTCCTCATGATCATTGGAGCACAACTGGAAGTCTTCATCATCATCAGTGGAGTCATCAATTCTCAAGTAACTGTCAACCATCAGCCAAACTAACTCTGGTAGGTGTAATTGAGTGTAACTGAACTGGTAGGTGAAGAAGGGCGTGTTGCTCCCTAAAATCAATGAAGAAGGGCGCATTAAGCAACTGGAGGGCTAATAATGAATAGTGAGAAGCTCCTGGGGGCTGGCTAATTGAGGGCTAGGTGCTGGATTGATGACTGGGATGTATGCAAAATGCATGCAAACCCTAGAATGCATGCAAACCCTAAAGGTGCATGCATGACTGAAAATGTAAATGATTAAAATACTGGTGGGACTAGGATGGAGTATAGGAATATCCTAACACAAAGCCTCATAAATGAATCATGTGAATTTAGTTGTTTAAATATTACAAAAGTAAATAATTGAACTTCTTGTGATTGTGGTGCAAAAACTCATAAATTAATCTTCATTGTTTATTCCAATTAATAAATAAAAATATTGAATTAATTTATTTATAATATTTGTGATTTTTTATTTTTATGGTGCAAATACTCATAATTAAATCCAACTTGTACATGTCTATGTGACAAGTAATAAGGTAGCACCACTTTATGGTACTTGCCAAGGTGGCATTTCTCTTAACGTGGGTGAGGAAGAACACAATTTCAAATAATATTAACCAATATAACACAAAAAAATATAAGTGGTCCTAAGAGCACCACCTTAACACCACAAAGCCTAAATGGTGCTAATAACACCACCTTAAAACCACAAAAATATAAGTGAACTTTTTGGGGTGGCTTTAAAACAATCGCCCCAAAAGTCCAATTTTCATGACTTTTAAGGGGGGGTTTTAAAAACCGCATTGAAAAGGACCTTTATGAGGGGTATTTCAACCCCCCCTAAAAAATTTCATGACAATTGGACTTTTGAGGGAGGATTTATAACAACCACCCCCAAAAGTCCAATTATCTTGACTTTTTTTTTGGGGGGGGGGTTAAAAAACGTCTTGAAAATGACCTTTAGGGGGGTCTTTCCAACCCCTCCACAAAAAAATCCTTTTTGGACTTTTGGGGGCGGTTTAAAAAAACCGCCCCCGAAATTCCAATTCTCAGGACTTTTTTTGGGGGGGTTAAGAACCGCCCCTAAAGACCTAAATACAAAAAATTGGGGGGGGGGGGATTTAGCAAAACCATTGTATGCCAAAATTGCCCCTAAAAGGGTGATTTGTTGTAGTGATACCATTACATATTGAAGAGCTCCATATACCAATTGAATATAACCATATCCAATTGAAGAGAACAATCTCCAATTGAAGACTCCAATAGGCCATCTCCATCATTCACTTGAGGAGCAACTTGAAGTCATTGAACAATGTTGAGGATTCTCCAATAGAAGAGGACCATAGACCATTGCATATTGAAGAGCACCAAATACCAATTGAAGACACCATATCCCATTGAAGAGCACCATCTTCAATTGAAGAATCCAATAGGACATTTCCATCATTCACTTGAGGAGCACCTTGAAGTAATTGAACAATGTCGAAGATTCTCCAATAGAAGAGGACCATAGACCATTGCATATTGAAGAGCACCATATACCAATTGAAGGGAACCATCTCCAAATACATTGAGGAGCACCAAAGACATTGGGAAAGGTTAAAGAATCTCCAATAAAAGAGTACCATAGACTATCTCCAATTGAAGAGCACCATAGCAAATTGTGGTGATGAGCAATTTATGCAATCGAACAAGAGAATCAGCAAGGAAGAAGAAACCTCAAGAAATCATTGAAGAAAATAGAGAGAAGAAATATTAGACATGATCAACTGGAGGAATTCTATGGAAACTCATCCAAGTCTAATTATAGATGATGGCATGGTTCTTCCTACCAATCCACGACAAGAAAAACAAAATAATTCACTAGATGGCCCTCAATTTCCACAATAGGCGAGGGACAAGCAACCCATGGAAGTCATCAAGAAGTAAAACATAGGTGCTCATCGGGGGAAGCTTTGATCCCCACATCAATGCCACCTGAAACCTTTGTCTATTTGGTCTCTTGTGGTTTTAAAAGTGACGAAGTTAGAGAGGTGTTGCATGCAAAACATATGGTCGAAGAAGGAAATATTATTGAGACCATCCAAGAGGATGAAGGTCCCATTGAAATCCCAGACTGTTTAGGTGATGTGGTACATGGTATAGTTCCAAACTCCATACCTCAATTATCAAGTTCACATCGAAGAACTCTAAAATGTATACAGACTGATGAGAGTCTCATTGGTTCGCTTGAAGGAACACTATCTAAATGTAGTATTGCATATCAAAATCAATAGATACTTGTTAAATATTTCGATTCTAAATGTGATGGAGATAAATGTAGATTATCTTTATCGTTGTTAAAATTCAGGTGTATGACTATTGTTAGGAGAAAGTTAAGGATAAAGATGATAAACAATTTTGAACCAAGTTTTCATATTGTTAAAAGCTTAGTAGATGCCTTTAGCACAATTGGTAAGAAAACTTGTTTGAAGGATTGCAATGCGGCTCATCGAATGTTGTCACAAATAATCGTAAAAAAAAACACTAGGGCCCTACATTTTCTTAAGACTACATCCATACTTGTTAATTTGAATGTCAAAACACTATGTAGGTATTCTATTAGAAGAGAACATCTTGAAACCAGCGAAACATATTTTTGGGCCTTCATTGGTAGGTTTCCACGTTTCGATATGAAACTAATTGATGCAGTAAAGGGATTAATGCAGAGTTTTTAGCATGATAACAACATCCCTTCTTCAAACTAGAAGGATGCACTCAAATTTATAAGGGGTTCAAAGGATCACGAACCACACATTAAACACCTTTTTGACATAAAACAAACACAACTATACAAGAAATTCAAGAATGAGCATAGGGAATTGAACTTGGGACAAAGATCTTTTGAGAAATGAAAGCCATGGTATGTTAGAATAAATACACTTCGTTACACTTATTACTGTAGATATCATGTAGAATATGAATATTAATATGATACATTTTCTAACATTTGTTGTGTGTTGCATACTAACCATTTGCGGGATTGCTCCGTGTTGATACCACCATCTTCATCAAGATAATTCATTCATAGAATCATGTGTGATAGACTGGAGGGGAAAGCTTACTATGAAAAATCTTTTATAGATGGGAAGTTCTCCAACTATGGTGGCATGGCATTATTGGACAAGTGCATTCATGAAAGCGGAGATAATGTGTAATACCCCATTTTGACCCTTATGATATATTGGATTTTATGTAAATATTGTGTTCATGCGATGTATGTTTTCCTATCATGGATTTCAACGCCAAGGCCCTGCTAGTGTATGCTCGTATTTTTATTTAGAAAGGAAAGTATTTGATATTTTTCTATCCATGTGCTATTAAGCCATGGAACATTGTAAAATGATGTAAATATTAATATTTCAATAAAATACCAAAACTGGCTATGGAAGCAACTAATGAGAAGGGGCCATGTGTATTCCACTAGGGAGTGGTGAGGGGGTTGTGGGATTGAACCATATTCTTCCAAATGTCATCTTGAGAACCGATTTGACTTTCCTTGCTGACATTTAATTCAGTTGTAAGAAAGTTGTTGAGAAATCAGTCCATGGCTTCAATGGAGTATGGGCAGCCCAGAAATTCGTATGGCAGGTATGGGCTCTATTTCTCTTGTACCACAAGTCACTCTACCTCATGGGAATTGGTTCTTCCTCATTCCCATTCCATTGTGGAAGACCCCAACATCAGTTTTCATCCATTACGAATGCCCAACAGTGAGAAAAACTAGAAATCGCAACTTTGCAAGAACCCAAGTTTTGAAGTGCCATAAATGCCCAAAATTTGGTATTGACAATGAAATCCAATGGGGGATCCATAGATATGAACCTTCGGGCGAAATTGAGAGTATTAGATACCCTGAAATCCATTGGAAAACCCAGTTTTTATAGCCCAGAAATCCAGTGACGGGATTGAGTTATTTGATGACAGAATTGTGAGAAATCCAAGTGTGAATGATTGAACAGAGGTTGGGTTTGCTTGATAAACCCAGTGAAGGATAGAATCTCAAGGAATTAGCAGCTGGACCTTTCTATGCCCACCCTGAATAGCACTGGAGGGAAGGGATGCCTGAGGGACTGTGCAACAGAGAAGGGGACCTTCCTTGTGTTGGGTGAGGTAGGTATTTTGGGTACCATGACTGTTGAATTCATTGAGATGCTTGTAGCTCTGTGGTTGAGTTCACTAGCTTAGCATCCTCCTCCTTTGCTTATCGCATGCTTGATAAACCCAACTATGTGTTGGCTTAGCATGACTATTTGAGTGAAACCATGGCTGTGAGTGAGCCTGTTTAGTTCCTCCTTAGTGGATACACAACCCAGCTCGGGGGTGATCTCTCAACTGAAAGAATATAGGATGGATAGAGATCTATGGTTGGGTGGAATGTTGCTCTCACATAGCCAGTTGTTGGGAAAGCTTCATCTCAAAGATAAGTGTCCTCTGTGGTTTAAATTATATGCATTATGTGTTCTGCAATGTGTTAATTCTGAATGATAATTATTCATGTTAATGGATTGAAATGATTATCTTAATATGGTTGATATGACACCTATGCATAGCATTGGAATGGGATTGATTCCATGCATGTTGAATCATCCTCTGCTTGTGATAGATATGTTGATGCATTACTGTTTGTGTGTCCAAATGTGTTTTAATTCCGCTGTGTAATTTCAATATGCATTCTATTTAAATGGTAAAATTCAGTCTTATGGATTTGGGGAAGAATCAGACACCCCCAGGTTACAGTCATGTTCCCTCTGTGGTTTGGAATGATGGGAGGGGACGTGACATAATGAATTTGGGAATATGGATATAGACATGAAAAGCTTCAAATACATGAACTATGAAATAAGATCTCAGAAAGAAAGAAAACATATACAATTGGTGGCATCTCAAGTTAGTATCTAACTCTAAATTTTAATTTCAATTATGTTTCAATCATTGCATATAAACATAAATTACATTGAGATCATTTTGTGTCTCCAGGTACAAGTCAACCACTTCATCAAAGAATTCATTGAAAAGACACAACAATATGTTAAGCATGTCCGCTTGGCTAGATGGTAGGATGGGAAGTTTATACTTTGCCAAGATACATCCCCCCTGGCACTATCCTCCAATGGTTGATTTTGCAGAGAACTACACTCTAAAACCTCAAAATGAGATTCAAAGTCAGTATTCTCATTATAAGCAGGTTTCTTTGATGGTCCATATCACATACATGCATGGCCCAAATAACAGTGAAGAGCAATGGGAAATTATGAAGGAATGTCACTTCTACATAAGTAAGATAGGTGCCATGACTTCCATTATGTATGTCATTACTTCCTTATGTTCTATGATCACCTAGAGGGGAGGAACATACACGAAACATATAGATGGATTGAAATTGGATTTGGTTAGATGGATGTGCTGGTCAGTTAAAAAATGCACACATATTTCAATGGTTGTCTTCATTGCACAAAACTTACAGGGTGCCACATATGTAGAACTATTTTGAGACTGGGCATGGTAATGGAGAGCATGATGGAGCTAGAGCATGTGTCAAAATATCCCTATGTAGAGAGGAATTGAAATTATCTAATGAACCTACTATTCAATATTCTCAATCTATAGTCAGGTGGTGCACATCAATAATGGGAGACGAATTGGCTATGTGAGTAGAATCCACAATAAAAAGACATGTGCTAAGATATTTTGGGAGGTGGTTGATGTATATCATTCACATGCATGGGAATGCAAGAGTGTGACTAGGGCTCATGGATTTCATTCGATTCGAAGCTCCAACAACCCCAAAAAATTGCTTTATTTTCCCCCCCATGTAGCGATGGAGACTGGGATGGGTGTGAGTCAATGGATTAGGTTGATGAATGTGATTGCATATCACTTCCACTCCATCAACGTGAAATTGTTGAGTTAATTTTTTTGGACATAGACCAGCCATCTATTTCTCCATATTTTTATCATGTCTCAGATCCTGTACAAACTGGTATGATTTACAATTTATTTGATGTATTTGCATGGTCTTTAGTTGGACATTAATGATATTTCAATGAATCTTAAATGTTAATTGCAAACCTACTCTCATCTTTTGAAGGGAACATATATGAAGTGGTTGACCTCAAATATAGTGAATGGGGTGGGGACTATTGGTTGTCATGTTGTATAGAGGGAAAGGAAATCCTCAATATGTCCATGAGCAATGATGATAAAATCCACACCCCAATTGTTCGATTGTCATTGAAGGTGAATAATTGATACATGATAATAATTCAAGAAAGAAGGGTGTATAGTTTTCACGGATTAAAGACCAGGTGAAAGCATATATCACTTTAGTAACTTAATTGGTTGTATGAACCTCCAGTTACAAACAATGCCCAACACACAATCCTTGAAGGTATGATACTTCCTACTAGATGCAGTGCATGAGAGACTAATGGAGACCATCAGAACTAGATATGATCCAGAGGGATTGGTTGTATAATAAAATGTATGCCGACAAGATGAGGTATATCAAAAAATGATTATGAGATTTGATGGGACTTGTATAAAATATTTTGCACATCGTATATTTTTTTTAATAATGGAAGGTTGCATTTAGATTCAAGGTTTATGAATATGTCAAACTTTGTTTTTATGCATATGTTCTTAAAACTAATATTTTCTTAGAGTCATTGAGTGGAGACATATTCATTCAGTCTCCCACAACCTCCCAGCTAGATGTCTCTCCCTATCATATATAAGAGTTCATTATAGGTACGTACAATGAATTCCAAATATTTATATATGTGAGTCTCATATGTATGATTTGAATGTGCTTGCATCCCATTATTGAGCGTGCCCTTCCATGAACTCCCGAAGAGGCAAGTACTTTGGCATCACAACATGAGGGTTAAGTGATTGATCCACATATGCTCACACTACTCATGGAGGCCACCTATAGATGCAGAGGAATTTTTTGTTGTATTCAATTGCACTTATAATAATTGAACATGAACTTGTTTTAAAATTTACAAATTAAAATTTATAAATGGTAAACATGAGTTATAATTGGTGTTTCATGTTTAGAGTCTGGAGATGAGGAGCAATCCTCTGTTGAGTGGCTAGGAAGCTTTATCATCCTGAAGGAAGATAAATGAAATTCCACTAGATGTATATTTGGACACCGGCCATGGGTGGTATTTTTTGTAACTTGTGGCATTTTGCATAGGATATGTAAATATTTCATGTCTGGCATGAGTCGTCATTATGTGTGTTGGGCGCGAGGTACCATTTTTGATAATAATTTATAGTTGGAATTTTTTTTAATATAAATACACGGCCGATTTTGGCTATGCTTCTTTGCTTATGTTTCTATCAATTTGTTTCTATGTTGGTTCAACTTTTGATATTCATAAACAACTTGATAGATTACACAAGCTTCATCATGGATTCATTGTCTTTGTTTTCTGCTCTCATCCAAATACACCATAATATCCTAATCCATCATCATCATCATGCTTTACCATCCCCATGCTCATTGTCACCATCTCACATTGTGCCACTCCCACTACTTTCCAAGCAAAATATCATTTGTTTCTATGTTGGTTCAATTTTTCATATTCATAAACAACATGATAACAATCTCCGTTAGGGATTTGTTGTATTTGTTTTTTTCTCTCATCCAAGTACACCATAAGATCCTCATCCATCATCATGATTCACCATCCACATGCTCATTCTCACCATCACCATCGTGCATCATCAACACCATGCATCTCACATTGTGCCACTTCCATTGCTTTCCAAGAAAAATACATGTGTTTCTATGTTGGTTCAATTTTTCATATTCATAAACAACTTGATAAATTGTACAAGCTATGGATTCGTTGTCTTTGTTTTTTTCTCTCGTCCAAATACACCATAATATCCTCATCCATCATCATGATCATGCTTCACCATCCCCATGCTCATTCTCACCATCACCATCATACCTCATAAACACCATGCATCTCACATTGTACCACTCCCACTGTTTTCCAAGAAAAATATCGTTTGTTTCTATGTTGGTTCAATTTCTCATATTCATAAACAACTTGATAAATTGCACAAGATTTGTCATGGATTCATTGTCTTTGTTTTTTTCTCTCATCCAAGTACACACCATAAGATCTTCATCCATCATAATCATCATGCTTCACCATACCCATGCTCATTGTCACCATCACCATCATGCCTCATTAACACCATGCATCTCACATTGGGCCATTCCCACTACTTTCCAAGCAAAATATCATTTGTTTCTATGTTGGTTCAACTTTTCATATTCATAAACAACTTTATAAATTGCACAAGATTTTTCATGGATTCGTTGTATTTGTTTTTTTCTCTCATCCAAGTACACCATAATATCATCATCCATCATCATCATCATCATCATTGTTGAACACCATCCCCATGCTTGCCTAACCTAGATAAACAAAACCTAGACTTTCCTACCCCACTAAATAACCCTAATCTAGACTAAACTATCCCAACTTCAATTACTACCTTAACTTCACCTACTAAACCTTTCTAAACTAGACAACCTTAATATAACCTAGTCTACACTTACCTAAACCATTGACCTATCCTTGCTCAATGTAGCCCTAAAAACCCTAGAAACATTAATCTAACCCTAGAAACATAATCTAGAAACCTAGAAACCTGCTCTACAAATGTAGAATCCTAGAAACCTAATATAGCCCTATAAACCTAATATAACCCTAGAAACCTTGTATATATTCTTCACTCCATAATTGTTGAAGGGTCACTATATTTATTCATCATCATCATCATTTCCATCATCATCCTCATCCTCATTTATATTGGGATTGTGATCGTGACCCTCATCATCACCATCTCTCCTCTTGGTCCATGGCCTGAAGATGGTCTCGTTTGACAATTTCATAAAATAGGGTTTCCCTTAGTAAGAGGCATTGTAATTTTTTCCCTAAGGGGTAAAATTGGGAAATACTTTATCGTGAACCTATGGATGAAATTCCCATGTTGAACCTACCCAAACACACTTGCAAGGTCTCACAGAACTCAGTTCTTCTACCCGGATGGGATTCTATGCCCCCGATAGGGATTCACCATGTGTCCTTAAAAGCCTCTAGGAGGTGAGTTTCAATTGGCCATATCTTGATGACCATGGCATGAATCGACAAACCATTGAATTCATGACATCGTCATAATGTTAGGTGTTCCTCTCTCTTGTCAGTCCATGGAACGTAGTTGGTCTTGTTTGACAATTTCAGAAACTAGGGTTTCCCTCAGTAAGAGGCATTGCAATTTTTTCCCTAAGGGGTAAAACTGGGAAATACCTCTACCATGAACCTTTGGATAAAATCCCCATGTCAAAACTACCAAAACAAACTTGTAGGATCTCATGGAACTTTGTTCTGCTACTTGGTTGGGATTCTATTCCAACGACAAGGATTAGCCATGTGTCCCTGAAACCTCTACACTAACTCTTGTGGACCAAAATATGATGGCCTTTCATCGGTTATCCAACTACACATCGATGGATATCCAACACAATCAGGAAACCAAAATTGTTGATGCAATTTTGACGTATATACAACAAAATTTTTAGCATCGGATAAGCAACGACCATAAAGTCGGATAACTGACCACTATGAAGAACAAAAAAAAGCGATGAAGGCATGATTTGTACTTCATGTCAACCCCTCATTGAATATCCAACTAAGGGGCCATAAGTCCGATGGAGTTGGCATCGGATAACCGTCTCCTATAGTTTACCTATGGGTGTCGGATATCTGACTATTGTATAGTGTAACCAACAATGATTCCATAGTTCTGATGGTTGTTATGTCGAATATCATAGGACTAAATGAGTTGGGTATCCAACGTTATATAGACTCTCTCTCTCTCTCTCTCTCTCTCTCTCTCTCTATATATATATATATAATTATGGAGGGTAGTAATTGAGCAAAATTCACTTTTAGGTGTGAATGTCAACACAAAGCTAGGCATAAAACCTAGCACTAAACTAGGAAATATTTCAGGAGACAAAGTTGGCACTATTTATAACACAAAATTTATCACTAAGATCATAGTTTTATAATGGATTTACTTGCCATATTTGGAAATGGGGTGTCTGACTTAGTTGGAGGAAAAATTACACTAAAAATTGGTACTAAGTTAGGCACAAATTGCTTGTTTTGTTGTAGTTCATTTTGAGTAATTCATTAATATTGAAATGCATGGGAAACATATCTCTAAGTGTGATTTTTATTCAATGTCATACTATGCACATTCATTGAGATCCATCCTTGTTTTTTACTAGGATCACTAAGGAAAAGAAATCACATTTGTTGTGACATATGATTCTAGTGTCTAACATATTTTAAACCATTTTCTCCATCTTTCTATTTTGATCATGCAGATAATGATATGATTTGATATTGGGTAGCTGACTTCCTAGTATTATCTCAATAACAAAACCATGCTCTTTGCTAGAGGAAATCCTAGATGACCTTCCTTAAAACACATACTCTTGTTGGTGAAGGACATCCCATGACTTTTCTTGTTTTCCTTAAGGGGCCTCATAAACTTCAAAGGAGTGGATGTGTGCCAATATATTTCCCCCTTATTATAATTTTTTTTATTCAATTAGAGACAATGGATTGGTTTGGAGGACACTTGAGGCTGTTGAGATGATATTAGGTATTACTTTCACTGGAAAAGCAAATGATTACTTTGGGAGATTTACTAATAAAGTTCATAATTGTTTGAGCCATTCCACGCCTAAGACTAGATTTGTTCCTCATAAATGAACGCACTACATATGAGATTCCAATAGATAATGACCATTTTTTATTTTAATGGTATTCCATTTATCTATACACGAGGTGGAATTCTTATTCATAATTGTGACTTGAAGTTTGGATATGGGATATGCAAAACAAGTAATGTGTAGTATCAAATTCTTATCGATGAAATTATGTGTACTTACTGAGTTGATCAACACAACCACATTTTCCTTCCTAAGGCACCCTTCAATAGTGATTGTAATTTAGGCCTGGGTGACTTGGAGGATTACAACCACTATGTGAGGCCTATAGTTGAAGATTTGTACCTCATTTCATAAGATAATTGAATCAATGTGATATGAAACAGCAATGTGAAGGGAAATAAGTGAGATTTGTTTGTATGAACATAATAATAGCATGACATCACTTCAAGAGGGAAAGATAAATTTGACATCATTCCAAGGCATGAGTTGAAGCCTTGGTATAGATGTTGGAAGCTATTATAAATTTGTAGCTTAAGATGGGATCGTTTAGGAGGAAAGATGCCCATGATGATGGAAACATCGCAACAAGGTAGGAACCATAATTGTCTAAACTCCAAAGGTAAAGGTCGTTGATTGTTTTCATTGTTACCAAAACCATTTTACCATTGATTGTCCTTTGAAGACAAAGTTGGAAGAATTGGAAGAAGTCTAAGTGCAATTGACTTTGAGGATGAAGTTAAAAACCTTAGGAGCAGACCAAGTGCAATGATATTTCAATACAATAATGGAGGATTTGGTTGCCTTAACAACAGGTTTATGGCCATTCATGGTAGAAGGCTAGGAACAAGTACTTAAAATTTTAGGCAAAGGTAATTCCCACGCCTCACTTAGACAATTTGGTCATATTTCCAGGGCAAGATCTATGCATCATTACTACAATATATATAGAGGTAGAAATAAATTATCAATAGGATGACTTCCTTGAGCATGGTTCAATTTGTTGTGCGACCTTGCAATGGAGGAGATCCAGACATTTTATGGATTTGATGAATGATCAATACATGGATATTTAGGAGGGAGTTATGTGCAAGCCTTATCACATAATAGTTTAGTTTAGTTAGTGAGAGATTGGATAGAGAAGGAAGTTTTTTTTATTAGGTGGACAAAACTTGAAATGGCAATAGTCCATGATAGCCATCTTCTTCTTCACATTGAGTCTATTTTAGACAATTTACTATCTAAAGTGGGTTACTGGGCATGGAGGCACCAATTTATTGATACATTGAAGAACTTGTTGAATGGAATCAGGAGACTATACAACTTTGAGGAAGGGGTCATAACCTTTCCTTTATACAACGACAATGTCAGTGCAAAGCAATGTATGTTTACTTGGAGGAGCAAGACAATTCGGTTATGAGTGGACGAATGGAGACAACGAAGGAGTCAACTAAGGAAATGTGTGTGTTCACTAGATCATTCCTTTAATTGCTTGATAGCTATAATGATTTCATTTATTTTGCATTGTGTGGGACCTTTGATATAGCCCTAGCTTGCTTTGTATGACCTTAAAGTCAACATTAGACTATCTACTGCAACCAACATCAAATATATAACCATTTAAATGCCCAATCCTTATGCATAGCTAAGCCTAAAGAGAAATGGGACTGGGGTTAATCTATGATATAAAATTTGACAAAATATTAATTTTAATTGCAATAAAAAAGTTCAAATTCGAAATTAATGCAAAGAATGATTGGAAGATTAAATTGGACATAAGAGATGAAAATGAATAGAGTTTCCTCATGTTTTTGATGTCCTAATAGATCAAATACCTGGATATTTGATGGTTTTCCTTGTATGATATTCCTTTAATGTTTCTCCAATAGATCTCATCTAGTAGTTGTTTCCCTAATTTAACCATCAATTAAAGACTCATGAGAAAAATAATAAAATAAATTAACAACATTTTTATGACTAAACAATAATTAAAATTTAAAAAGACTTGAGTGCATGAATACCTGGATGTGGTGCTCTCGGTTTCAAGAATAAATTATTGGAGTAGTTTAATATTGGAGCAAACCTCCCTCCACTTGACCGAGCAACAACGAAGTCAACATTGACTTTGTTGTTGCTCTATTGGATCGAGGGAGGTTTGCTCCAAGATTATCCAGATCCTAATTTATTCTCTACTAAACAGGGCCAACCACATGAAGGTGGAAGCTCTCATAGCCCCTCCCCCCCCTCACATCATTCTCAATTCCCCAGCACCTAATCTGTCTACTAGAAAATAGTTGAAAGCAACACATTAAGATTCATACACAAACACTAGCAAAACAAAAAGTTCCTAAAGACACAAATGTGGTTTTGTACATAAATAAACATATAACAAACATGCATTAACATATATTAACATTCATCATCCATTCATTCATAGACACAAAATACTTCATCTCAATAAATTGTATGTAACATCCCAAAAAAATTCACAAAAATTTAAAATTTTTATAAGCATTTAATGCAAACTCTAACTGTGCGGGATAATATTAATGCTTAAAGTCTTCTTGCTGTACTAAATACTGTGTTGATTAAAAGCGTAAAGTTTGCATCTGGATGATTAATATCTATGTTTCAAAGTCATTCTTACTCAACAGTAAATTACAATCCTTCTATTGGTTGATGACAAGATGTGTGTTTTAAATGTATTAACTATTGTTCTTTTGCTGATGATGAAGGGGTCCTATGGATGCCCTGAGGCTTACTTAGCATTCCCACTAAAGCATTTGAATCGTCCTTTTTCGCAGATTACAGGTAAGGGTTTTTGTTGTGTTTACGATGAATGATCGAAGAGTTTCTTACCAGTTTAAGTGTCTCCAAGTCTTAATGAATTAAGAGACATAATGTCGAGAATGCTAATGGTGAGAAAATGAGTTAGCCTAGTTTGTTAAATAGAAGTATGTTGATTGTAACAGTTTTCTCTTTCTGAACTAACCTTTTATTAAATTACTCAAACGATGAATAGGATTCAGATATCATTGTTAAACTTTTATGTACTGTTATCGTGAATTTCCTTATTGAAGCAAAGTATGAGAATGAACTTATTCTATAGGTGTTAGTTAACCACTGAATGACGTGCATCATCTTTATGCATATATTTGTGTGCTCTAGACCCTAAGGATCTCATACCATAATTGTTTTAAATTCTAACTTAGGAATAAATTAGAATTCATGTCGTAGTCATATGCTAAACTTATGGTCTATATACCAATTCTATTAAATTTCCATACTATATTGAAATGTAAATATATCAATTCCTACCCAAACTTAAATTTAAACTTTATCCTAGGATCTATATGCATATTTAAAAATCAATGCTGTATTATATAGACTATATACAAATCCTAGATTCTCAATGAACTTTACATTCTAGTGTGTGCATCGTGTGGTCCTAATTAACTATGAAAACTTAGCGAGGAATGAATACAACCTTGCTATAACTCAAGGTGCATGTCATAACATAGTTATGCATATTGCCACTGTGTTGATATAATACATGGTTGGCTATGAAATAATGTTAACGTGGGTTCCTGCTAGCAGACACTTCTATTTCTCTTTGCAATTAATACATCCAACTGTCGAGACAGTGGAATGTCTCCATGGATATCACCGCGGCATTAGGCATGTGATGAGTTGGTGATGGTTCAATGTTGTGACGAGCTGGAAGTGCTCTAGTTCGAAGCTTGTCCTAGCTGTCCTCGGTAGCTACGGTATTGATGGTATCATTAATGAGGAAGAAGCCTTGTTTTACATGACAATCTTTAGGTGATCTCCACCATTGATCGAGAGAGGGTTTCGGGCACTGGGATATAACCCTAGCCTCCACTAAGTATTACGAAGTCAATGTTTCATTGTTACACGGTGAAGTGGTTCTGAGGAGAGGCTAACAGGCCGAGAGTCTTTGGGGTTTTGTTAACTAGTTTTTATCTTTGGAGTGCTCACAGTTCGAGACCGTGACCTGTTGAAAGCTTAAGAATGGAATTTCCATGGTGTACTCCAATGGTAGCTTGAAGTAAAAGTTCTAGGGTGTGAGTGATAACTCTTCGTGACAGTTGTTTTGATGCTTGGCTTTTCCTGTCTGTTGGGTGATTTTCTTCAGAGTTTTTCGTGCCTCTGTTCTTGCGTTTGGCGACAGAGAGAGGGTACTGGTTGCAAAGTTGTGGCATTCCAATTCATGGATAATTTCTTAACGGTAAGGTTCTCGGTTCAAAACCCAGCATCTCCATTCTGCATTGAGAAATTTTAGTTGCTTAGTAGTTCACCCGTGATGTTTCCTGTCATAAATTATTTGTTTTTAACCACACTCATATTGAATGGCAGGTACCTCATTGTTGACTCCTCAGCTTAAGTGTTGATGGTTGGATACTGCAATAAGACCAATAAGCCTTGGTGGTTACCTTGTTACTCTGGTTAGATGAATATTGAACCTTCAGATGTGTTGTGCCGAGAATTCATAAATTCTCTGAGGCTTATTCTCCATCGAAAACCTGTGTACTGTTGGTAGCTTGGGGAGAATTAATTCTTGACCCTGTTCTCGTTGTTTTAGTAGTAATATTTTTCCATTTCATAATCCATGAGGAAAAATACTTAGAAGAGGGTTTCACCCTTCTTTTGATCTTAGAAATGAAAGGATTCATGTTCTCGCTTCACTTGTGTTCATGTGGTTGATGCTGTGAGTTATTCTGTGTAAAAGAATTGTGTTTCATGGCAAGTGTTATGAATATAGTTCTGTGGGCGTTGCTCCATTTTGCATGAAGGAAACGAAACTTGGTATTGCCTATTTATTGTGCTTTTGTGGATAGTGAAAAGAAAGCCAAGGCTTTAGCCTTGAGCTTAGAGTCGAACCATAATACTTCATTTGATATGGTAGTTTGCTTTAGATATTGAGAACATTGTTTTAACTCAGAGATGTGGTTCTCGGTGTGGTTCTACCATTATTAAAACAATATTTTAGACTTCTGTAAGTGAATATTTACAGTGCGCTATTCGTATGGTTATACTATTATGTTTTCAATTTGAAGAGTGATAATGTACAATCAAATGTTGTCGAAATGTTTTTGTTCTCAGTCTTAAGGAAAATATATGTTAAGTGTTTTTGAAACTATGTTTTGCAGTTGAGAATGTCTCTTGTTATCATTGTCTGTCAATTAATATGATGGCCGTGAGACAGAATCCATTATTTTGATTTAAGCTAAGAAAAGAATCGTGACCAGTTTCTTGACTAACTATTAACTAAAAGTTAATAGTTGATGTTCTAAGCTGTAATGAGTTAGGGTATGAATATGTCAAAAATATTAGGTTTGAAAATGAAACCCTACTTGTATATCGCAATGATTCTTTATCGTAGATAAAAATAGAATGAAAGATAAATATATTATTATAAAAAGATAAACGAATAAATAGAATGTATGTGCTAGGGTTTTCGGCCATGTGTTGAATGTTTGGCAAACTATTTATAAATGATAATACTAGTGTGTTTACACAGTGATATGAGTAGATACTTTTATATCCCTTCTTTGAAATCGATATATGTTGCGAGTGTCTGTACTTAATACTTGTAGTATTTTGAAATAAACTATTTTTGAAAAATAGAATAGAATTATTGTAAGAATTGAAAAGAGGACATAGAAGTGTAAAAACCCTAGTCTATTCTATGAATGTAAAAAAAATAAATAGAAAAGCAATCAAATGCTAAAAGATATTATTTAATTTGCAGCTGTTATTTCAAGAAATGTTTATGAAATAAAAATATAGTAAAACTTAAACCTCATACTGATAAAAGAGATAATGAGGGAGGAAAAACACATAGTTTTTATTATATACTACAGAATATAAATGATAAGAAAATATAATAGGGTTTGATCTTCTCATTCAATTGGAAAATCTTCCTATCAAATTATCTTCATTAATTTCTTCTCTATACTAGAGTACGATGCAGATCCATTAGCATGGGGAAAAATACAGAGAATATTTATTCAATAGATCATTACTATTCACAATCTTAATTAGATTTAGAAACTGAAAATAGATGCATCTGAACAAGAACACATTCTGCAAATAGGAATTAAATACTTGCAAATAAACGAATTTAACTACTTAATGAGAGATAAATAAATAGAACCTGTAGATGAAGATAGGGCCGACAAACACCCAAGAAGACCTGTTCCTCCCAACCTTTTCTAGAAAAAGCAGCGAAACTGCTGGCTTCCTATGGACCCCCGAGCCTGCTTACTGAACCACTAAGTAGATGGAATCTGTGTAGAAGCAAGGCACTAAATAAAACTTCTGCACTCTGTAGTATAACTTCTGCACTCATAATATGCCTTCTGCACTCAGCAATGTAATTTTCTGCACTCAGCAGTAATGGGCAGACTCACAACATGATAAAAAACTTAGCATATCCCCTCATCAAATCTCTTGGGTGCAAGCACATCAAAACCCCAAGGTAAATTTCCTCGTCAGGAAAAGTGATGAACCTCAGTTCATAATTTGATGGCTATTATATAGATTGCCTAGGTCTTTAGTGGTCAATTTGGAATAAATGAGCCTCAAGCTCCAGTCCCACCTTCCAGGGCACTATGACCACATTTCAAGGGAGTTGTCCCATACCAACAACTAGTTAGTTGCATCATGATGCTGTCACTTGTCCATTGCCTTCTACCCCAGATTCCATTCCACCTAGTGGGTCAGTAACCACTCTTTCAACAGTCCCCTTAGGTGTTTGTCTCCTATTTTATTTATTAATAATAAAATATTGTGCAAACTACAGTCATCCTTGAACACCTGTCCAACATAAAACTTTACAATAAAAGTTAACGTAATGTTTCCAACATAAAATGTTCTTCAGCAAAAAGGGTATGTTACAAACACCCCCACTTAAGCTCAACATCATCCTCGATGTTGCTTATTCTTCATCAGATTCCTCATGGAACAGAACTGGATATGCTTCCTGCATATTACCTTCCAGTTCCCAAGTAGCTTCATCAGGGCTAAGGTGCTTCCATTGCACCTTTACCTGCCCTATGGTGCGATTCCGAAGTGTAATTTCCCTCCGGTCGAGAATACAACTTGGTTCCACCTGAAAATCTCCTTCGGGTTCCACCTGTATGTCATTCCAATTCAGCACATGAGTAGCATCGTGCACATACTTATTTAAAACATAAATGTGAAAAACATTGTGGATTTTTAAATTATATGGCAATGCCAATTGATATGCAACAACTCCAATCCTTGATAGGATTTCGAATGGTCCACAATACCTTGGTGCTAGTTTAGCACAACTCCCAAGTTTCAAAGAACTTTTCTTGGGTTTTACCTTTATAAAAACATGGTCTTCCACCTGAAATTATCTTTCAGTGCATTTCAAATTTGCATAACTTTTCTGTCGATCTTGGGCAACTTTTAAGTTACCTTGAACCTGTTTCACGGTTAGCTCCATCTCTTTCACTAAATATGGTCCTAGCATTAACCTGTCTACAGGGTTATCCCAAGAAATAGGAGTACAACATTTTCTTCCATACACAATATCAAATGGACTTAACTTAGCTGATGCTTGATAATGATTATTGTAGGCAAATTCTTCTAAATGTAAGTAATCTTCCCACTTAGATGGCTGATCTTTGACATACATCCTTAGCATGTTCTCTAAAATCTGGTTTACCCTTTTCTGTTTGACCATCAGTTTGTGGGTGGAAAGAAGTGCTAAAATTTAGTTTAGTGTTTAAACCTTTAAACAATGCTGTCCAAAAATTTCCAGTGAACTTGGAGTCTCGATCAGAAATAATTACCTTTGGAATTCCGTGTAAGTAGAAGACTTGCTTCAAAAATACATCTGCAATGTTAGATGCTTTAAAAGTGGTTTTAACAGGAATAAAATGAGCAGCCTTACTTAACTTGTCCACAACCACCATTATGGAGTCATTATGTTTCTAGTTTTTAGGCAAACCTGTAATAAAATCAATACTTATAATCTCCCACTTCCATTCTGGAATTAGCAAGGGCTACAATAGTCCAGCTGGATGTTGATGTTCAACTTTAATAGTCTGACATTCAAAACATCTAGCTATGTATTCAACCCCTTCATTCTTCATGTTGGGCCAAAAATAATATTTTCTTAACATAGTTATCATTTTCTGATAACCAGGATGTCCTGAATAAGGACTCGTATGAATTTCATCCAAAATCAGCAGCTTAACTTTCGACATATTAGGCACATAAATTCTGTTTTTATAAATTAAGAAGCCTTTTTCATTAATACTATAATCTGTTATTAAATTTTCAGCCACTTTAGCATGTAATTTTCGGTAATTTTCATCTTGCTTAATTCTTTCTTCGATCTGATTTTCCAGATCTGTCTTAAACATGCTGATTACTGCCGCAAAGTTTAATTTGGCATTTCTGCTCAAGGCATCAACAACTTTGTTTACTTTCCCTTTTATGTGTTGAATCTCGAAATCATACTCTCTAAGGAAAGCTAGCCATCTAGCTTGCCTTGCATTAAGATTTGTTTGATCCAATAAATACTTCAGGCCTTTATTATCCATCATTAGAATAAATTTTCTTCCAATCAAGTGATGGCGCCACATTTTTAGTTCATGTATCACGGCTGCCAACTCAAGATCATAAGTTGCATAATTCTTTTCATGAATTTTTAACTTCCTTGACTCAAAAGCAATGGCATGACCTTCCTGACTTAAGACTCCTCCAAGTCCATCGTTGCATGCATCAGTGCATACGATGAAATCCTTATTGGGATCATCAATTTTTAAGATGGGTGCAATAGTTAATAATTCTTTTAACTTATTGAAGCTTTCTTGACACTTTTGATCCCATACAAATTTCTTCCCTTTCTTTTGCAAAGAAGTGATGGGGTTAGCAATTCTAGAGAACCCTTCAATAAACTTTCTGTAATAACCTGTTATCCCCATGAATGACCGTACATCAGTTACGTCTTTGGGGGTAGGCCATTCATTAATTGCTTTTATCTTATCAGGGTCGACAGAAATTCCGTCTTTAGAAATTATGTGACCTAGATATTGTATTTTATCTTTATAAAAGTCACATTTACTGAACTTAGCGTAAAGATGATGTTCTCTTCAAACTTGCAGAATTATTTTTAAATGTTCGTCATGCTCTTCTTTAGTTTTTGAGTAAATCATAATATCATCAATGAATACCACTACAAACTTATCCAAATATTTGTGTAGAACGTTGTTCATTAAACACATAAACACTGTCGGTGCGTTAGTTATCCCAAAAGGCATAACTACAAACTCGTAGTGTCCATAACGTGTTTTGAATGCGGTTTTGAATATGTCTTTGTCTTTGATTCTAACCTGATGATACCCCGACCTTAAATCAATTTTAGTGAATATCTCTTCTCCGTGTACTTGATCAAATAGATCATCTATGCAGGGTAAGGGATATTGATTCTTAATTGTCATTTTATTAAGTTGATGGTAATCGATGCACAATCGCATGGTACCGTCCTTCTTTTTAACAAAAATTACTGGTGCTCCCCAAGGAGACACATTTTTTTATAACAAAAACGGTTATATTTTTTATTAAGAGAAGAATACGGTTGGGCTTACACCTAATCAACCCATCATACAATTCCAAAGAGCTCAACTTTTAGAGGTACCCTACTTCGGACTATTACAAAAGACAAGAAGCTGCCAGCTTACGGGATGGGAGACCAAATGGGAATGTCATCATTCTGAATCAAATCGGCTGGGGCTAAAAGATAGCCTACATTGGCCCTATAATCAGCTTCCTGATTTAAACTTCGGAGAATGTGGAAATAGAGGGCATAGTTGATTTTTTCTAGCAGATTTCGAACTCGTTGTAAATTCTTGTTTAACACCGCATTATTGAAATGTCCATCAGTGTTTAATATTTTAATGAGGATTTCCGAATCTCCAAAAATTTGGATATCATGATCTTGATTTCCATGGGCTATTTGGAAAGCTTTGAGCAGACCTAATAATTCAGCTTTGTTGTTTGTACCCTGCCCTAATCCCCAACTGAAACTACCCTTTAACTGTCCATCGACAGCATAGAATACCTCTCCGGCTCCAGCTCTCCCCGGATTTCCTTTTGCTGCCCCATCAAAAAAAATAGTAGCTTTACTTTGGCTCTTCCACCACTGACAGAATTATGATTCCTTATGTCGTAGCCACCATTCAGGGTTACTAATAGGGAGAACATAAATCTTAGTCCTAGTGCATTGCATTCGCTCGCCAATCCAACTATTTTTTGTAGGAAGAAGCTTGAAATTGTAGGAAGATGCCTTTGTTTCTGGCTAACCACACCTCCTAGCAGAGGTATTTAGAAACTACCTGCCAAATCTTGGACCATAGAGATTTACTCTTAATCACCCGAGGATACTGATCTGTCCAAGTGGAAAATAAAAAGGCAACATTGCACTAAGTTGGAGTTTGAATGCTGAGGCCTTCTAGAGCCAGCTGCCACACCTCCTGCGTGAATGGGCAGTCAATGAAAAAATGGTCAATTGTTTCCTCGACTGAAAGACAGAGTGTACATCTGTGTGGCCCTAAAATTCCACGCTTTGCTAGGTTCTCTCCTGTCAAAATTCTTCTATGTAGGAGAACCCAACTGAAAAAATTTATTTGAGGAATACAAAATGAATCCCATACTTGCTTCCAGATAGCATTCGATTGAGATAGAGAATTTTGCATCTGAAGAGCAACAAATCCAAGTGCTACTGTATATTCTCCAGTCAATCCCCAGCCCCATTTATCCCTTGATCTAAAATGCACCGGGGCTAAACCATTAAGGCCTGTCAATAGCGATTTCTCTTGCTCGAGCAACCTCTTCGGCGGCCTATGTAGATTCCATTCATGCTAGCTGCCGTCCTAATTCCAATTTGAGATATCCACAAGCTTGCTGATGCCTCGTTGGGTGAGCCAGTGGCGCAGCTCGTGAAGTTCTTCCTATTGCCTGAGGGGTGGACATCCCAATATTTTGTCATTCCATATTGAAATCTGCTTCCCATTACCAGGTATTCTATAGAGGTGTTGTTTAAAAGAATCCCACCCCCGAGTGCATAAATTCCACATCGTGGTGCTTGGGATGGCTGTGGCTTCATCCATGCCCAATTCTGATACATCGTACAGGTATTTTCTGATGAGAACTCAGCTTACTGGATGTTTGGTTTGTGAGAAGATATTCTATAGTATCTTTCCACCAAGGGCCAAGTTCGCATGCCCTGGATCTCTGATTTGTAGACCTCCTGCATATAACAGATTTTTCACTACATTCCAACTCACTAAATGAAAATTATGATTGTTTCCACCTTGCCACAGAAAGGTTCGCATGAGCTTTGCAACCTGCTCAATGATCATTTTAGGAGACAATAAGAACGTTGCTTCATAGAGAGGCAGAGAGGATATAACAGATTTTAGAAGTGTTAATTTCCTAGCTTTGGTTAGCCATTGCCCTCCCCATGCTGTAATTCTAGAATTAATTTTGCTTATAATTGCTAACCAATGCGTGGTCTTGGTAATGCCTCGAGTTAATGGGAGGCCCAGATATTTAAAAGTGTCCCATTCTGCATAGCCAGCATAGCCAAGATACTAAGAAATACTCTATAATATGGCTTGGTTCACATTCCATCCATACACAACACATTTCCTCTTATTGAGAAGGGCGCCGGAGACTCTGCAAAAACTTTGAGTAATAGCATTGAAGACTCTTGCAATTTGGACAGAGGCTCCTCCCAGAAGGAGAGAATCATTTGCAAATAAGGAATGATTAATGGGATCAAGATCTAACGTCACTCTTAATCCTGGAAGAGTTCCTGCAGCCTTCTCTGCATTCAACTTTCTATTGAGGGAGTCTACCATCAAAATGTATAAGAAAGGGGACAGAGGGCAGCCCTGTCGAATACCACGGGTTCCTTGAAAGTAATTGGTAGGCTTTCCATTCACTAAAGGTGTTATCCAAGGCCTATCTATACAAGCTTTGACTAGCTTTACAAAATCGGGACTAAAGCCAAAAGATAAAAGAACCTGATACAAGAAGGAGTTTCTTACCCGATCGAAAGCATTCACCATGTCTAGCTTAATAATCATGCCTTGTTTTTTGCGTTGGTGGCTGGAGTGAATGGTTTCCTGCACTATGGTCACATTGTCCAAGATACTTCTTCCTTTCATGAACCCTCCCTGATTGGAAGAGATGAGGTTTCCCAATAGTGGCTTGATTCTATTGGCAATAAGCTTTGACAGAATTTTGTATGAAGCATTGCATAACGATATAGGCCTAAACCTATCGAAGGTTCCAAGGTTTGATTATTTAGGAATTAGGGCCAAAAAAGTAGAGTTTATGCTGCCTCTGACCTTGGCTTTCTGGAAGAAGCCCCTGATCATGCGGAGTAAATCAACCTTGATTAATTCCCAGCAAATTCTATAAAAATGTATGGAAAAGCCATCATGACCCGGGGCTTTTTTCGGCTCCATTGCCCAAATAACATTGCTGATTTAAGTTTCAGTGATGGGCTTCAAGAGACCTGCATTCTCATTCTGACCTACCAATTTTGGAATATGAGTAAGGAAGGCAGTGAATTCCTCTTCTGTCTCCATTCCTTTCTCAGTAAAAAGGTCCTGAAAATGAGCAGTAACTGCCACTTTTAGATGATCTATTTTGTTATGGATAATTCCATCAGTAGCAATAATCTCATCCAAGTGATTACGGGTGAGTCGTGCTTTGAATTGTTTATGAAAATAAGGTGTATTTCTATCTCCCGATTTCAGCCAGAGGCTTCTTGAATTGAGACGCCAAAATTCTTCCTCTTGCTTGAAAGATTGAAGAGTTAGACGTTGGGAAGCTTGTTCCATTTATATGTCAGAATGAGTGATTACTTTGGTTTCCAATCCCATTTGCAATTCTTCCAAGGTGAATGGTTGACTGTTTTCTGCAGCTCGTTGGAGAGACCGTGGGATTTTTTATCCATGATTTTAAAGCCACATTGGTAGCCTTCATTTTCTGCTCCCAAACATAACTAGTCGACCCTATAATAGGAATTCTCTAGGCATTTTAAACAGCTTCTTCAAAGCCCTCTTTTTCAGCCCATACCGGATTAAACCGGAAGGGGATTGGTCCCAAATTTTTTTCCTCCTCAAACTGCAGCATGATAGGCTTATGGTCTAATGTGAGTTTTTGCAAAATTTTGGATGAGATTAAGTGTTTTCCGAGCAGAAAATAACTCTGGATTAAGAATCTTTCTAGCTAGGCAGAAATGTGGTTATCCCCAACTCAATTATTGGTCCAGGTAAATAATCATTTTTTGGCTTTAATATCTAATAAGTCCCATTGCTGTGAAATGTCCTCAACCAAAGGAAGAATTTGATCCCAATTAGAGTTTCCACCTCGTTTCTCCTTAGGCTCAAACACTAGATTGAAGTCACCTACAAGAATTATATTCTTGGGTGATCTTGCTTCTAGGAAATCAGACAGGGATTGCCAACACTCTCTCTTTTCATAATACTAGACAGGGACATATAAATTGACAAGATCAAAAGTCATCTTATTCACATTGTTCTGTAGTTCGGTATATATCCAATGTTGTGTCTCATAATAGCTTTCGATATGGAATTTTTCCTCATCCCACAATGTAGCCAACCCTCCGGAGCAACCCCTAGCCCTAATAGCTCTCCTGGCATTCTTTTTCCATTTCAATTTACTGAGAAGAAGGAGATCTTCCCCTTCAATTTTAGTCTCTTGGAGTAGGAGGATCTCAGGAAAGTCAGATTTCACCAGATTCTTAATTGCTTCTGATTTTGAGGGATTCCCCAGTCCTCGACAATTCCAAGAGACTAAACACATTACTTGCTGGCTGATGGGGGTGCAGCTCCTCCCTTAGGAGGTCTATTTTTGGTATTTCTTCCAATAGACATCTCAATTGTTGATTGACTACCTTTCATTTTTTTCCTTTCCGCTTCTTCTACCCTTGTCTCCCGGTGAGATTTTCTCCCTACTCTTTTCGACAGCCGCTCAAAGGTCTCATCTTCGGAAGAGCCTGAGTCCTCTAGGGATTTCTTTCTTATAATTTCTGCATATGAGAGAGGGTTCATGAATCCAATAGGGGTTTCATCCTGTATCGATACATTATCTTCATGGGAGTTGTTTTCAACGGTTGAGATGGGCTGTTGTTCAGCCTCTTTTGCAATTGAAACTGAAGAGTCTTCTGGGATGCTAAGAGTTTCAAATGGATTAATGGATGCCTCCATTCTAGATGGTCCTGAGTTCCCTGCATCTTGTGGCTGGTTAGAGGAAGGGCCTTCAATTCCTTTGGTCTTGTCTTTACCTTTTGGTCTGCTGATTGATTTTACTGCAATTGGCTTCTGGGCTGGGGTCCATTGATTACCTTTTGCATTGTCTATTTCCTCCTCTCCCTTCTTTTTGCAGTGCCTGGAAAAATGTCCATACCCATGGCAAAATCGACATTTGAATGGTAATTGCTCGTAATCTAACTCTTGAATGTACGTCCAGTCCGCCACTGTGAGTTTTATTGCTTCAGGAAACCCTATTTCTAAATAAACCTCCACACAAATTCTGGCACAAGTGTACTGATCCTTCCTCTCTTCCCTGTCAATGTAATTTCCCATCTTATTCCCTATAGCTTCCAACGATTTGGGATTCTAGCAGTGCAGGGGTAGATGAGGCAACCAGACCCAGACTGGGATAGCTGAGGGCACATCTTGTCTCGGATCAAAATCCGGTGTCCATTTATTCAAATACAGACCCTGTGGACCCATAAAATAAGGTCCATTCCTGAATATTAAGTTTCTGTCTTCTACATTGGCAAAAACAAAAACGAAGAAACCCTTACCCACTAGGTGACTGCTGATGCTGTCTTGGGTCAATGTTCTCCAGTTTCTTTGCACCTAGTTATCCACTGCTTTAGGAGATGGCCAAAGGCCGGTGAAATACCCTATGAGCCCTCTTTTTGCTAGATTCAGAGCTGATCTGCATGGTTCTTCTGTTGGTAGGTTGACAGTAGGTATGCTAGCTATTCTTTTAATGAATTTTTGTTGTTGCTCACTCGGATTTTGTTTTCCATAGGCTGCCACTAGCTTCTAGAAAGCATCAATTTCAGGAAGGGGAGGGAGGGCCTTGGGGCCCCCTCCATCCACCATCTCAGCTTGGATCAGAGCGAATCCCTGGGATGGCTTGACGAGGAGAACTAGATCCTGACTGTGTGGGTTTTCAAGGTATCTTGGAGCTCAAATCCTAACTCTCCCTTCCAAAGCTCGGATCCTGATCCTCACGAGGAGAACTGTTTGCGTGGGGTTTCAAAAATTCTTGGTGGTTTCTTGAAGGTTTCTTGGAGCTCGCTTCGTCCCCTACATCTTAATTACATCAAAAACCCCAAGGAGACACACTTGGCCTTATGTAGTTTTTATCTATTAATTCTTTCAGCTGAGATTTTAACTCATTTAACTCCAGAATATTCATCCTGTAGAGAGCCTTTGAGTTTGGTACCGCACCTGGTACTAACTCAATGGTGAAATCAAGTTCCCTTTTCGGAGGTAATCCTAGAATTTCTTCCGGGAATACGTCAGAAAAGTCCCTAAGGATGGGAATATCCTCCAGTTTTAACTTGTCTTCTTTAGATGAACACTCGTCATTAATAACATTAACAACAAACAGTTTACATCCTTTTTTGGCAGCTCTCTTTACTTGTAGAGCAGAAATATGTCTTACTGAAATCTTGCTATGAATTCCTTTTACTGTTTCAATGTTACCTTCATTATTTAAGCAGGTAAAAGATTTTTCATAACAATTAAGTATTACTCTATGCTATTCAAGCCAGTCCATGCCAATCAACAAGTCATATGAACCTAATGGTAAAACATTCAGATTAATTTTTGTTTTCAACTAACTTATAAACACTTCACAATCTTTGCCAAAATCTGTAACCTTTCTTTTAGTGCCAATTGCAAGCTGAACTAACCATGCATTATCAAATTTCTCTACTTTTAATTTGCAATTGTTCACTAAAGTAGGTGAAATATAACTCAGATTTGCACCTGGATCTATCACAATGGAAATAGATTTGTTTTGTATCATACCTTCAATTTCGACCATAGATGTTTGATGGTCAGCTTGGCGATTTTCCAGCACTGCATTTATCCTGGCCATTTCTCTCGCGATATCTCCAACTGTAGGTTCTGCTTGCATAGTGTGAATATTGTTGACTGTTCTTTTGTTGCGTGGGAAATCAACTTTCTTGTGGTCCACCGTAGTCGAAACACTTCAAAGGTCCCTTTTGTTCAGTATACCCGTTGTTGTTATTATTATTAGGTACATTCTTGGCAGCATTAAAATTATGGGGTGCATTACTCCTGTAATTATTATTACTTGGAAAATTTATGTTATTAAAACTTTTCTTAAAACTTCCAGAATTTTGATTAAAACTCTTCTTTTTGTGATCAAAGTGATTAGAATTATTACTCTTCTAGCCAGTTGTTCCTTCTCTTTTTCTGTTCTGATCAAAACAGAAATTAGCTTTTCTCATGGCCTCTTCCAAAGTGGAAGGGTTATCATACTCGATCCGGTCTTTTATATTGAAAGGTAGACAACTGAGAAACCTTTGCACTTTAGGATTTTCTTCGACCATATAAGGTACATACCTCAACAAGCTAACGAACTTGCTGCACAACTCTTTCATGTTCATTGTACCCAACTTCAAATCTTTAAACTCTTTTGACTTATCTTCAAAATATTGTTCCGACAAAAACTTCTTTTTAAACATATTCCTGGTTACTTATTTTTCTTTTATACTCTTAATTCTTTTAAGATCTTGCCACCAAATATCTACCTTTCCGGTCAAATTTTAAATAGCCATCTTGGATTTTAATTGAGAAGAGTAGTCGTAAATATTAAAGTACTTCTTCATTCCAGACAGCCATGCTTCAGCTGTTTCACCTTTCTCACTTTCGCCATTAAAGGTTGGTGGCTTAATCTTTTTAAATTCTCCAGTAATTTGTTCATGATGTTTATGCTCTCTCTTTTTAGAGCAGCAATCACTGTTACCGCTGTCATGATCAAAGTCACTATTACTTGGATCAGATTCAGATGATGAGTAACTATTCCTTTTATCATTTCTTGCTTTCTTATGTTTATGTTTGTGCGACATTGTTTCAGAATCAGACTTCATTTCTGATTTTCTACCTCTTTCATCATTATGACAGTTCTCCCTCAAATTCTGTTGTAACTCCTCCTGTACCTTCAAGATCCATTCATTCTCTTCTTTAACAGCTCTTAACTCAGACTTTAAATCTTGAACAATACGTAAAAATTCGGAAGACTGGTTATTTAATTCAACATAAATTCCTTCAGGGTTATTATTATTAATACGTTCATTACGAGGTGATCTGTCCTCTGCTGATTCTTTTGGTATTTCCATACCTACAATTTAAAGGTCAATTTGTTATGTACAAAAATAACATTAAAATAAAAGTTAGTAACATAAACTTTTTGATTTGTTTTTTGTTTGTGCGCATGAGCCTATTTTAGGCCTAGAGTTTGAACTCGTGCTTTGATACCACATGGAACATCCCAAAAAAATTCACAAAATTTTAAATTTTTTATAAAGCATTTAATGCAAACTCTAACTGTGTGGAATAATATTAATGCTTAAAGTCGTCTTGCTGTACTAAATACTGTGTTGATTAAAAGCGTAAAGTTTGTGTCTGGATGATTAATATCTATGTTTCGAAGTCATTCTTACTCAACTGTACATAACAATCCTTCTATTGGTTGATGAAAAGATGTATGTTTTAAATGTATTAACTATTGTTCTTTTGCTGATGATGAAGGGGTCCTATGGATGCCCTGAGGCTTACTTAGCATTCCTGCTAAAGCATTTGAATCGTCCTTTTTCACAGATTACAGGTAAGAGTTTTTGTTGTGTTTACGACGAATGACAAAAGAGTTTCTTACCAGTTTAAGTGTCTCCAAGTCTTAATGAATTAAGAGACATAATATCGAGAATGCTAATGGTGAGAAAATCAGTTAGCCTAGTTTTTTAAACAGAAGTATGTTGATTGTAACAGTTTTCTCCTTCTGAACTAACCTTTTATTAAATTACTCAAACGATGAATAGGATTCAGATATCATTGTTAAACTTTTATGTACTGTTATTGTGAATTTCCTTATTGAAGCAAAGTATGAGAATGAACTTATTCTATAGGTGTTAGTTAACCACTGAATGATGTGCGTCATCTTTATGCATATATTTGTGTGCTCTAGACCCTAAGGATCTCCTAACATAATTGTTTTAAATTCTAACTTAGGAATAAATTGCAATTCATGTCGTAGTCATATGCTAAACTTATGGTCTATATACCAATTCTATTAAATTTCCATACTATATTGAAATGTAAATATATCAATTCCTACCCAAACATAAATTTAAACTTTATCCTAGGATTTATATGCATATTTAAAAATCAATGTTGTATTATATAGACTATATACAAATCCTAGATTTTCAATGAACTTTACATTCTAGTGTGTGCATCGTGTGGTCCTAATTAACTATGAAAACCTAGCGAGGAATGAATACAACGTTGCTATAACTCAAGGTGCATGTCATAACATAGTTATCCATATTACCACTGTGTTGATATAATACAAGGTTGGCTATGAAATAATGTTAACGTGGGTTCGTGCTGGCAGACACTTCTATTTCTCTTTGCAATTAATACATCCAACTGTCAAGACAATGGAATGTCTCCATGGATATCACCATGGCATTAGGCATGTGATGAGTTGGTGATGGTTCAATGTTGTCGTCCTAGCTGTCGTCCTTGGTAGCTACGGTATTGATGGTATCATTAATGAGGAAGAAGCTTTGTTTTACGTGACAATCTTTTGGTGATCTCCACTGTTGATTGAGCGAGGGTTTCGGGGATTGGGATCTAACCCTATCCTCCAATAAGTATTATGAAGTTAATGTTTCATTGTTACACGTTGAAGTGGCTCTGAGGAGAGGCCGACAGGCCGAGAGTCTTTAGGGTTTTTTTAACTGGTTTTTATCTTTGGAGTGCTCACGGTTCGAGACCGTGACCTATTGAAAGCTTAAGAATGGCATTTCCATGGTGTACTCCAGTGGTAGCTTGAAGTAAAATTTCCAGGGTGTGAGTGATAACTCTTCATGACAATTGTTTTGATGCTTAGCTTTTCCTGTCTATTGAGTGATTTTCTTCATAGTTTTCATGCCTCTGTTCTTGCATTTGGCGATAGAGAGAGGGTACTGGTTACAAAGTCGTGGCATTCCAATTCGTGGATAATTTATTAACGGTAAGGTTCTCGGTTCAAAACCCAGCATCTCCATTCTGCATTGAGAAATTTCAGTTGCTTAGTAGTTCACCAGTGATGTTTCCTGTCATAAATTATTTGTTCTTAACCACACTCGTATTGAATTGCAGGTACCTCGTTGTTGACTCCTCAGCTTAAGTGTTAATGGTTGGCTACTGCAATAAGATTAGTAGACCTCGGTGGTTACCTTGTTACTCTGGTTAGATGAATATTGAACCTTCGGATGTGTTGTGCCAAGACTTCATAAATTCTCTGAGGCTTATTCTCCATCGAAAACCTGTGTACTGTTGGTAGCTTGGGGAGAATTAATTCTCGACCTAGTTTTCGTTGTTTTAGTAGTAATATTTTTCCATTTCATAATCCATGAGGAAAAATACTTAGAAGAGGGTTTCACCCTTCTTCTGCTCTTAGAAATGAAAGGATTCATGTTCTCGCTTCACCTGTGTTCATGTGGTTGATGCTGTGAGTTATTCTGTGTAAAGGAATTGTGTTTCATGGCAAGTGTTATGAATATAGTTCTGTGGGCGTCGCTCCATTTTGCATGAAGGAAATGAAACTTGGTGTTGCCTATCTATTGTGCTTTTGTGGATAGTAAAAAGGAAGCCAAGGCTTTAGCCTTGAGCTTAGAGTCGAACCATAATACTTCATTTGATATGGTAGTTTTCTTTAGCTACTGAGAACAATGTTTTAACTTAGAGATGTGGTTCTACTATTATTAAAACAATATTTTAGACTTCTGTAAGTGAATGTTTACAGTGCGCTATTTGTATGGTTATACTGTTATGTTTGCAGTTTGAAGAGTGATAATGTACAATCAAATGTTTCCGAAATGTTTTTGTTCTCAGTCTTAAGGAAAATATATGTTAAGTGTTTTCGAAACTATGTTTTGCAATTGAGAATGTCTCTCGTTATCATTGTCTGTCAATTAATATGATGGCCGTGAGCCAGAATCCATTATTTTGATTTCAGCTAAGAAAAGAATCATGACCAGTTTCTTAACTAACTATTAACTAAAAGTTAATAGTTGATGTTCTAAGCTTTAATGAGTTAGGGTATGAATATGTCAAAAATATTAGGTTTGAAAATGGAACCCTACTTGTATATTGCAATGATTCTTTATCGTAGATAAAAATAGAATGAAAGATAAATATATTATTACAGAAAGATAAACGAATAAATAGAATGCATGTGCTAGGGTTTTCAGCCATGTGTTGAATGTTTGGCAAATTGTTTATAAATGATAATAATAGTGTGTTTACACAGTGATATGAGTAGATACTTTTATATCCCTTCTTTGAAATCGATATATGTTGTGAGTGTCTGTACTTAATACTTGTAGTAATTTGAAATAAACTATTTTTGAGAAATAGAATAGAATTATTGTAAGAATTGAAAAGAGGACATATAAGTGTAAAAACCCTAGTCTATTCTATGAATGTAAAAAAAAATAGAAAAGCAATCAAATGCTGAAAGATATTATTTAATTTGCAGCTGTTATTTCAAGAAATTTTTATGAAATAAAAATATAGTAAAACTTAAACCTCATACTGATAAAAGAGATAATGAGAGAGGAAAAACATAGAATTTTTATTATATACTACAAAATATAAATGATAAGAAAATATAATAGGGTTTTACCTTCTCATTCAATTGGCAAATCTGCCTATCAAATTATCTTCATTAATTTCTTCTCTGTACTAGAGTACAATGCAGATCCATTAGCATGGGGAAAAATATAGAGAATATTTATTCAATTGATCATTACTATTCACAATCTTAATTAGATTTAGAAACTGAAAGTAGATGCATCTGAACAAGAAGACATTCTGCAAATAGGAATTAAATACTTGCAAATAAATGAATTTAACTACTTAATGACAAATAAATAAATAGAACCTGTAGATGAAGATAGGGCCGACAAACACCCAAGGAAACTTGTTCCTCCCAACCTTTTCCAGAAAAAGTAGCCAAACTACTGGCTTCCTATGGACCCTTGATCCTGCTTACTGAACCACTAAGTAGATGGAATCTGTGTAGAAGCAAGGCACTAAATAAAACTTCTGCACTCTGTAGTATAACTTCTGCACTCATAATATGCCTTATGCACTCAGCAATGTAATTTTCTACACTTAGAAGTAATGGGTAGACTCACAACAAGATAAAAAACTTAGCATATCCCCTCATCAAATCTCTTGGGTGCAAGCACAGCAAAACCCCAAGGTAAATTTCCTTGTCAGGAAAAGTGATGAACCTCAGTTCATAATTTGATGGCTATTATATAGACTGCCTAGGTCTTTAATGGTTAGTTTGGAATAAATGAGCCTCAAGCTCCAGTCCCACCTTCCAGGGCACTATGACCACATTTCAAGGGAGTTGTCCCATACCAACAGCTAGTTAGTTGCATCATGATGCTGCCACTTGTCCATTGCCTTCTACCCCAGATTCCATTCCACCTAGTGGGTTAGTAACCACTCTTTCAACAGTCCCCTTAGGTGTTTGTCTCCTTTTTTATTTATTAGTAATAAAATATTGTGCAAATTACAGTCATCCTTGGACACCTGTCCAACATAAAACTTTACAATAAAAGTTAACATAATGTTTCCAACATAAAATGTTCTTCTGCAAAAAGGGTATGTTACATTGTATCGTAAAAAATATGTTTACATAATATAAAACAAGATCGTTCTATTGCTAAATTTCTGTGGTTGTTTGTTATAGGTGGTCTCGGAGCATCCACGGTGTCAAAGTTACGGAGTCAACGTTTCGAATCCATATCAGGATTCATCATTAGGACGCAAGTCAATCTAGTGGAGAGTATGAGCAATAAGGTATTAATAGTGTGAGGAGTAGAGATAGAAAGAAAAATCTAAGGTCGGCTCTAGAAGATTAGGGTTTAAAGTTGGGTTAATTAATAAAATTTTATAATTGTTCATAATTATTATAGTTTAGTTTAATAACTCAATTATTTGATATTGATTAAAATAGAAATTAATTTAGACTAAAAGTTAATTTTAATTTTTAATTTTTAATTTCAATTGAATACTTATAATGTAAAGTTTTAAAATGATCCTAAGAAAGTAATGGTTTAAATAAAATATTATTAATTAAATTTAATTAAATACCTTAGATCATGCAATATATTAATTTAATTTTAATTTTAGTGGAAAGTTAATCTAATCTTAGTTGAATATTATAAATTAAATTAAAGTATTAAAATAACATAATAAATATTAATATAGTTTTTAAAAGTTGATTTAAATAGTTAATATATAGTTTAATTTAATGTTGTTGAATTAATTAAATGTTTTAAACTAATGTTGTATTAAACTAAATTAATGGAACATTGATTTAATCTTGGTTAAATATTATAATCAATTGGGTACTTTAAGTTACTCAAAGGAAAGTGTTAATACATCATGATAAAAAAAATTGAAATTAATTTAATTTTGAATTTAAGTATTACTCTTAATTTAAAAAGTTAATTTAAATTATTTATATATAGTTTGAAAAAATGTTAATTATAGGTTTAAATCTGGAATTGGTTTTATAAGAGTTAACCTAATGACTAGCGATTGAGTAAAGAGGGAAGCCAACTAGCACTTACTTCAAAACCTCCATCCCTATTAAGATTGTTAGGAAGTTTGATTATTTCTATAGCTTCTCTAAATTTCCTTTTGAAGTAGTGGTCTTCTCTTGCGATGAATATGGTGTCTTCTAGGGAAACTTGGTGTTTAGTATTAGCACAATGTTCTGCAAGGGCTAAGGTTTGGGTACGATCATTCCTTATGTCAGATCCATGTTATTTTAATCGGGTCTGAAAGGAATGACCTGTCCCACCTATATAGCCCAAATCACAAGAACAAGGGACTTTATAAACACCCCTGAATTGTCTTATATCAATTGGGTCTACTAGAAAATAGTTGAAAGCAACACAATAAGATTCATGCTTAGACACTAGCAAAACATAAAGTTCCTAAGGACACTAGCAATTGGGTTGCTTATTTGTTGCCACGGGTCGTGTACTGTTTATAAACCTTGCAATATTCCTCGCTGCTCTTGGCCATTCATAAATATACATTGATTCTCCTTGATTGTGATCCTTGTCTTTTAGCTGTATATAGTTTGCAGCTATGTCATATCTTCGCATACATATTGTACATTGGACTAGTCGTATCCAATCTGTGTAGTTGTAACAGGGTCCAACATACTCCATCAATTCAATTAATCCGTCATCACAGACCTTTATGCCATCAACAAACAATAGCCCCAAACCATGTAATGCCGATGGAGCAATGTGGTATATCCTCCGTTCGACACAAAAATCAATGTTTATTTGAGGAAGATCCTTGGGTACCCATCGTTTCACTAGATGTTTGTACCTCAAGGGTACCTTGATGTTGCCTATGCTCTCATCACCATAAGAACATCACCCCCCTTTAGAAAGAAAAAATTTGAAGCGACTATTGAATTTTCTTCTAATCTTTTCACCTCTAGTTGATCTCTTCCTGTTAGACCTACTATGTGTCTCACTTTCCTCTATTCTACCTGACTTTCCCTCATCACTCGACGAAGATAGATATGACAAATACCTGTTTGGTTGCACGTCCTATAACACTCCATCAAATCAGAGAAATAATTAGTGAGTTTCATAAGGGCTATGCCGAAACATCTTTAGGAAACCACAAGAACATAATTGAAGATCTAAGTTGGAGTTTGAGAAGATCACACTAAATAGAATAACTTCATTCATCTTTGGTATATCTTAGATAATGTTATTTTTAATTGGGAGGGTATGGACTGGGTCAGATCTTATGATGTTGGTGACATGTTCATAGATATTTATTTTGTGTAATATTATGGTAGAGTGTAATGGCCTTTCACTCTAGATATGTTTAAAGCCTTGGGTTTTTATCCCTCTTTCATTACTAGTGTTGAAACCATGTTTTTATATGCCTCACTGTGTTTATTTACTAACAAAAGAAAATACAATATTGAGGTTGAGATCTTTTGTTCTAATATTGGGCAAGGTTGTCCCTAGACCTGGACCTATATGTCTTTTCCACTAGAGATCTTGGGTCCCTACTATGTTCCAAAGCTAATTTTGGACTAATTTGAGGGATTCATCTACCTAGTCCTTATGTTGGGTATAAATTAAGTCAGTGAATTTTTTTTTCATGACCCATTCTGGCTAATCCTTTAGGACCAAAGATCTTGGATTAACACCACTAATTGCTTCAAGGATCTCCATGTGGCCTCAATATCACGCATCTACATGGTCAAGACACAATGTTACAAACAAAGTGTAAAATAATATTAATCAATCAATCTTAACCCTTTTAATACTAAATTGATAAATGATAGATATTTTTAATACCTGTTGGTATGGATCCATATGTTGACTCAATAGTGTTTGATCACTCATAATGGATTAGTATGGTATTTAGGTTGAATAGCTCGATGGGGTTAAAAATTTGGTCTATGCTATTAGTCTCAATGTTCAACTTCTAGTCCTTAAACAAGTTATGCCCTATTCTTGCTTTCAATGTTGCTTTGGGAGTTATGTGTTGTCAAGCATGACTTTCAACTAAACAATGGAACATCTTAGATCTCGATGACAACTATTGCTGCATTCCTACCACATGGATCAACACCTTTTCATGTGTCTATGTTGTGTTTAATCTCTTAAACTAATATCCTTTGGTGAGTACACACCCGCCTATATTTTTCAAACACAAAGTTGATGACTATCAATATTTTTCCTTACCTTCCATTTACATTTATACAAAATTACGAAAGTGTCAATTTTGTAATTTTTAAAACTAAAAGATTTGATATTTACATGTCATCTACATTGTTATAGTCATCATGGTACCAACAAGGACGAGATGTTAAATCTCTTATTTATATCGCTAACAACAATGACTGATTTTATTGAATGTTACATATAAAAAATCCCATGACAACAATAAAGCTTAAAAAATCTATTTAATGTTTCATATTATACTTGTAAATATTTTCTGAAATAGATTGAATATATAAAATCAAACAATAAAGGACATTACTTATCCTCCTATACTTCATTTGAGATTTCCGCCCATAGATTATATAGATTTTGCTACTCTTATTTTGTACATATGTAATCCCAACCCTTCAATATAACAATAAGCCATAGATTCGTATTTTAAGTGACCCCTTAGGCCTCTCAACCTTACTATTTTAACTTATCCCTGTCAACATTTATAAGGAAATTAGACTATACCCACTATCCGTGATATTTTGGAGCACATACCGTTGACATTTTTGGCCGATCAATGTCGTTGAATATTGGTGTAGCTCATCTTCTCGGTGCAGTAGGGTTTTCGATTTGGCAGGTGGAGGGGTCGTGAACAGACCAACCTCTTCTCTGGCACGGGTGGGGCTGACAGAATTGTGTTCAGACGCCGAGGTTGCATGCAAGGGTTGATGATTTCATGTAGAGATTGCTGCAGGGGCGCGCGCGCATGAAACAAGGTATAAGGTAGGTTGACATATCATGTATATATATATAGTTTTTAATTTTTTTTTAATAATTATAATATATATAAAACATTTTTATATATTTTAATATTTAATTTGCACAATTTGCAATATTTTTAATAATGATTTATTTTTAATAATGTTTTATTTTGTTTTTTATTTGTAATGTACAAAGATTCTCAATATATAGTGCCATGAAGGCATCCTTGAATTACTAGATGGGCCCTTAAGGGTATCTTTTGCCTACTAGAGGGATATGAAAACCATGATTAAACCATAACAGATGCCCTAAATAGGAATATTTCTCAAGCAAAAATTATGAATGGTTCTTAGGCCCGTGGGTGCAATTATATATCCTTTTAGTGGGATACAATAACATGAGAAGGTTTTGCATAGTGAAATGGGCCTTGTGGCCTAAACATAGTGAGAGAGAGGAATAGGGGCTCAAACCCTAAATGAACCTTCTCATGTTTATAAGGTGCCATGGGTTAGAGGAGGAAAACACTTAGGCCTTAGGGCCTAAATGTAGGTTCTTAGGCTCGATCTCCATGAACAATAATTTCAAATCATAACATATGCCCTCTTTAAGGGGATTTTGACGTCACAATTCAATATGGATACCACTAATAGGTTCTTTGCAAGTAGATGGGTCGTACGGCCCTGACCAGGGTTAAGGAATGAAAATAAGTGATCTTTCATATATTTTCAATCTTTTATCTTTGGGAGCCTTGGGAAAATGCTAAAAAAAAGACACTAGTCTTTTGTAGGGGTTCATTGAAGGTTTCTATGTGGAATATATGTTCCATGAGTAGGTTTTATGAATTCAAAATTGTAATTGAGGCTTAGCCATGGTCAATGGGGGAGGTAAGCACATTAATATGTAATTAAACCTTACTAAGCTCAAGCATCATGAATAAAACCTAGAAACCATGAACACATCCATGAATTGCCACACGAGACCCCTATATGGTATCTCTGATTTACTACAGGTACATGAGTGCCATGAATAGGTTTTTAGCACCAAGAAAGTTTCCCAATTAATGTCTAACCAACATTAAGCAAAGAAAACAAGACCCCTAGACCTTGAGCAAAGTTTCAAAGAGTAAAGAGACATTAAAAACATGGAAGTACACATCTCTAGGGGGTATTGCCATTCAAGTTGGATATAAATTCCATTACAAGGTTTTGTTTAGCATGGATGGGTGGTGAATCCTTAACCATCATGAATGAATGCAAAAAATGCTTTAGGATTTGAAACTTCTCAAGATTAAAAGCCTTGAACAAGTCCACAAGACAAAACATATGAATTTTGTAGTGGGTCATTGGCTTAGTAAGTGGGATACATATACTGTGAGTAGGTTTAGTGTATATAAATGGGTCTTGAAGCATAAACATAATTAACTAGGGGACACAACACTTGTAAGCCCTAATTAAGCCTTCTTAATCTTAAGTATTATGAACAACACATATAATCCATGAGATAAGCCTTCTTTAGGGAGTGTTTGGCATCCGAGATAAATATGGATACCATTACATGGTTTGTGATGTGCTTAATCCTACAAATTAGAGCAATAGAAAGATAAATAAAGAAAAACAATGATATTACAGTGCAAAATAATTGAACAAAGAGAATAAGGAATAGAAATGAAACAAAAATAACTTCTTGTATTAAGATATTCAATTTTGGTAGCAATATTCACGTGGCATTATTTGACTAAATCCTAAAATAATTGGGTTAGGGTATGACCCTGACATGCCTTCACCCTTCAAAAACAATATTGTCCTTGAGGCTAAAGGTGCAAAAATTGCTACAAAATCCCTATTGATTCCCATGTGGCATCTTCTGGTGTCATATATTTCCAATGGATCAAAACTTACTTAATTAAATTATTGTGCAATTGATGTTTCATGGAAGCCAAGAATGCTACCAACTGGAGTCAAAATGGAGCCTTCCTTGTCCAATTTTAGTAATTTGATTTGCACTTTCAAATTAGAGCCTATAATTTTTTTAGGAAAGAGATATGAAATATTAGGTGAATCAATTGAATTACATAAACAAAATTAGGTTTGGAATTTGCAGTAGCATAGAGCTGCCTATCACCCTTCTGAAACCATTCCCATCATATTAAGTAGCTAATAGGTTATGAAAATTGTGTTCTTCTACCTTAACATAGATAATCTGAGAATATAGGAATAATGCAAGCCAGTGAAAATTCAAAACCCCAATATTTTGGTTGGCCAAATTTCTACCACATTGTGACATTTTATGAATAATAGAGACAATGTTCTCAAATTTGTGAACAATGCAAATGATTTTGGACTCACTCCGACGAACATGGTAAGATGAACCAAAACACTCTCCACCACCACATCCTTTAGCAAGATGGAACACACCAATGATTTCTGCTAGTATGACCCAAATGGGGGAATAAATGGTGTTATATACCAACAATATGTTCAAAATATTGTTGTGCCTAGGTTATTATGGAGTGACCCTCATATCATTGATTAAATAATCGAAGGTTTTCGTTGGGTATCATATTCGAAATGAGAGGAATTTATAATAGGGGGTTGTTGATGTGTAGATGCAAGGGTGTTGGCTTTAAATATGTTTCCATAATATCCCTATTGTTGCTTCCATGAGACCATTTGGAAATCATTAGTGATAACTACAATAAATATGAAATAATGTACAATTAATATTGCTTGTTTTCTATCATTATTTATTTCCTATAATCCTTCCTACATTGGGGAACTCAAGCAACGTGGAATATCCTAAGGGATTATTTAGTAGTAAAGGGGATTATTTTGCTTGTGTTCTAAAATTATGACAAGAAAGAGAGGCTAGTTGAGAGGAATTGTTGTTGTGGAAATGGGCCTAAATTATATTACTTGGTTTAGATATTGAGGAAATGGTTTGAGCATGAAAAACTAAAGACATAGCTAGTAAATTAACCCTTACTATTTTAGTGTCCCATCATACCCATTTTCATCATGGTCGTGATGATCTTTATATTCAACACATGTGTTTTTCAAAACCAACATCATGCCAATTAGGCCCATGAGATTGGTGGCAAAAAGAAGGCGCTAGATGACATTTCCTATTTAAATAATGGTTTTGTACTAATCTATATGGAGCAAAAAACTTAGACGAGAGCAAAAAACAAAGACAAGAAATAACTGATGAAGCTTGTGTAATTTGTCAAGTACTTTTTTATCAACGTTATTTCCCTTGCACTAAATGCATGAATGTGCATCTCGAAAGAATTTTAAAAGAAATAACTAGAAGACATTGTACTGGGACTAGATCACATGGGCAACAATGACCTGTAATTGGGGTCAACGTTAAATTTATTTCAAACCATTTCTGTATGCACTGAAATTTGACATGGATAGACTGTTCGCATGCCCTGACAATATCACAGGGTTTCCAGACTCAAAGATGACTCATACACTGGCCAATAATCATACCCATCTACATCATGGTCGCGATGATATTTATATTCATCACATGTGTCGTTCAAAACCAGCATCATGCCAATTAGGCCCATGAGGTTGGTGGCAAGAAGAAGGCGCTAGACAACAATTCCTATTTAAATAATGGTTTCGTACTAGTCTATATGGAGCAAAAAACTTAGATCAGAGAAAAAAAAGACAAGAATAACCGATGAATCTTGTGCAATTTATCAAGTACTTATTTATTGATGTTATTTACCTTGCACTAGATGCATGAATGTGCATATCAAAAGAATTTTAAAAGAAATAACTAGAAGACATTGTACTGGGAGTAGATCACATGGGCAACAATGACCTGTGAATGGGGCCAACTTTAAGATTTTTTCAAACCATTTATGTATGCACTAAAATTTGACATGGATAGATTATTCTCATGCCTTGATGATATGGGAGGGTTTCTAGACTCAAAGATGACTCAAACATCGGCCAATACTCTATATCTTTGAACTTGTCCTAGTTTTATTTGAACTTTCTCTCGGATTGTCATGCATGGAACTAGTCCCATCATATCCATCCACATCATGGTCATGTTGATATTTATATTCATTACATGTGTCATTCAAAACCAACATCATGCCAATTAGGCCCACGATATTGGTGGTAAGAAGAAGGAGCTATACGACATTTCCTATTTAAATAATGGTTTTGTACTACTCTATATGGAGCAAAAAACTTAGACGAGAGCAAAAAAAAAAAAAACAATCTAAATAACTGATGAAGCTTGTGCAATTTATTAAGTACTTGTTTATTGATGTTATTTCCCTTGCACTAGATGCATGAATGCACATCTCAAAATAATTTTAAAAGAAACAACTAGAAGACATTGTACTGGGACTAGATCACATGGGAAACAATGACCTGTGAATAGGACAAACATTAAAAAAATTTCAAACCATTTCTGTATGCACTAAAATTTGACATGGATAGACTGTTTGCATGCCTTGATGATATGGGAGGGTTTCCAGACTCAAAGATGACTAAGACACCAACCAATACTCTATATCTCCAATCTAGTCCTAGTTTTAGTTGAACTTTATCTCAGATTGTCATGCATGGAACCAGTTGATTTTATGGGCTAGAAATGGGTCTCGAGGTAAACATGGTCAAGTGGGTGAACATGTGTGTCAAGGCATTCTTGTGGGATACAAGTGCCATGAAAAAAACCATATGAATACATATGAAAGAGAACAAACCAACTGAAAACATATAATTAAATACATACCACATACATTTAAACAATTTGATATCATTAATATTGTTCTTCATCCAACTCATCATCTGTATCATCTGGTTTGGAGTTCATGTTGAAAGGATTGGCCATATCAACATCATCATCAATGTTATCAATTCCAATCATATCATCATTTGGAACATGCTCTCCTACATTTGGTTCGATTCCTTCAAGTTCTTCGTCCAACACATCGTCAATATCATATTCATCCAGAACATTGTCTCGCACATCTCCTTGCACTTGTTCAACGTCTTTGTCTAAAACATGAACTAACTAGTCCTCTACGTCATCTTCTTCCGCTACAGTATACTTTACCTACCTTTCCCTTGGATCATATCTAACAACATATGACCAACTCGCTCTACCTAGAACCTCTTAGTAGAATACATGTTGGCATTGGCTTGGAAGAACATAGGAATCCGATCCTCACTCAACATCCCTTGTATTAACCATGGTAAATGTTTTTCTAACAATTGGTATTGTTAGAAAAACAGGATCGCAGAGCAATAACAATAAACAGAAATGCAAATATAATCACACATACACATTACAAGAGAGACACAGATATATTGTGGTTCACCAAACTTGGGCTATGTCCACACTGAATTTGCCAGTCCTTATTATTATTATCGTCCAGCAAGGTGAAGGGATACAACCTGCAGCACAACTGCTGCACTTCCTCTTCTCTGTTTCACAGTCTCTCTCCTGATCTCAGAGATCTTTACAATGCATAAAACCTAATACATCATCATCATCCCTAGCCGTATTACAATTTCTTTATTTTATAAGGGAAATACAATGGGAAAATACCACGGGATACCCAAAACCATGGGCCCACAAAACAACTGGCGAAAAACAGCCCCAAAAATTTTCTTCAGGGGCGTTTCCCCCGAACCCCCAGACCCCCCAGCCAGGGGGGATGGTCCCCCCTGGAACCTCGTGGGGGGGCAATGCCCACCGACACCCCCCCGCTGGGGTGACTGTACAATCCACCTACATATCATATAAAACTGGGGTACAAACACGGCTGATACAATATCATCTATGAGACTAGAAGATCTGGGTCCACAACCAACAATCTCCCACTTGGAGACTGATCATAGCAACTCCACCGTTGCTGCACTTGCTGGAATTGGACTTGGAAAATTTCTCCTCTTCACCTTCATGCTAGAAGGCCAACTGAAACCGAGCACGAACTCAGTTTCTCTCTGGTCACTACCTTTGTGAACATGTTTGCAGGATTTTGGCTAGTATGTATCTTTTCCAGCTTCAACAGTTCATCTTCCAGAACAGAGCGTATGAAATGGTACTTGAGTTGTATATGTTTAGTCCTGGAATGGAATGCTGAGTTCTTTGCAAGATGAATGGCACTCTGGCTGTCACTATACAATCTGCTATCTTTCTGCTTCTTACCCACTTCCTCCATAAACCTCTGCAACCAAATCATCTCTTTACTAGCCTCTGTAATGGAAACATACTCTGCTTCTATTGTTGAAAGTGCAGCAACCTTTTGTAGTTTCGAAATCCATCTTACTGCTGTTCCACCTACAGTAAACACATACCCTGTGGTGCTCCTCCTGCTATCCTTGTCACCTGCCATATCTGCATCAACATATCCCTGTAGAACAATGTCTGAACCTCCAAAACATAATGCCTCAGTGGCAGTACCTCTCAAATACCTGAGAATCCACTGTACTACCTTCCAATGTTCTTTACCTAGATTTTTCATATATCTACTCACAACTCCCACTACATGTGCAATATCTGGTCTTGTGCACACCATGGCATACATCAAGCTGCCAACTGCTGATTGATAGGGAATCTTGGACATGTAATCTGTCTCTTCTTGTGTCTTGGGACACATTTCCTTACTTAGACTGAAATGGTTAGCCAAAGGTGTACTTACAGGTTTTGCATTCTGCATTCTGAACCTCTCCAACACCTTTTGTATGTACTCACTTTGAGACAATGTCAATTTGCGATTTTTCCTGTCTCTCGTTATTCTCATACCAAGGATTTGCTTTGAAGCACCCAAATCCTCCATCTCAAATGAATTAGCTAGCTTCCTTTTGAGTACATTTATATCCTGCATGTCAGATCCTGCAACAAGCATGTCATCCACATACAATAACAAGATAATATATCTTTCATTGTCTAGCTTCTTGAAATAAACACAGTGGTCAGAATGACATCTACTATAACCTTGTTCTGTCATAAACCTGTCAAACTTTAGATACCATTGCCTTGGATCTTGCTTCAAGCCATACAAGCTCTTTTTCAACCTGCATACCAGATCCTCCTTACCTTTGACCTCATACCCTTGTGGCTGCTGCATATATATTTCTTCCTTCAAATCCCCATGGAGGAAGGCTGTTTTTACATCTAACTGTTCAAGATGCAAATCTTCTACCGCCACTAGACTTAAGATAGTCCTAATTGAAGTCATCTTAACAACAGGAGAAAATATTTCATCAAAATCTATACCTTTCTTCTGTGCAAACCCCTTTACAACAAGTCTGGCCTTGTACCGCTTCTTACCTCCTTCTTCTTCCTTCAACCTGTAAATCCATTTGTTTTGCAATGCTCTTTTACCAGCAGGAAACTGAACCAAATCCCAAGTCTGGATTCCTACCAATGAGTCCATCTCCTCATTCATGCCTTGCTCCCACTTCTTTCTAGTTTCCACCTGCATTGCTTCTTCATAACATTCTGGTTCACCAGAATCAGTCATCAATAAATAATACATTGAAGGAGAGTATCGTTCAGGGAGTCTACTTAACCTGGTAGATCTTTTTACAGTTGCAGGAGTTTCAGGTACTTGTTGCTGCTCTTGATTTTCTGGCACCTTCAGAACTTCATTTTCTTTAATTTCATCAAGCACTATGTACTCTGTGTTTTCCTTTCCCTGCAACTGATCTTTATACATGACCTTTTCATTGAATATCACATCTCTACTCCTGATGATTTTGTTATTTTCATAATCCCATAAACGATAACCAAATTCATCAACCCCATATCCAATAAAGGTACATTTCTTGGATTTAGCTTCAAGCTTTGTTCTATTTTCTTTATCAATATGGACAAATGCTTCACAACCAAACGTTCTCAGAAATGAGTAGTTTACCTTTTTATCTATCCATGCTTCCTCTGGAATACCACCATCCAAAGCACTTGAAGGTCCTCTGTTTATTAAATAAACAACAGTATTTACAGCATCTGCCCAAAACTGTAAGGGCAACCCTGCATGCAGTCTCATACACCTTGCACGCTCCATGATTGTTCTGTTCATCCTTTCTGACACACCATTTTCCTGTGGTGTTCCTGGGACTGTCTTCTCTCTACGAATCCCATGGTATGAACAGTAACTATCAAACTCCTTGCCGCAGTACTCACCTCCATTATCAGATCTGAGACACTTCAATCTTTTTCCTGTCTCATTCTCAACCAAAGCTTTCCACTTCTTAAAAGTAGCAAACACATCAGATTTCTGTCTAATGAAATAAACCCAAGTTTTCTAGTTGCATCATCAATAAATGTAACATAATAATGAGAGCCACCAAGAGATTGTACCTAAGCCGGTCCCCATACATCTGTATGCACAAGCTCTAATTTTTCATTCTTCTTCCGTTTCCCAACCCTGAGAAATCTGACTCTCTTCTGTTTTTCATAAACACATTTTTCACAGAATTCCAAACTTACCTGCTTCAAATCTGGCAACAACTTCCTTGAGTGGAGAATCTGCATCCCCTTCTCACTCATGTGGCCAAGCCTATGATGCCACAATGCTGTATCTATTCCTGTGGAAGCTAAAGAGATAGAATGGTCAGTATTATGAGGACATAAATACAACGTACCTACTCTGTCTCCTTTTGGTATCACCATTGATCCTTTAGTCATCTTCCACCACTTTTCTCCGAACGTAGATAGACAGCCGCCATCTCCCAACTGCCCTGTTGAGATCAGATTTATTTTCATAGCAGGAATATGCCTAACTTCTTTCAACAACCAATCAGTTCCATTCTTAACTTTTATCCATACCTTACCCATTCCAATAATTTTACATGGCTCATCATCACCCAATAAAACATGTCCAAAGTCGCGAGGAACATACTCATGAAGGTATTTCCTATGGGGTGTAGCATGACATGAAGCTCCTGAATCTACTACCCAATAATCACTAGTATTATCTAATGCAAGAATCAAAGCATCTTGTAACACATCACCTGCTACATTTGCTTCCTGGGTAGTTTCCTTCTGTGCATCTCCTTTCTTCTTTAGAGATTTGTAGTCTTTCTTCAGATGTCCTTTCTTTCCACAGTTCCAGCACTCTATCTTTCCCAGTCTGGACTTGGATCTTCCCATTTTAGACTTTCCACGATTACCTTGGCTCTTTCCTCTCTCCTTTTGTCTTCCCCTTCTCTCCATGGTCAGCGCATTACCTGATGTCTCACCTGTGATTTTTCTTCGCATTTCCTCGCTAAGAATAACACCAATAACATCATCAAATTTCAAGGTGTTTGAACTAGAGACAGAGTTACTTACAGCCATGACCAAGCTATTCTAGCTTTCTGGCAATGAACATAAGATTAGAAGAGCCCTAACCTCATCATCAAAGTTCACACTTACAGAACTTAGCTGATTTGTAACCGTATTAAACTCATTTAAATGATCAGTAACAGATCCACCTTTAGACATCTTCATATTAAATAAACGCTTCATTAGAAATACCTTGTTGGAGGCCGAAGATTTTTCATACAGCTTACCTAATGCGCTCATCAAACCCTTTGTTGTCATTTCTTTTGAGATATTGAAAGCCACCGACAAAGCCAGGCTCAACCATATTGTATCCAGAGCCTTTCTTTCAAGAACCTCCCATTCTTCATCCTTCATAGCCATCGGCTGCTTTGTTTTTCCTCCCAATGGTAGGAATAGATCCGTCTGGTACAGATAGTCCTCCATTTGCATCTTCCATAACCCAAAGTTTTGGTCATTATACTTCTCGACCTTAAACTTTCCTTCTTCTTCCATTGCTCCCACTCGAACTAGAAACCCTAGCTTCCTGCAGGTTTAACTGCCAAATAGACCTTTGGCTCTGATACCAATTGTTAGAAAAATAGGATCGCAGAGCAATAACAATAAACAGAAATGCAAATATAATCACACATACACATTACAAGAGAGACACAGATATATCGTGGTTCACCCAACTTGGGCTACATCCACACTGAATTTGCCAGTCCTTATTATTATTACCGTCCAGCAAGGTGAAGGGATACAACCTGCAGCACAACCGCTGCACTTCCTCTTCTCTGTTTTACAGTCTCTCTCCTGATCTCAGAGATCTTTACAATGCATAAAACCTAATACATCATCATCATCCCTAGCCGTATTACAATGTCTTTATTTTATAAGGGAAATACAATGGGAAAATACCATGGGATACCCAAAACCATGGGCTCGCAAAACAGCTGGCGAAAAACAGCCCCAAAATTTTTCTTCAGGGGCGTTGCCCTCGAACCCCCATTTCTCATGGGTGTTGCCCCCAAACCCCCAGACCCCCCATCCAGGGGGGATGGTCCCCCCTAGAACCCCGTGGGGGGGCGATACCCCCCACACCCCCCCGCTGGGGTGACTGTACAGTCCACCTACATATCATATAAAACCGGGGTACAAACACGGCTGATACAATATCATCTATGAGACTAGAAGATCTGGCTCCACAACCAAAAGTAAATCCATTAGCCTGTTCATGAATAATAGTTCTATTAGCATCACGTTCATTCATTCCTAGCCTGTACCATTTGATGTTGAACAAAACTAATTTGAAGGAATTAAAGTCACACTCAATTATATCATCCAAAAACCCATAGTATCAGTTTTTCAGATTCTCGGGGATGTCTGTCACTCATAGAAGAAACATTAGTAACCTGAAATACTATAGTTATCCCACTATCAAAAGTTTTCATCTTTTCATGCAACTTTTTGATGCGAAATTTACAGCCATTGCACCACTTAGCCTTGTGGTGTTTCAACTGTAATATGCCATACACGTAAAAAAAAACATGTTGTCAATTCATAAACATATGTATACTTGGAAATTATGCAAATTAAGAAAAAAAATGCGCCATATGCAACAATATAATATTAAAAAAACTAAGTAGTATGGGTGAAAATGCTTACCTGTTTATCTTTTAAACCATGTGCTAAATCAATTTCCCTCGGAGAAAGATTAGTATCTCATTTAAGTTCAACTTCTTTGACCAATGTAGGCACACCTTTCCATGTTAACCTACCATTACTAGATTCCTTACATCATTCAATCCATACCTTCATCCAATCAAGATTGTTTTACAATTCACAGAGCATATTAATAATGGATTGTGTAGGAAGACTAAAAATTAAATAAGTACGACATACATAAAAACAAAAATTCAAATGTATTATAAATATCCACCATCTACTTACATCTCACTTTACTCATTCTACCTTTCTCCAATAGGTGCTCCCCTTCAAATTTGTTGATGGAGTTGACATACCAAATGCGATCCACATTAATACTTGTAGCTATTTGAGGACTATATTGAGTAATATAAATCATGGTTTGATATACCATATATCCCTCTACCATAGAACCCTCAGGATGTTCTCTTTGTTTGACCAAATCCTTGAGTGATTTCAAGTGCCTCTCAACCATCCACATTGAACTTGTGTGTACATGTCCACACTTTTCAATCTCCTCAACTTGGTGTATGAGGTAGTGTTCGTGTGCATTGAAAAATGAAGAAGGTAGATACTTTTTCATTTCACACATTAGGCAAGGAATTTGTCTCCTCCAATACTTTATATCTTCTTGATCTATTTCTTTAGATGACAACCATCTAGAAATGATGCAAGAAAATCACAGGTTTCAACAAAAAAGTAAATAGTACGTATTACAAGTAAACACACATGCATGCAGTAAAAAATAAGTTGCACAACGGATTAATGAACATATTACATTTTGCATACAAATCACCACTTACTTCATATATTTTCCTAGATCATATATAACTTGTTTGACATTGTTGTCAAAGTTTTATGGAAGAGATAGAGGTAGAACATACTGTAGCAAAAACAATGATCAATGATTAATTATTCCCAAATTAATTTGTAGAGAGAAAAGAACACTAACAAGATGTTTCATCAGTATACAAATATATACACCAAATTAATTACCTTAATGAAGGTATGGCAATCATGAGTTTTTACCCCACCTAATTCACCCTTCTTTGTTATGCTATTCTTCATGCTTGAAGAAAATCCCGTGGGAAATTTAATTTTCTCAATAACCTCTTTAACATCCTTGCTTTGATGCTCTATCAATAACCATGAAAGGGTGCTTATAATATTTTGGGCGTATCCATCTCTATTTGAACGAATCACACTTTGCATTGCATGATTGGCCTCCTTAATATCATTACAAATATTGACATTTTTTTCTCTATCTCTCTTTCCATCTAATATTCACCACAAGGTCACTGTTACATTCTCTCGATGTGCATTGTATCAAACATATGATCAATTTCTAGATGCTCATAGTAGGGGAGTATATTGAATTGCTTAGGATAAATTTTCATTCCTCATGGAAGCACCTCATTATTGATGTCTTGATCACGAACTTCAATATGAAGCATAATTAAAGATATTCGAACAACACTTGTTAATTAGTAATTAAAGTGATCAAAATGCAATAAAAATATAAAATATTCCAAACTTTTCATGTATATGATACATATACAATTTGATCCATACCTTGACGATTTGATATCTTTTATATTGCTTCTTCCATAGATGAGGTGTCATTCTTTGTGGTTTTAATCTAGTATCTTCTTTCCCATTGAAAAGATATTTTTCAGTAGTCTAATACCTATGGTTCTTAGAAACGAAGTGCCTATACTCATTAAACACCTCCTTTCCTAAACTTCTTGAACCACAAGATTCCATCTTTGGAAGTTAGGACCACAAATTGGATATGCAAATATACTCTTTGTTTGAAGACCTGCAAGAGATGTATTAATTTTTATATCAATTACTTCAAGTATCTATAAAGAAGGGATTATTTAAAAAACATGCATGATATAAACTTCATAAAATTAAACACTATTAAAGTGCAGGGTAACATTATTATAACATAACACAAAAATATGTTAGCCCAGGGGTATCGTGAATTGTCCATACAAGCATTGCATGGAATTGAAATTCCCTTTGTGCATTTACTAGTCTAGAGATATCATACATAGTCATGCCCTTCCATAACTCTAGTAACTCATAGATAAGAGGCTCGATATATACATTCATATATTTGACCCGATATTTACCTATTTGATACAATACATATTACTACATATATGTCTAAATAAAAATATATAAGACATTATTTTAAAACATAATTGAACATATATTAATAAACAAAAAAGCATAAGACATAATCATGATACAAAAAAGACAAATGAGATGTTAACATGTTAAAAAAATTATTTTAAACAAATTAATACCTAGAATAATCATTGCCAACATTATGTGCTCCTTCTTTATTAACATCCATGGAGGAATGTTATTGTTAATAACAAAAACATGCCACAACGAGTAAGTAGATCTGATCTATCCAAATGGATTGACACCATCAACTACCAATGAAAGCCTAAGATTACGAGGTTCTTCTTTAAACTTTGGCCATCTTTCCTTTATCTTCATAAATATAGATTCATCTGCAAGCATTCGAAGAATGCCATCTTCACTTATGTTCTTTGAATGGTAATCCATTAATTGTGTTAGGATTTTGCACCTGAACAATTTCTGTAGACGTGGAATTATGGGAATATAATGAAGAACCTTATGAGGCACCTGTTTTGTTACTTTATTGACTTGATATCTACTCTCTTCTATTTCGGGCATTTGTCTTTCGATGCATGTTCTCTATAATATATGTTATCATCATTATGACATGGATGAATAGATTGATACTCCATTCCAACATCTTTCATTATGGCATGTAAATCTTGGTATGTGCGAGGTAAAACATTGGATGGTGGTAACATAAATTCACCTAACAATTTACAACATAAAACAAACAATACTTGTTAATGTAAAGAATATTCGTCATACATTTGCATCCAAATGTTACAGATGATAATCAACTAACATTAAAAACAGGGGAAAAAATAAAACCTTTGTCATCATGTCCTAAATGTGACAAAAGATATTACATACCTTAGGAGCTGTGTGACACATGTGTTTGACAAACCATTTACAACCTTGATGTTCACCAACAACAATATAGCAGAGAGAAGAATTGTTTCCAAGTCTTCATAAAGAGGTTCACTTGTCCTCTAAAGTATAGGTATATCATAAGCACCATCAAACTGGTTTCCGTCATCACCCATTCCAACATTATTAAATGTCTCCTGGATAAATCTATTTGTCCCATCTTCTTCATCTTATTCAACTGTGTTATCAACATCATTATCTTCTACCATAGGATCATTATCTCAATCCTCAATATTATCTCCATGTTCTTGAATAGGCACTTGCACAAACTGTACATTTTCCTCCTCAAGCAATGCCCAAGGGGACCAATCTTTACAATTACAAATATTAAAGTAATATTAATGTATATAACAACTATTTAAATTATACAAACGTTTACAAATATAATATAGGAAAATAAAGACAACAAAGACAAAGAAAAAGACAACTTAGATGAGAGCGAGAAACAGAGACAACAAAACAATGATGAAGCTTGCGCAATTTATCAAGATATTTAAGAACATGTTGAAAAAATATAGGAAAAATGTTACTTTTCTTGACATGTAGGAATATATACACTTTCTAATATATATAGTCACAATAACCATAAAAAAATTTATTGATCTTATTTTGCGTTCATCATTATAATGTCACATTCTTTCTTTATATCACTTGGAGACCACAAGTTTTAAGTGGATTGCAACTTTCCCCAACCCAAGTTGGAAACCATGGTTTAATTTACAAGGTATTGATAGTTGAGGGATTAGGGGTTAACGCGTTAGTGGTCTTAGCATTAGGGGTTTTGGTTTAAGATGGGGTAATTAGGGGTTAGGGATAGGGGTATTACTTAATGGTTTAGGGGTTTATAAGGGGTCAAGGGATAAGGGCTTAGGGGTTAACAGGTTGTTGGCCATCCAAGAGTCAGGCGTACTTAGGAGTTGGTATTCTATATTGAGCAACCAGCTTGGGTGAAATCAAGAAACAAACAAAACAAATAAATGCGGTGAAGCTTGTGCAATTTATCAAGATGTTTAAGAATATGTTGAAAAAATTAAGAATTTTTTTATTTTTCTTAACATGTAGGATGAGAGACACTTGTTACTCTTAAACCCTAACCCCTAACATGTAGGATTTATTGATGAATTTGCATTTACTTATAAAAATTTACAAAAACAATATGCAATACAAATACATATAATGAATAACTTACTAATGGATGATATTCATTCCCGCCTTCAGCGTGTCCATAGTTTCTACAATGTCTTTTAGCTGTTGTTATTAGAAGTCTTCTTATCTTCAAGCAAAAATAACATTTTCGATGCATCAAAACCCCCAATGCAGATCCCACGTCTCCTTGGCCTACTTGAGGAATGCTATGTGACATTTTTCCTCACCAAATTTTGTATTATGAATAATACAAAATAAGCCCTAGAGACTTTGAAAACCGTCGCAAGTATAGCAACACTGTCGAAGCTATTAGATATTCGGGCGTACAGATAAAGCATGAATTAAGTAACTCATCGGTTGTCCAACATTATGATGGGTTGATTGTCAGGTATCCGATGGTGCATCACATATCCTACGAATGTTAGTCTTTAAAAAAAACAAAAAATACATGTAACTTCTGACAATTTTCCCGTTTTTATCAATACTGTCGGATTCCACCGCCATATTTTAATCCCATACGAGTTAGTGCTAGGAGGCGAGTTTCAAATGGCCATAAAATTACGACAGTGGATTGGATTGACTAAATGTCAAATCCATTTCATTTGTGACATCGTCATAATGCTAGGGGTGTCTCTATCCTCTTAGTCCATGGCTCACAGCTGGTCTTGTTTGACAATTTCATAAACTAGGGTTTCTGTTAATAAGAGGCATTGCATTTTTCACCCTACGGGATCAAATTAAGAAATAACTTGACCGTGAACTTGTGGCTAGCATTCCCATGTCAAACCTACACATACACACTTGCAATATCTCACAGACCTCAGTTCTACTACCTAGTTCAGATTCTATGCCCTAGGCAAGGATTCACCATATGTCTATGAAAGCCTCTAGGAGGCGAGTTTAAATTGGCCATAAAATGGTGATTGTAGCTTAGATCGATGAACTGTCAATTCTGTTGGATTTTTGATGTCATCATAATGCTAGGGGTGCCTCTCTCCTTTTTGTCCATGGCCCGTAGTTGGTCTTATTTGACAATTTCAGAAACTAGGGTTTCCCTCAATAAGCCTATCATTGCAATATTTTCCCTAAGGGGCCAACTTGAGAAATACCTTGACCGTGAACTTGTGGCTAGTGTTCCCACGTCAAACCTACCCAGACACACTTGCATGATCTCATGGAACTCCGTTCTATTGTCCGGTTAGGATTCTATGCCATAAGCAGGGATTCACCATGTGTCCCTAAAAGCCTTAAGGAGGCGAGTTTCAACTGGCCATAAAATGATGACCATGGCTTGGATCAATGAACCGTCGAATCCATTGGATTTGTGATGTCATAATAATGCTAGGTGTGCCTCTCTCCTCTTCATCCATGGCTTGCAATTGGTCTTGTTTGACAATTTCAGAAACTAGGGTTTCCATCAGTAAGAGGCATTGAAATTTTTGCATTAAGGGGTCAACATGGGTGTTGGAGCTACTCATCATATGGCCATTATGGATATCACGAAACACTAGAAAATGATAAGACTAGTTGTTGTGCACTCATTGGTTTCTTTGGTCAAGTTAATAGAAAGAATAAATGTACAATATACCTTTTAAGATTTCAACTTACATTGTATTTTGAGTTGTTAAATGATTTATAGCTTTAAATGATGGACTTATAATGACATTGTCTGTTTCACTTTCTTATTTAGAGCAATCTAATGTTGCGATGATATGATTGGGACTTTGTTTATATTTTGTTTTGAGATGATTTATATTTATGGATTTGATGCAACATAACTCAACACCATTTGATGCACACCAAAACTCAACATAATTTTTCCATGTGTCCTTGAATTTGTTTACCTAAAGGGCACAAAATCTAAAAATGAAAACAAAAAACAAGTGTAGTGATATTGCTTAGGGTTTAAAAAGATGGTTTATGAAGAAAATGTTGGATTTACAATTGGATTGCAGTCAAGAACATTGTAAATGTGCGTTGTGTGTCAAGTTGTGCATTGTTGTGAAGATGTATATTGTGTGACTTTGTGTTGCATGATGTTAATAAAGTGTAGAAAGACCATGTACCATAGCTCAAGAAATGCATGGTAGAAAATGGTATTATTTTATATTTTTATTATCTCCAAAATTCACAAACTATCTATATGGATCGAGATTACCATAAATATGACACTTGTTTTAAAATTTCCAATGCTATGATATGCCCTACTTACTTTTTAACAACATTTCATCTTCACAAGTTATCATAGTATAGAGGTATAACATTAGGGTGGATAACTTATTAAAGTATATTTATTAATATTTATTAGAGTGTTCCAACTTTTATTAAAGTAGACTTATGTATATTTATGGGCGAACACCACAGAGTTATGGAGATTTATTGGCATGAAAAAATTATACCAATAATTTATCTTGGACTTCTCTCATGCTGCATAGCCACTTCATGCTCTCTTTCACAAACTTGTTAAGAAGATCTAACATTCTAATAGTATTTAGTGTAACAACAATTATATACCAATGCCTCATACATGAACTCATATTTGTCTTCTACAACACAAAATCCTATTGCATATTAGTATTTTCAGTCCATTGTATGTCATTAAGAAAACTAATCAATGTTATAACTGTGATCTCCATGCGACTGTGCAAGCTATCAAACACTGGAAATGTTACATATAGAAACATTATTGGCCACAAATGTATGATCACACTGAAGACTTTTCCGAATATGTCAAGATAAAATATGAAATAGATTATATCATGCAAGTTATAATACAATAATAGAAGTTATGACAAAGTACACGGGCCTTAAATGGCCAATCAATGTACATGTATAAAAAAGTACAATGATGTTACACATGTATCCCAAAGTACATATTCCCTAGATTACACATCAAAACTCAATGTTCCTCTTGTTTTTTCCTAACTTTGATGGATCATGCCTATGTCTAGGACCGATGTGCATCTCTGGAGTCTCCAAATCAAAGATCAAATTTATTGATCAACTAACTGCACTAATACGTTAGCACTTAGAAACTTAAAAATTTAAATTACCGCATCCATCCGAGGTATAACAAACTTAAAAAGTTAAAGTAGCACTAAAATACTTATAACAAACACTCACCGAATCCATATGAGGTATCGATGCTTGTGTTGTCCTCCTCCTCGGCGAAATCCTCTCTACAAATGTGCTCTTCAAATAAAGGATCTTATCTCAATTAATTTGAAACAAGTATCAACATGTGCATGTAAAATTATTAAGCTTACACTTTGTAATTAATGAACATGTCTCACCAAAAAAATAGAATACAAGACAGGAGATTGGATTTCCTCTGTCTCGACCAGATTAGTAGGTTGAAAATCATGCTCAATTGCATCCATGACTGGACTGGAGGGGCCACGCACTGCTTCTACCAATGGCTACAATCACCAAATGCTGAAATAGTTAGACAAACAAGAATAAACAATCTAACATGAATAAACTATGTACACATAGGGAGCAAGCTCAACCAATGAATAAACAATCTAACATGAATAAATCTACAAAGAGATGTGAAAATAGAATTTGAAGCAAGCTCAACCAAAAGATGAAAATAGAATTTTGAAGCAAGCTCAACCAAGAGCTAAAAATACATATTGAAATTAAAATTATATTTCTCAAGCTTAAGAAAAGAGAGAGTTGAAAATGGAAATTTAAGATTCAAAACAAGCATGAGAGTTCCCATTTAAGGATCAAAAGGAGAAACATGTGGTTCCTTCATATTCATGGTGATGATGTTATGTTTTCATGATGGCATGTAGTAGCACACAGTTCCTTCATATTCATGTTGTTGATGCTATGTTTTCATGATGCCACGTGATAACATATAGTGCATTGATACTCTTAGTGATGTTATTGTAATACCCCATATTTGACATTCGATAATTAAAAATCTAATATGAATTAGCTTAATAGATTAATTTATTATCATATGTTTCCCACGGGGCATAGAATAGACGGTGAATGGGTGTACTATTTAGGCACTCCTTGTGTAAGGTCATCAGTTCGAAACTCTGTGGGTACGAGCCTTACAAAAAAAAATATTTTTATCTATTGGACAAAGTTAGAATGATTAAAACTATTGTTATGTGAACATATGGACCTTCTATGTGTGATAGTAAATGGAATTTATCATTTTACTTTCTTAAAGGTGATGAATATGTTATTTCATTTGAAGATGAAAATTCAATGTGGAATATAGGTATGTGGATGTCAATTTAGTTTATACTTTGGAGGTAGAACAAGTACAATACATGCTGCAAAGGAACTTACAAGATTATTTAAATGTCATTTTAGTCATATAGATTACCGTCTGAAAGAGTTGGACATGTTTATACATGATATTTATGTTAATGGTGAACTAACCCACATGTCAATTGGCTATGAGATAGCCAGATTCATATAGTGCCAAAGGGCACAAGATGTATAGGAAAACAAGACGATAATGATGTGATATTAGTTTTCTTATGATTTAATTGTAAATTCCAATATTGCTTTGACTTATGAGTGAGTGTGAGTTCTGACAGGAACCACATATTGTCCAAAGTGGTTTTTCGATGACATGACTCTTAGAACATTGATAGCATAGTATGGTTGATGTGGGGTGTTGACCCTAGTACTATTAGGGGGTGGAGGTATTTCCCATCTTTTATCATTTGAAACCTAGATTCATGGGAGGATTATGTTGAGCATGCTCACCTAGATTTGTGATGATGATTGGTGGTTTCTTGTTTGGGAATTTTGGTCGATGTACTTGACACTTCCACTTAAAAGTTTTATCTATGATTAGGTCAGTATTGGAAACACCGCAACATATTGCACCAAAGGACAGGATGGTGGGGTCAGGTGATGGAAGTAGTGGTGACTAGATGATTGGAGTAATTCTGGATTGGATGGTCTTATTCATGTTATAAACCATCATGATTAGATGCTTGATCTGCTTCATTATGCTTATCTAGCTCAGTTCAATGCTTTTGTGTGAATTTTTATGAATGATGAATTATGCATTATTTAAATTGTTCTTCCATATGTTGTTTGCAAGCATATAAGAATTATCCATTAGGGGCAATACTTGTTCATTATTAGTACCCACACTAAAGATGTGTATGTTGGCCATGTACATTGCCATTTCGTGAGTGCATTAGTATGATTGGCTGGTTGATGAATACATTAGTATGATCATGTTACTGTAATAACTTGGTTGATGAATTGTTCAATTACTAACGATGAGTTGATATTTAAATGAATGTTGAAGTTTATATATGTCAAATGGATTAATGAAGTGTTACATAGTAGGTGCATATGTGTTATATATATTGTATGATTTTGTTGGTTGTTGAATATATTTAAGATTTAAATATATTGCATGGATTGTTGATATATATACATGTATACTTAATATAAAAGTATTATATGTGAAATACATTTGGGAGGATATTAATGAAATAAGGGGTATATATGATTTCCATAAATGCAATATATGTTGTAATAGTAAATTTATGATTAATTCACGTAAAACAAAAATGGATGATCATGTTGTAAATATTTTTTTATTATATTTTAAAGAAAGGTGGTCATGGAATATTTGACTTTTGCATTCTTGATTATTTTAATATACAATCTAACCTAAAACTAAGAGGCATTCGAAGGAAGTTTGGGGGAATAAAGAGTGAAGGGGATAAAGGTGGAGGGGCTTAGGGATTTATAAAAGGAGAAGTCTTGGAAGGGTTAGGAGAACCCTTAGAAGAAAGAACATGTTCTTATGAACAAAGTCATGTGGAGGTGAATTAGTATTTTGGGATTCATGGGCACATGGATCAAATAAATGGAAAGGTTTCTTGGAGCTAGGATGTCAGATATAGAAGGTTTTAGGATATATGGCCCCAAGACCTCATATTAAGGAGATGAAAGGCCTTAAACCTCAGCATGATGATAGAATTCAAGGATATAACGAGAGTTATACTCACACCTCCTTGGAGTTATGATGGGACTTCTGATGCTTTCTTCTGTCGCACCATGATTGGAAACATTTACACTAGTTGCAGCAGAGGCTTATGCCATGGCAAGTGGGACCATTTAGAGTATTGGAAGTGTTCAAAGGTTGATCATATGGAATGGTTTTAGGTGAGGGTGTGTGAAGGAGAAAGTAAAACCATGAGAATGGATTGAATTGATGCACACTGGTGTGACTTGATTGATGTATACTTGTTTGACTTGATTTTATACTATGAGTTTAATAAGAGTATCAATCATGTAGTTCAATAGGGTGCTATATGCGATTTAATGTACCCGACAACCTCTTTCAACCATGGAGACCACAAGGTACTCAAATTCCACATTTGAATTCATCACTTATATCCAAATTTTGTTTTTCACAAATTCATTCAATTTAACACTAGAATACAAACATATGGCCACCCAAAATTAACATATGCATATAAATAATTACATGCAATTAATCAAGAAACACACCTGCCATTCTATGCATTTAAAGATTTGTAGCAGTAAATTGAACAATATACAAACATAGATTAAACCATGTCATTTTATACAAAGTAAGACACTTACTTAATAAATTTCTCTCCAACTAGCTGTAGGTGAAGGATGTTGCTCCCATCCATAGGAACTGTCAAGCCATATATTTCTTTGACAGGATACCCTCGAGCTAAGTCTATCAATACACAAGGGAAAATATATCCCCAATACCACTCTACATAGCTCAATTTCTCATGCAACCAACTGGTGCATAAACCCCCTCCACAACTATCCCAATCCTCAATTCTACTTCCCTATCAATGTGGACAATGACAATAAAAAATTCCATTCTATGAGCTAACAGTCCCTCGGGCAGTCTCCAATTCCCTTCTAGTGCTTTAGCATAGGCTGGACAAGAAGTCTCTGAATTGGGACTCCAAGGCACAAGTTGTAGGCTAGGTTCCTGTCACACACCTATCTACCAGGGTCAATGTCATGGAAAGTTTGAATTCGCCAATGGTGTATCAGGTCCTCTATCATAGGCATCAAACTATGTCAGCCCAAGGTGATGGCCTAGATGAGGGAGAGGAATCATTCGAATGCCTAAAGGAACTCCTCAAAAACCAAATTATTTTTATATGCATGCTTTAGATTTCCATATAGCTACTCCACATGGGACCACTTTTCCCCTCTTAATCCCCTCTTAAGATATTTAAATAATGCTTGATCAAATAATGTGTCTTAAACATGGTTTAGGAACTTGGGTTAAATTGCAATGCCTAGGGAAATAAGCTTAAGCCCACCAGGGTAATTTCACCTTAGCTCACTATTGCTTCTCCACTTGTGGAATCATAGCTCCCCATCTCTTCTTCATCCTTCTTCCTCTACAACGATCAAATATTTTCATATTAATATTGAAATGTACATGTATTTGTAATGTCTTGGTAATCTTGGACCATTTGTTTATGGCTTCTATCCTTTCACATCAATATGTACAAACTTTTACATTACGGGGACAAAATTGGGGTATCACATGTGAGATATTGTAGGTACAAGAATTACCTGTGATGTCCACAAGAGTATCTCTCACCCCCACATAATAGTACTAGTTATCTAGGTGTATACTAGATGATGTTTGTGCATATTGTGTGATGTTGTGCATGGGGATAGGAAATGGGGGTGATGCAACTTCATGATGAAGTTTTTTGAGGGGGCGGGTGGGGGTGTTATGTAATGCCCCATCTGGTAAATAAAGTATAATTGTAAGTATAAATATTAATAAAATAAGAAATTAAATTTAGGTGCATACTTGGTATTAATTTGGGGGTTACATTAAGGTAAGGGGGGATTAGTGCATGGATGAAAAGCGTTATCTATGCAAATTAAACCTTATTTTTATCAAACAAAAAAAATGGCTTATAAGGGGGAGGGATGGACTTCATAGGGATCCTTCCATTAAGAGAAAAAAATGTGGGCTTGCTAGTGAGTTGAGGCGTGAGGCATGACTGGGGGTTGAGAAGCTTGAGGGGATTTTCTGTTGGTGCTGAGGTGATTTTGCTGTAGTATTTTGGCATGACATATTTTTTTGATCGAGGGTTCAAGGGATGTTAGTCTCTAATTGAGAGGTAGGTTGGTGGAGATTTGTCCCCCACACATGGTTTCCTAGTGCTGTTGTTGATCCTGGAGCTGGATGCAGGGGTTGTTGTTAAAATTAAAAGTAGGTACTAACAAATTCGCTTCATTTCAGGTATGCTTTTCACCCCTAGTTATTCTAATTGATTCCATTATTAGTTGTGTGCTTAATCAAAATGACCATGTCACTATGGATGTCATTACTATTGTTAAAATACATTTTGTTATAAAGTAAATGATTTATGAAAGCGTAAACTTGTACCTCTACTATGTATAGAGAAAGGTTAGTAATTTATTTCTCTCTTGATTATGCATTACAAAGCTTAACCCACCTATAACCTATAGTAATACTAAAATATATTGAATGGAGCCTATTAAATATTGATATTAAGCTTCTTTTAAATAAATATACTATGTTAAGAGAGTAACAATTTTGAGAGAAAATGTCTCAATCATAACACCTATAAATATAATCAAATCTTAAGATTTATTTGTCATATCCAACTAGATTTAATAAGTGTTGGAAATTAATTCCAACAACCACATCATCCCTTGAGCAGTGTGTTCATGTGAATATTAGTTGGTTTAGTTAATGCTATGTAACTTCAGCGAGAAGCCAAATCGATAGAGGTTTCTAGACCTCTCGAATGATCGAGAGAGTTTGCCACTTGTATAAATGCTTATTATTTGTTAATGAAAGATAGGCAATGTTCTGGGCAGTTTGGCCCTGTCGTATTGTGTCTTCAGCTACTTTGTTTTGTTGAGTGTTAATACTATTTTTGGACATTCTCCCCACTGTTCGTTGCACCCCTTCCTTCAATTGGTATCAGAGCTTATACCAAGGCATAGAGCTTATTCTCCGCCAACCTAAATGAAGGAGTCGACTGTTGTGTGAGGTCTGCTTTGTGAAGGTGTTGAATTTATCTCCACCATTCGAACCCCAGACAGAAGCCAAAATTCGTGAAGCTCTCTTTTATAGAGATTCTGTCGGTGCCAAGATTGCCCGCTACAGAATGTAGGCTGTCTAGAGTATCAAGCTGGAGTCTTTTTCTCTGAATTTTCAGAACCATAGTTCCTGGGTTAGCTGCCGTAGCAGTGTGTTCGAGCTGCCATTTCGTCTTGCAGCTCTCTTCTAGACCGTTGGTGTTTGTGGGTTGAAACCTCTGTCTAAAAAGGTTTTCGTGCTGGGATTTGGAGCTGTCGAGCTGTTGAAGCAACAATGTAAATAGAGGGTGATTGCTTTCTTGGTTGAAAAGAAACCAATCGTGAAATTGAAGAGCTGCTCCCTCTACCTATAGCCACTGCATAATTGTTGGTTAGAGCTCAAAGCTCCTTCTGCAAAAGTTTGAGAGCTCGTAAGCTCATTTTATCCACATGAGATATCATCGTTTGCTTGCCCTCTCTTCTGTGTGTGCATCCTCCCTCCTATGTCTCGGTGTTTGAATGCGTTCTAAAGCTTGAAAGCCACTGCTGGTTGAGTATGGTCGCTCCCCTAGTTCTCTCATGCTCTATATAAAGTTTTGTTTACATCTAGGTTTGAATTACTGAGCATAGGAACTTCAAATGGGATTTTTTCCCTCATTTGTGTTTAGTTAGAGCTACCATTGAATTTCTGTGAGATCCTGCAGCGATAGAAAGAAGCAGCAACCACCATTGGAGAGAACTATGTCACTGTTGAAGAGTATGCTCTAGTGGATATAAGCTCAGTACTCGTTTAAGAGACCCCCACCGCCTGGCTATGGCTTATGTAAAGAGAAGTGAGGGATGAAGCCCATGGTGATAGAGTGAAGGGACTAGAGGTCACGTCCCTGGAAGAGGAGAGGCCGACCGTAGCCCATAGTGGCTCAGTAGAAGGAACCGTCAAATCCTGATGAAGTGAGTTGCCTGCACTGAAGGGCGAGGTGGTGACAGTAGTTTTGTTTTGTTGCTGTGCGTAGCCAGTAAGGAAATTTGAAGGGGGTTGTAGCCCTGGTAGAAGTTGGAGCCCATTATTTGGTGAAGAGGGCCGCTGTGAATGCTTGAAGAAGAGGACGAGCTGTTGAAAGGGTTGGACCCAGAAGGATAAGAATATCATCCCGAGGGACCACAATATTAAAAGGAGGCAAGATATGGATAATGTATACTCAATGTTTATTGAGGAGTTTGATAAGATAATTGCAAACTACACAGAAGTTGCAGTTGAAGCAGAATTGGTACATGCTGTAGGCATCCATGATGATGCTAAAAACTGTAAGCAGATTTAAAGTTGATTGCAGACTGGCTTGAAAAGCCATGCCATGTTGATGTTGTGGAGTGTCTTGTTGAATATAACAGTGCCATTGTTGCAATAGTTGAAGCATGTATGGAATTTGAAGTTGAAGAGAATGCAACCCTGGAGGGTGCAAGTGTAGCAGACCAAGCAAGAAGAAGAAAGTTAAAATGAAGAATCCTACACATAATTGGTTCAAAGTTGTGCACCGTTGGAAAATGAAAAAGAAAATGACCTAGTGTTTCGATGAAGATTATGTTCAAAGAAATTTTGTGGTTTTTTTGTTGTTTTGAATTTGCTGTAGTAACCATGTATGTCCTAGTAACTTGTAGTCCTGTTTTTGAAGAATATTGATGTTGGTTGAAGCCACTTTTGGATGATGGATGAATTTCATATTGTTTGCTATTGAAAGATTGAATGTTGTTTGTTGAAAGGCTATAGCCTTGTACTCTTTGTGTGATCCTTTGCCATTGATGTGTGGTTTGTTGAAGTCTGCCACCTGCGGGGAAGGAAGAGCGTAGAGTGAGCCTCCACCTTCAGTATGCAGTTGAGAAAGGCCTTTGCAGTAGCAGATTTGCCATAAGTCTCTCTAAGACATGAGAGCAATCTGATGATGAAGATTCGTGAACCAACAACAACATTGAAGAAATTTGAAGTGTTTTTGTTGTAACTACAGCTAAATTGCCTAGCTGAGACTTTAGACCAGCACGCCATGATAGTTGTAAGCAATGTAGTTGTGAGCGTGGCTATTGAAATTAAGGGGGAGTGTTGGAAATTAATTCCAACCGCCACATCATCCCTTGAGCAGTGTGTTCACGTGAATATTGGTTGGTTTAGTTAATGCTATGTAACTTCAGCAAGAAGCCAAATCGATAGAAGTTTCTAGACCTCTCGAATGATCGAGATAGTTCGCCACTTGCATAAATGCTTATTATTTGTTAATGGAAGATAGACAATGTTCTGGGCAGTTTGGCCCTATCGTATTGTGTCTTCAACTACTTTGTTTTGTTGAGTGTTAATATTGTTTTTGGACATTCTTCCCAGTGTCTGCTGCGCCCCTTCCTTCAATAAAGTCTTAAAATTTAAAAACAAACAACCTCATTAGAGAGAGAAGCTATACCTCACAATGACCTTGATACAATATAATCACAATCTTTACTTTGATTAAGTACCATACATAAAGTAAGTAGAAATTACTCATTTATGTAAATATTATCTTTTACACATTTAATACTTCCAAATGATAATAACAATATCTAATCCCCTTATTTTTTATTATCAAATACTTTTTAATCAATTTAAGAAAATAATACTAACAATGTGTATCTTATATTCATTTATATATGTGGACAAGATAAACCAGCAAAATTTCTCATACATCACTACTTATCCCACACATATTTATATATAAAAGAAAAAGTAACAAACAATTTCTCATTTATTATTTGTCAAAACAAATTCATTTTGACAAAATCTACTCGTTTATCATTTATGAAATCAAATCCATTGTCTACAGGGACTAGTGATCATATCCAAATTTACAGGAAGGGACTAGTGATCATATCCAAATTTACAGGAAAAGCAAAAGACGACGAAACCAAATCATATCCCTTAGCTTTTTGCAAAGCTAAGAATTTGTTCGAATAGAGGTCATTCGCTTGATCTTCTTGTACGTATATACTTTGGCCAAACATACATAACAACATAAATTAAAAATACCCAATATTACCAAAAGCAAATAAAAATGATCTAATTTAGACCTATTTAGACTGTTTGCAAGCCATCCTGGTTGCCCTCTTACTTGAGTGACTCGCTGAACTATGGTGCCTAGTAAACTGCCCAAGAAACTGGAAACTCCCAGAACACTGAGAAAGAAGCCGATACCCAAGGTGCTCATGCCTTCAGGGACTTGACCATAGAAATATTCCTGTAATCCTACTACAGAAAACACTTCTGCTAGTCCCATCAAAACAAATTGTGGAATTAACCAGAAAACACTGACGGGGATTGCAATTGTAGGTCTGTCGAGTAAGTCGTGGGTTTTTGCTACATCAATCCTCTTCTTTTCTATCAGAGCTGCTGTCGTCATGGACAGTACAGAAAAAACCATGCCGATTCCAATTCTTTGGAAAACAGTTACTCCTCGTTCATTGCCTGTTATTCTTCTGGCCAATGGCACAATGCAACTGTCAAATATAATCACGATCACAAGTGCAGTAAACGGTTGGAGGGCCAGAAGAGAAGCTGATGGGACTCGGAAATGGGGACCCATGTTTCTATCCATGGTGCTGCCTTGTTTTATGGAGAGCGAAACGCTCTGTGTTACCGTCATTACAAAGATTAAGGCAGAGCACCAGATGGGCGTTATCTTCAATACAAGCTTTGTTTCCTCTACCTGAGTAACTGGGCAAACATACCATGGATTCGGCTTCTGGGCGTTTCTCTGTGTCTGAGTATTTCTTTTTGAAGAGTCTTGCTCCATTATGGCTGCTTTGTCTAGAAACCTAGTTCATTGCCAATCAAAATATCATATCATATCAAAATAATATGATATTATATATCTATTTTTTTTAACCATCAGAATCTATCTAGCATCTCTTGAAGCTTTATGGAAACCAAGGTAATTAATTAAATAAATCTCTGACTTACTGGAAATTATCTGTGTGCACTAGCAGCTTCTGACCGGGTTTTAGGAGCTCAACATTATTCTCGTAAAGCAAGCTCAAATCGGAAGGCATGGTGATATTTCTTTTTCTTATAGCAGCCACTACAACTTGAGCGATAGCAATGATGGGGCTGCCTCCAGGAACCTTGTTTCTCTATAACGGAGTCCCATACAAAAATAAAAGAGTGGCCAAGGCCATTGCCACTGTGATTATCACGTATCCGAATCCCCAGCTTACGTTCTCCTGGGCGTACGTAACAACCGTGACTCCTATGAGAAAACCAGCGTTGAGCCCGAAAAACCAGTGATTGAAGAAGGAAATCTTGTTAAGCATCTCACTTTTGTCTTCCTGGTCGAACTGGTCTGCACCAAGTGCTTCCAGAGATGGTTTGTGGCCACCAATCCCAAAGGATACCAAATACAAAGCACAGAAGTAAACACCGATATTTGCCTTCAGAACTCGGAGGGTCACTGAAAGGGTCAGCAAAACTAGTCCCTGAAAGAAATATTAAGTCAAACATCAAATATAATGTATCGTGATAGAAATTATGATATGCAATCTGTAGAATTTTCAAGGTAAATGATTATGCAATTTATAGAATTTTGACGGTAACCAAATCTAAAGAAGAAAACGAACAAGCAAAGATGTGATGAAAGCAAAAGATAGAATTTGAAAAAACCTGTTAACAAGAATAGGTATGCAATGCATAGAATTCTGAAGCTCACCGATATATAAATTGCTGAGGAGATGACAACCATTTTGTAGCGCCCACAGTAAACATCTGCTATAAAGCCCCCTAAAAGGGGCAAAACACATGTGGTGCCTACCCAGTAGTTGACATTTTTAACAGAAGTTGCAACCCCTTCGTCGAACACAGTTGTTAGATAAATGATCATGTTGAATGCAATGGAAACGTACGCTGCAGACTCACATGATACCAATACTGCACATTTCATGCACAATATAATTAGATATGGAATCTTTTTAAGGGCTTGCATACATTCTACCGAGAGATCATCATGATATTGTGGAGTTTATATTTTACATTGCATTCTACTGAGAGATAATCATGATATTGCATTCTATTTTTACAGAGAGATAATCATGATATTGCATTCTATTTTCACATTGCATTGAAGTAAAATGAAATAAGTATGGTACTAAGTTATAAGTTATGGTAATTGTTTCAAATTCCAAATAAATATTTTTATGGGTTTGTGATAATTATGGTAATTGAAAAAAAAAATATTATAATTTGGGTTTAATTCCAATATGAGTAGAGATAAAGGTTCTAAAAACGGATATGGAAATGGTTCTTTCAACACATCTACAAGGAAAAGAACATAGAAGGAAACACTCAATCTAAACTAGGCTTGGAACTCATAAATAGACAATAAAACGTACAAAAGGAGTTTGAAGACTCCAACACTGGGCCTTACCAGTATAAACTATAGGATCGGCATTAATTCGCAACCCTTCAAGGCATAACAAAATATCTGGAATCTGAATCCCCTCCACTTTTGCTTTTTTGCTATATGAAGTCTTGCAGGCCATGCAGATTTATCTAGAATCTATTATGTGTTACGCGAGAATGCCAGAATTACAGAAGGCTACAGTCATATTACTTTCAAGAGATATGAGATATGGTTTATTACAGACTATTCATAATGTAACTTTTGTCTTTTTATATAAATAAGTTACTAGATTTTTTTTTTTTGAATTTTTAAATTTTTATGGATAGTTAGTAACACTTAATTTGTGCTACTTCCCGAGATTTATTTACTTTATGGTAGTTCTAAATATAGACATTCAGTCACACAATCACACTTGTGCCACAAATTAACTTGCTATACTACTACTAATATTAATAATATATTTTCTATAACATTGTAGGAAAATAAACACATCTTGAGGTGGCACCCCAGTATACAGAAAAATACTGACGGAGTATCAAAACAGAAGCCTTCCTTCCACCGGATTTTGTTTTGAGAACTGGCCTTCCTTTCACATCCACGTATCCATTGCTGACCCAGTCACATTGCTGGTGGTTTCTTCCGATCTCTGGATCCACTGGTGTCTTCCAAAATTCCACCCATTCCTTGAAATGTTGGAATATCATGGCTATTATACCCAATACAAACCTCTCTTCTTCTGATGTTTTAATGATTGAAGCCCTATTTCCAAGTATGAACCTGGTGATTCTAATTTATATCTTTGGCTCGCAGGATGATAATTGGAATCTATGCCAACGACCTTGTTTAGCTGCTTCTCTTTGGATCTATCTAGTTATTCGTTTGTGTTATAGGCACAGCATATCTGTTTATTTATTTCTGTAGGACTGTGATGACATAACCGATTATAATATTTCTGTAGGACTGTGATAACATAACCGATTATCATTTATAGTAGCTGTGATGGTAAACGGTCACCAACAAAAGTCCAAATTAATTTGTTTGAAGATTAGTGTTTAGTGTTTGATATGCGCGTTGTGCTCTAAGAATCCATTACTAAACCGTTTTAATATCAGATAGAATAACAAGTCCTTTCTAAGATAATTTCTGGGATGATACACGCTACTGAAAATATTTAAAAAATTATCACCTCTTTAGTCAATAATATTACATTATTGTTGTTTAAATTATTATTAATTATGATCGATTTTTTTTTATATAACGCGTCTTAAAGTTACGAAATCATTCAACATTTTTAAACATTCCACCGATTATTGAGCGAATGAATACAATATTTTGAATGATGGGATCAAGGATCAAATTTGAAGGGTGGGGTCCCATTTCACTTTGAAGGGCTATGAGATAATGAACCCTTCAATCCTGCCATGCAAAAATAAGTCATTCTTTTCATTTGAAAATGTACTAAACATTAAAATTTCATTATTTATTTACTTAGTAAAGTGGAGAGGCTTTATTTCACAGTGGATATGGCAGCATTGGAAGTTATATATGTCATATAACACAACCGTATTTCGCCCGTCTCTAGAACAATATGCCACCTTTGCCATATTAACTTGCTAACCCCATTCCAATCCAACTTTCATACTTACAGCCAAAATTAATACTATTTTATTCTTTCATGATCTGCTTGAACATGAGGAATTTATTAGTGAAACATAACTTAGGAGACACATAGAAAATCCATTTTCCAGATGTTCATTGTGAATTGCCATAACTAATTTTATAGATCTCTTTTACTGCATTAGTGCAGCTACAGTTAGCTTGCTATCCCAATTCCAATCCAAATTTTAACCAGTATAATAATATTTAATACCTCTTAAAATGGCTTCCTACACTGCTTCGAACAGTACAAGCTCGATGAAGAATTGGGTTCTTCAACTCTTCTAAAAGCAACGTGATGCTTATTCTTGGAAAAGTTAAATGTTTGTAAATCACTACCATTCTTCAAACTAATATAAACTCTAGCCTACTTAACAATGGAAAAAATGATAATGTAAGCAAAAAAAAGGAAGAAATTGTTTCAGAAGCCAAAAACATTGGATGTTGATTCTGGTCTGTATCTGTTGCTAAATTAGTGAACAATAGAGATGTATGCAGAAAGGCAGTAAAAAAGGTGAAAGGAAAGAATCTGAATGATAACTTTTTTTTACTTTGTTGAATTGAGGACAATAATTCACTTTCATGCACCTCTACCAAACAAGTGTGTTTCCTACGCCATATATAATCCTCCTTCACGCAAGTCTATTAGAGAGAACAGTTCAACAAAGAAGTTGGATTGGATTGAAAACTAATAGCAAGTTTCTTTGTCACTCTAATTGTGTACCCTACAACAGAATTGAATGCCAATGACAACAATATATGTTTTAATTTTTCATTCAACACTATGAATGCCACACATACTTGGGATAGAATAAGTTTAAGTGCTCCTTATATGTTACATGCTATGTTATGGTTTGAGCAAAGAGAACTATCCGAATCGAGAAAAATTTTGTTCTTAATAGTTGATTAAGGACCCTGGATGTTTCTTCTCTATAGCCCTCCCCCTAGATCTGGTTATACATACTAACTCTGTGGTATGATGGAGTAGAGGATGGGTTGTGAAGGATAAGTAAAACGTAGGTAGACCAAGTAGAGAGGAGATGCATAGATGGTTGAAGTTCTTGTTATATGGTTGAAGTTACTGTTCTATTCCAGACCAGCCGATAAGGGCAATAAAATCAAGAGGTAAAGTAGCACTATCATTCTAAAAATCAAGATTACAAAAAAATTTGTTGTCCAAGTTCGTATAGTCGAACGCAGGAGTGGGCATTGAGAATTCTAAGAAAATTGCCAGCTTTCAGCATTGTCCTTCACCAGATGTTGTTTCATATTCTCAATCATATTGAAATTTGATAACTAGTTGGGATTGTAAGTGTCGTAGCATTGGTGGTCTTCATATAAATAAATACCAAGAATATTAAACCGTGTACTAGAGGAAGGTATCGATTCGATGACTGAGCAATTGCGGAAAATAGCTCATGCAATACAGTTTTAGATACAAAGTATGGATTCTTGATTTGACTTATTAACTAGATGCATGGAGGTTGGGAGAGTGGGAACTTCCCCAAATCCCTAGGGTTTTTGGTAAAGCTGGGGGGCACATTGCGCACATGTTTTTCCCATAGGGATGCAACCATGGCCAGTGGATGCTACACGGGGAAGCACTCGGTTTCAAAGTAAAAACAATGGTCTTCCTTGTCCCCTCCATTTCAATAAAGTTAAAGGGCAGCTAAATTCTCAAGAGCTTCGATCGATCGACAATGGAAAATAGGGAAAGGCAAGGAGCACATGGAATCATATGCGTATACACAGAACATATGAAGAAAGAAGCAATTGTTGTTGTTGCTACAGTTGGGAATTGATAAATGTCGTTCTAAACAGCCTCTTACGGAGATTTGTGACACACCCACTCTCGAGTCGAGGCTTCAAATTCGAAGCCTTCAAGGTCCATTTGAAGTAACAAAATTTCAGTCAAATAATAATATTGTGTTTGAACTTTGAAGTTAGAGAAATTTAATCAAATAACAAAATTTTTAAATAATTGATGGGATCATGAATGGATAAAATGATGTACATATCTGTAAATTCATAGGATGTCAGCAATCCAGTCAACCTTGATGTTGAGCTCCTCAAAGAAAACAAATTTCTTTATATATGTTTATGGCAGGATGGCATTGGCAGCTTCGCTCTACAAACTCTCCTAGAGGACTGGAGGAGATAGGGTAGGTGGAACTTGGAAGTAGCTCGACCACAGTGGAGTAGGGGTATAAGGAAAAGCTTGTTTGTATTCCTGTAATATTATATATTGATGGTCGCAGCCATGGAAGCATGGAATTCGAGCATTGACTTGATACAACAAAGAAAACACAAGGTGAGACTCGAGAGCCGTAGGATTGACTTGATACAACAAAGGAAACACAGGGTGTGAGCCTACTGGGAGCTGTAGACGGTAGGATTAACTTGATACAACAAATAAAACACAGGGTTGTGGGTAGGGGCCACGGGCGGGAGCAACAACCTGCAACATTACAAGAAGTTTCTTGATTGTGGAGTCATAATTCATGAATTGGTATGTGATAACTGGTAACTTGGTAAGCCCTCTTCCAACAACATGTATGAGCCACCAACCATGTTTAATAAAGTTGTTGATGCCATTAAATGTGTTAAACACGTAAGTGCTTGCTGTAAACACGAGAACTTAGAAGCGTTCAAGCCGTGGGCTGCACAGTGTAAGCTAGTCCACATAAGCTGGTCAATGATATTATTAGAGGCCCAATGGTCCATGATCCATCGATGATCGAACACGTGGATATTGGAGAGTAACCGAGTCCCACTCCCAAGTCACCTAGCTTGTAGCCGCATTCCCAATTTCCCACTGAAAACTGTCGATGGGTGAAATTTGAAGCTACCCTTGTCTTGCAATTTTAAACAGTAGTGGTTAATTTAATTATTGACGGGCTTACCATGAAATTAAATTTTTTTTGCATGGTAAAATTTGAAGTGGCCTTCTATGACATGCAAAATGGCCTCTGAAGGGCCTCGAGGCTTCAAATTTGAAGCATGGATGGGATCACTTCTACCTTTTACAATTTTCTTATTCCTTCGTTTTAAATAGTTTTTAAAGAATTTTTTGTTTTAAATAATTTTTAAATCAAAGTTTATTTGATTTTAATGAAGTTTTGGTGTGAGTTTTACATATTTGATTTTATATTTTGATTTATTTATTTAAGAATTGTGTATTTATTATTTACATCGATAGTGTTTATATCTTAGAATTTGGGATGGACTATCATCTATGTTTTTTTTAGATTAAAGGAGGATGGGACAAGTTACTCTCCCATTGATTTTATGGGCATCAAAATAAACAGTTAAAAAAAAGAAATAATAAAAAATAAGTGCTAGTTGCATGGATAAATGGCTATACTAGTATTTATAATAATAAGTATGATTTGTTTTCCCATTGTTATGTTTATTTATTTGACCAAAACTAAAAATTAACTAAATTTTTTGTTGTCTACTCATAAGTTATCAAAAATATATATATATTGTATATTTATTTATTTATCTATCTTAATTTTATATTTCAATTTATTATTTTTTAAAGTTTATTATATTGCATTCTTTAATTCATTTTAATGATATTATTAACTAACATAGATCCGTTTTAGTTATGGCTCTATGAAGTGTGAAGTTTGATCCTACTATCACTTAATAGAACTATATTTAAGATGGATCTATGATAATGTGTAAATATAGACCTTAGTTCAACTAAACTTAATTGATGATATAAGCTTAAATGTATCTTAACAAAAGATCAATTAAGCATTAAAAGAAATCAAATCTTTGAAGTGAAAAGAGTTTATCAATTTTTGATATAAATTGATGTATGGTGGTTTTGGTTGATTAACATTATATTACTATCTCATTATATTATATGTAATAGATATAGTTTTTACATTATTTTATTTATTTTGATATTATAGTAATTAAAATTCCATATTGTTTTTAATATTTTCAACTTTGTTGACCTTTTAAATGATAAGATTAACAAGGTTATACATCATCTTGATAGTGAGCCATGATGTCATTTTCAATACTAAACATTTTGCTTTTGTAACTTTATAGATGTGGATATACCAAAACACATCTTGTAAAAGCACTTGAAATTGGAATCATACAAAATACACATAGTTTTAGAGTTTTTAAAACTTGGAGTAGTGATATGTGTTTGGTTTTAATAAAAAATATTTATATTTGGATTTTTGGAGTTAACATGTGCTTGATTTTATTAAAATAAATTATATTTGTTTTTTGGAGTTGACATGTGCCATGTACATACATGACACATCTCACCCACTTAGGTCGCATGTTTTTAGAATAATAGGATTGCATAACAATAACAATAAATAAGATGTAGATGTAAATCATATAAACACAATACAAGAGATGCACCAATATAATGTGGTTCACCCAAGATGGGCTACATCCACATAGAAATTGCCAATCCTTATTATTATATCATCCAACAAAATGAAGGGATACAACCCGCATCACATTCGCTGCAATTTCCTCTTCACTCTCTCACAATCTCTCTTACACAATCACAGAGATCTTTACAATGCTACAATACACAGCCGTATTACAATGCCTTCCTTTTAAAGAGGGATTTCCATGAGAAAATACTATGGAACACCCAATACCATGGGCCTATAAATCACCCATTATTGACCAAGTCATGACTATGAAATTACAACATTTTACAAGGCATTTTTTTCCGAAATTTTTGCTACCCCCCTGGACCCCCATGGCAACTATATTGGGGGGAAATCCCCCCCAACCCCCCTCGTCATGGTATGGGATCCAGATATGGCTGAAACACGACCTCTGAATAAGGAATATCAGTCTCCACAACCAACAATATCCCACTTGGACACTGATCACAACAACTCCACTGCTATTGCACTTGTTGGACTATGCTCCGAACCTTGAACCTGGAAAATTTCTCATCTTCACCTTCACGCTTGAAGGCCAACTGAAACCGAGAAGGAACTCAGTTTATCTCTGGTTACTACCTTTGTCAACATGTCTGCAGGATTCTAGCTAGTGTGTATCTTTTCCAGCTTCAACAGTTCATCTTCCAGAACAAATCATATGAAATGGTACTGGAGCTGTATATGGGCTGGTTCAAGGTAATGATACCCAATTATGACACGTTAGTTGCAATGAAATTATGGAAAAACATAAATATTATCATTAAAATGAATTATTAGAGGTACTTACAAAAACTTTTTGGATTAGGTGTAAACAAATGAAACGTAGAAAAATGGATGACCTTCCGGAATATATAACTTTTATTTATGGAAAAGTGGTATAACCACCCCAAAATGTCATTATTCGAAGATTGGTATGTTATTTTTTTTCTCAAACATAATGCACATGTTTTTTTTGAGCCACCCGTTTGCTATGTAAATTTTCAATTTATAAGAAAAAAAATATGTAGAGGCGTAGGCAACAGAAGAATCTTGTGCGGGGCTATTTTTCCAAAATTTTAAAAGTCAATTTTATATATTTTTTAAATTACCGAAGTCAGTGAAGCCCTAACACGGCTTGGTCAAGTGTTGAGCCACCATATCATGGTCTAAAAATAATCAAAATACTTTTTTTTTTAGGTTGTAGGTATTTTCGTGCTCTTGTGTGGGTTCTCTTCCGTTTTCGAAATAGGTAAGCCAATCAAAAGTTATAGGCCAAATAAATGACCTATGTTTTTTACAAATTTGACATGAGTGCAGTTAAAAATGAATTAAAAATAGAAAACAACAACAGATCTATTCAAAAATTATATATTTAGAATCCGCACACAGAGCTCGACAAGCATGTGCAATTTCATCTGCAGTGCACTCGTGGAGCTTATGTGGAACTAGTTGTGAAAAACCGAAAGTTACAGCATTTGATGTTTCTTGCCATAAATCAGACCGAGCCTCAAGGTGCAATCCGAAGCTAATTCCAAGCCTGCAAGGGCACCAAAAACAATTTGCATTTAGACACGCATGCGCGCAAATACGTGCACGCGCAAACACGCGCACGCGTGACTGACAGTGCGCACGCGTCTCTGCGTGTACGCATTATTGTATGCCTTTGTATGGTTTATTTAATTTCCTTTGTCAAGGGGATACATGAAGTTGATGAAGATGTGATGATGAAGAAGATGATGATGATGAAGATGTTGATGAGGAAGGGGGAGATGACAATGATGTTGAAGATGTTGATGATGATGATGAGATGATGGTGATGGTGATGATGATGAATATTTTAATGATGATGACAATGGTGATGAAGATGACGATGAGGATGATGATGATGAGATTATGGTGATGGTGATGATGA